>JAVJGI010000040.1:32815594-32915519 GCA_035590275.1 Ibycter americanus
TTTAAATAAATAAATAAATAAATAAATAAATAAATAATAATAATAATAATAATAATAATAATAATACTGTCATGAAAAAGAAAATAACAAAAAAAAGAGAGATAAGTAGAACCCAAGAAAAACAATTGCTCACCACCAACCAGCTGATGTCCAGCTAGTCTCCAGACAGCAGCTCCTGGCCATCTTTCCCCCTAGTTTATATACTCAGCATGACATCGTACAGTATGGAATATCCTTTTGGCCAGTTGTGATCAGCCATCCTGGCTGTGTCTCCTCCCAGCTTTTTGTGCACCCTCAGCTCACCTGCTGCTAGGGAAGCATGAGGAGGAGAAAAGGCCTTACCTCTGTGTAAGCACTGCTCAGCAATAACTAAAACATCCCTGAATTATCAACACTGTTTGCAAAACAAATCCAACACATAACTCCATACCAGCTTCTATGAAGAAAATTAAGTCTACCCCAGCAAAAACCAGCACAGAGGATAAGGTCTCAAAACAGGCTCACTCCTGCATTAATGAGACTCCTCTGTGAACTTCACAGTCAGGAACACAGCCATTGTGTTATCAAATGTTTTACCTATTTACAGTGAACGATGCTTCTGTGTAGAAAGTTCATTGATACAGCAATAGGCCTGGCAGCTACCTCTCAGGATCCTTAAATGACCTAAAGCAATGCTATTTACTCTAACTTTTTTTCTCAGACAACTAAGTCAGAAGTCTTGACAGCAGGAGCAAATTGTTTGCTTTTATTCTATAAAATTTTCAGAAAATTTTGTGATGAGCTTGGAAGAGGTTAGACATTGTTAAAAATGACTCTGAAACACAGGAGTCAGCTTGTTTAGCTTTATTCATACTCCTTTTGTGCTAGAGATTTTTTTCCCTACATTATCTTGCTATATGTCTTGTCAGAAATTGTGAGTATAATCCTACTTTGCAGTGTGATAAAAGAGTGCAATTCTGATTTCATTGGAGTTGTAAAGCAAAGAATTAGTAAGAAATGAGATTCAGGCCATGTACAGATACATTTACTTTGAACTGAGAGTTAATTTTTGAAATCTTCTGCTTGACAGTAAATTTGTTAAAAACTTTCAAACCTCAATGAGGCATTCAGACACCCTCAGTATTTCTCCAAGCCTTCAGCTTCTAGTCCAAAGGGTCATGAATCTCCTGTGGATCTTTATCTCAAATGGTGTCTGTGCAGATGTCTCAGAAACCACAGGGTACCTTTAAGTAGGAGTGTAGGTAACGGACTATATTTAGATAATTGGACTGAGCTATCCATATTAAAGAAAAATTGGAGCTGCTGAAGGTAAATGCCAAGTGACAAAAGATGGATTTTTAATGGGCATAAACAAATGTATGTATTGAAAGCTTGTGCTTTCTCTCTAAAAAGCATTTCTATCCTGTTGTTAATGTTCCTTTGATTTCCATCTGTCATATAAAAGAGTATTTTAATATAATGGCAAATCACCCAGTTTGACCAGAAAGCCTGTAAAGTATGTTGAACAGCTGATCCTTCAAGATTGTCCCCCCAAAAAAGAGAGAGCTGAGTCAATATTAAAAATAGGCAAGTATCACTTGCTTCGTCACTCTGCTCAGTGTGGTTGCAAGTTTTTTCACAAAATGATATTGGTGAAACACTGACCTGATTGCAGCAATGGCAGAAGTTTAAAGATTTTAGTGCCTAGAGTCAGCTAAGCATTTTAACTTTTCCATACTCTTTTACCAGCCATTTCAAGCTGCAATTTTCCGTAAAATCTTAAGGGGAGGTGGGGGAGGAAGCAAACACACCACACACACACCAGCACCACCACCACCACCCCCAAAAATCCCAGATAGTTCCATGATATTTCTATTATTTTCTTACTTTTGCCTAGCTGTATATTTTGTAGAATGAAATTACTTACTTTGTTTTTTCTATACTCCAGCATATGCTATGGTCAAAACCAGGACCTAGTAAAGCCAAAGATGAAAAATAAGACTTACAGTGGTGGAAAGAGAAACTTGCACATCAATAACATAAATGAACACTACTCAACATATTTAAGCTCTCCCCAGGCATCCCAGCCACCATCCTGAGAGCTACCAACATCTTTACATGCACTGGATTTTATTACATTTATTCAGAAAGGCTGATTTTCTTCTCATTTTATCTCAGCATAATTTCACTGATTTCACTAAGAAGACCCAGACAGACAGAAATTAAGTGAGACCAGAGGTGAGTTTTATGCTTCTTTCTCCAAAAGAAATTACTACTATTCAACATAATGTTCATGTTGGGGATTTCCCTTGTTAATAATTTAGTTCCAGATTAAACTAAGGCAGAAAATTAAAGTAGTTGGGGTCACTTTGTTATTATTAAAACATTGCAAAGTCTATACTTTGAAGTATCATAGCTGCTGTCAATACAAAATTGTAAGATCATTTAAAAACAGTAGTGTAATTTGTTGTGGTAATTTCTCTTAAGTATCCGATTTCAGAGCATTTGGGTCATGTTTTCCAGGTTCTGCCTGTAAGCCTGAGACACATTTCTTACAACAGAGCTGAAGAACAACAGTATCTGTGAGAAACTCATGAAGATTTGTGCCTCAGCAATTGTATTCTTCAACAAGAAAATACTTTCTTAAGTTTATAGCTTTTCCATAGGTAGTTCATAAACTCTGCCTTGACTTTGGAATTGTTGGATGGTCCCTGAACAGTGGATCTAGCATAAAGCCCTTGCTCAGGGGGAACTAAAGGATTTAATGGGAATCAGTCAGAGGGAGGATCAAAGGGTGTCCTGCTAGACACATTATTGCCTTCTCACCCACTGTTTCTCTTGTGCAACGGCAGCAATCTGCATTAGCAGGAGAAGACCATGCTACTATAACTCTGGGAAGCAGCTGTGGAGCCTTAAGGCTTGTTCACACATCCCCCTCTGACTGCAGCTGTGCAGGCAAAAAAATACTGTCTTGTTCCAGCCTGCCTCCAGTCGCCAGCATTTTAAACTTCCCAGCTTCATCTGAACTGAAGCTTAGCAGGGAAGGTTCGGATGAGCTGCTGATTTCCAGTGACGGTAACCTATGTGTGAAGGGACAGTGACAGTGACAAAGAGCTGATAGGGGAGTGAGAACAGAAACTTCTGCAGGCAGAGTAAAATGATGTGTCAACAGGCCTTGCTAAACTGGGGTTTCTCCACCTCTTTGAAGTTTGCTTCGCCACCAAGGCTAAGAGCTTGTCTCTATTACTTCATTTATGTCTGGTGATTCACCAGGGGTAAATTAATGCAGAAAAAAGTGGTATTTAAAAATGTTTTTAATTAAAGATTAGCCAAACAAGTATTTACATCTGTGCTTCTGTGTACTAATGGGGCAATATCTGGATCTGATAATACTGTTCATCCTATGGAAGTTTTCATCTGCTTTCATGGGAACTTTGTGTGGCTGGTTTTTAGTGAAGACTTAACTTGCTACTTCCAAATGTTCTGTAAGTATTCAATGTTTGAATACTTCACAAACATGAGTTTCTTAAATTTTGTGAGATTGCAGATAGAAAGTAAAATTTCTTATCTGAAGACATAAATATATAAATATATTATTATATATATAATAATATATAAAAAAATCTATATTTCAAAATGTCATGAGAAGAATGCATTTTGAAATTAAATACCAGGAATATGATAATCTTAGTCCTTCAAAACCTGAAATAATCCACTTAACACCAGCAATTTATTAAAGTGGGATGGGTTTGAAAATAATTAATATTCTTCAGACTCATCTGAGAATTCAGTTCCTTGATGTTTGTACTTTTGGATTTGAATCGAGTTCAGCAGTGAAGAAGCCTTGTCATTCATGAATAGCAGTTAGTACTGTACTTCGCCCTTTCCCTCAAAAAGCCAATATTCTATCACATTTCTGTTTAGGAAGGTATAAAGGATATATTCTGACTATTTTATGAGACAGTTGCTTCCAACTAATTTGTATGGACATTGGATTCTCTCACAGGACCAATGCACAGACAATCAATAATTAACTTTGTCAGGTGGCTAACAGCCAGAACCAATTATGCTACAACACAGACATCTTCAGCCTCTTATAAATAAAAAGGATAGTTGCTATAATAATGGAAAGCTGAAAAAGTAAATAGAAGAATTCTTCACTAACATGATAAATAACCTATTCCCTATTCAACTGACTTTCACCTTCAGCAGTTTTTGTCTTGCTGCTTGCAAATAATCAATACTCTGAAGTAAGATCAACAGGACTGAAATGCCTACAGTCTGTCTGATCTGGTTTTCTGTTAACACTAATTTTGTCATTAATTCCTTCCCTCTCCCCAGCTTTTCTTTACCCTTCATTACCATTGCATGCATCTGCAGTGACACAGGCACACTCTGATGTTAAGGTTAAAATTCCCCACAACTGGCAAAACAAAATTAATTACTTTTGGCTACACAGTCTAACCCTACCCATGTCACTAACCACTCTGCTACAGACAAAAAAACAAAGATCAACAGGGCTCATTACAGATTCTCTATTGTAATTAAAATCGTTCGGGTACCAGAGGCATACTTCTGTCTGCCTGACTCATATGGCATGACTGTCATCTGAGTTGTCATGTGGGTTGCACCAAAGACTCGAGACGTTAGAAGCGTGAGCTTCCACAAATCAAGTAAATAACACTTTATCCTGTAGTTACTTTAGTTTAGTGGTTCTTGTACTGGCTGATGAGATCTTTGCTGAAGATATTAACATATGCACTTGCACTCACTGTAGCAGCCATATTTCCGTGGATAATGTTAGACACACAAGAGATGCAATTAATATGTGGTCCCATTTAATCAGTTACATAACAAAGCTGATACAGCTGGACCCAGAGGACCATATTAGCAGAGAGCTGTCTTCTGCAACAGCAGGGCACTGGCTCTGTATCACTGTGTGTATGTGTGTGTGTGTGTGTGTGATGCTGTTGAGCACAAATCCCAAGAGCCACAACCATGCTACAGCCACTGCTTGTGTGCCTATTTTCTCTTGAGAGGAATCGGTCCCCATCCACGCAGAGCTGTCATGATCCGGCTCATCTCAGGCAACCATGGCTGGACTGAGCTCGTTTGCTTATATTTTCTGTTTGTTGATCTGTCCTTTGATATTTAAGCCTGAAATTATGGCTGCACTTGTAAATTATAAATGTTTAGATTCCTTCTTGCCACAGCACGCGATCCTAAGAAGTGAAGTGTGTCTATTGCTGAGACACTAAATACAAAGCCTTAACTTGAGACTAAACCAGGCTGTGTAATTCATGCTTCTTTCTTGACAGGCATAGCTGGACAACGAGCGGTTTCTTTGCTTCCCAGGCTTGATGGATGCTTTTCCATTGTAAACAAGGAGTGCTTTCCACAGCATCCACGCTAAAGTTACATGGCTTCCAACTCAAATGGGTTCCACAGGGTACAAAAACCAGCATTATTTCACAATGCTTCTTGAAAGGAAGCTACAAGCATCTGAAGTTTAGGAAATTCATGCGTACATAAAGCATAAAAGATCCATGGTGTGTGTATTGGGTCTGGCTGAGATGAAGTTAATTTTCCCCATGGCAGCCCTCATGGAGATGTGCTTTGTATTGGTAGCTAGAAAGGTGTTGATAACACACCAGTGTTTTGGCTACCGCTGAGCAGTGCTCCCACAGCATCAAAGCTGTCTCTCCAACCTTCCCCTGCTCACCAGTAGGCTGGGGGTGGGCAAGATCTTGGCAGGGGACGTAGACAGGACAGCTGACCCAAACTAACCAAAGGGATATTCCACACCATATGACATTTGCTCAGCAATAAAAGCTAAGAGAAAAGAGGAGGAAGTGGGACATTCATTATCTATGATGTTTGTCTTCTGGAGCAACTGCTACACGTACTGAAGCCTTGCTTGCCAGGAAGTGGCTGAGCATCAGCTGTTGATGAGAAGTAGAGAATAAATCCTTTGCTTTCCTTTACTTCCATTAATGGCATTTTCTTTTCATTCATTAAACTGCCTTTATCTTGACCCACAAGTTTTTTCCATCTTATTTGCTCCCCCACACCCAATCCTGCTGAGAGGAGTGATAGAGCAGCTTGGTGGGCACCTGGTGTCCAGCCAAGGCCAGCCCACCACAGTGTACAATCAGAGAAGTCCAGAGGGAAAAAAAATCACATGCACTTTCATCCATTCAATCTTATCATTTTCTTCCCCTTCCACTTTTGTCTCTGTTGTTGTCATTCCTATTTCTAAAGTGTGTCAGGAGGTAAAATTGTCATATTTTATTTCTCATGATGCACATCTAAATGCATTTTCAGATCTCTTACTATCTTTTTCTGTCTCTTATAGGAAACAGGTCAGACTATCAGTGGTGTAAATGGACCTTGTAAGACCGAAGCCCGTTTTCTAGCCCACCGAAGGGACTGTCTAACTGAATGTCAGTTTTGGAACCATCATTTCAGCCAGCTGTAATAAATTAATTCTTCATCAATGACTGATAGTTTTGCAGGAGCCACAAGTGGTGTTCTATACCCACCAATGAACAGTAATTTTAAAACTGAAACTTCAGAGATTTTTTTGAATCCTTGTCCAGATTCACGAATATTCTGGATGATTTTCCAGTCTTCTAATTCAACATTTTTTTACTCTCTTCCCTACTGTTAACTTCTGAAAACACTCCATCTATTCTAGTTTTCTGATGAGCGTGAATCCATCATAGTCTGTGTGTTTGCTTCATTCCATTTGTCTTTCAAAGTGGTTTATTTATGAGTGTAGGCTATTCTAGTTGTAGGCTGATTAATATTAATCTTGTCATCTGCTGCATTATTGTATAGTCAAATGACAGCAATATTCATTCTGACTTTATGTTTTGAATGTAAGCATTCATTACTTCACACATTTTCCCCCCCTTACTTCCTTCCATATGTTAAAATTCAAACATACATCCATAATAACAAACAAACAGAAAAAAAGAAACAAAGAATCTGATAATGCGAATACCGAAAGCATTAATGAGGAAAATCTGTCTAGGTTTTACAATGCAAAAACCAGCAAAACTTAAACAGCATAGATTTAGGCACACCAGGGAGTTTATGTCTTCAGATAATAACGACAGGAGTCAATGGGTCATAATAAAAAATTAAAGAGAAATGATCACAGAAAGATTGAAGTACACAGGAAAAGAAAAGTTCACACTGGTGAACCTATCAGCCAACGCAGCTTGAAATATGGCTTGGTACTAGTCCTTGCTTGGTACTATAAGTGCTTCTACCAAACATGAGAAACTATGTGTAATTTAATGGAAAAAGAAAACTGAAAATCTAGCACACCATTGTAAGATAAGGCTCCGTCTTCAGCGTAGGCATCATCAAAGACTTTCACCAGACCTCAGCCTTCACAGAATGGAAAAGCCAAACACCAGCAAGGGTACTGCCTTTTTCAGTACTGAGCAAAGTCGATATACCACTTTTCCTCTAAGGGGAAGGCAACCCAGAGAATACTGCTATGGGTAAATAGAGCACTATACCATTTCAGGTGAGATTCTGATCTTGTGTATGTGCCCAAAGGAGAGGAAATAGAATCATAGAATCATAGAAACATGGAATTGTTTAGGTTGGAAAAGACCTTTCAGATAAAGTCCAATTATTAATCTAGCACTGACAAGTCCACCACTAAACCATGTCCCTAAGCATCACATCTACACATTTTTTAAACACCTCCAGGTGTGGTGTTTCCATTTACTTCTCTGGGCAGCCTGTTCCAATGCTTGACCACCCTTTCAGTGAAGAAATCTTTCCTAATATCCAGCCTAAATCTCTCTCTCTCTCTCTCTCTCGCACTGCCTGATACTCCTCAACATACTCACTTCCTCCAGCTCTGTCACTAAGCGGAAGGGTTCCTCTGCCTGGGCGTACCTCCCACAGGTGTGCCCACTGCTGCCATCCCGTACGGGCAGAAGAGCAAGGCACACTCTGCAGCCTGGCACTGGGGTGGCAGCATGTTCCCACTAGAGCTCTGCCTGGGCAGCTGTACCAGTCATGGTGGCTGCCGAGCTTAGACAGACCATGGCTTTCTGCCAGGTAGATACCATTGCTCCCTGGCTGGGCTGGCAGGGCTTCAGCAGCCTTCCTGCACGCCCTTCCACATGAACTGCCGTGCAAACTGCCGTGCAAGCTGCTGTTGCTGATGTGCTGTGCACTACTTGACCACCCTGGTCGTTAGTGCTCCCCAGGGGCTTCTTTTATAGGGGTCTGTGTGTATGGTTGCCATTGCTCCTGGCCCCAGCCAGGTGTCTTCAGCTGCTGTGGGACAGGCTGTGGGCTCCTGACAACTCCCTTGACTCCCCCTCAGGTTCCCCTGGTTCAGGAAACCCCCTCTGTGCCCCTCCTTGGAGCCCTCCGGTGCCGATCCTGCCAGCACCAGAGCTGCTGGCCTCAGCGACTGAGTTTCTCTGATCCTTGGGAAGCAATGGCCAGGACTCCATTGCAGCGCTTATTGCGTTATTTTGCTCATGGTCCGTAGATCCTACAACACTAATTAACCCAGTAAGAGGGACAAAAATAACAGGACAAAGAAAAAGCAGACAAGCAATTTTATCACATCCTGTATGCGGATGAGTGACTCATCTTGAGGTAAGTCTGTTTTCCTCGTCCAGATGTGAATTAAGGTTGTGAAGGACTTTCTCAGGCCAGAGATTCAAATGCTTACGTAACTGTGGCACTGCATGCATCCTCATAAACATAAAGAATTACTGAAAGATCAGGCAGGATAAATCCTGTACAGCAGCTCGCAGGGAAAATCTTACTGCATGTACAACAATATGTTTTAATGGTCAAATAAATACCAAAACTACTTACACATGCTTGAGACCTATTTACTGTACACCAGTACACACTCATAATGCACTCTTGTAATAGGTCTGCTCTAAAATGAGCTTCTAATAGACATAGTCTAATTTCATGTTATACAAAACTAATTTTTGTTTGTGTGCTAAAAGATAATGCTCAGTGCGTGATACTGCCCTGAAAGAAGGTGAAAGGGTATTCTGTAGTTTGTTCTTTGCAGAAAATTAAAAAAAAACCCAACCAACCAACTAAAAAATCTCCACCAAAATACTTCCTAAGGAATCCAAAGTCATGGAACTAAACAATAGAAAATATACATTCCTAGTACCTTTGTGAAATTTCTCTGATGTACACTTCCTTATCTGCTTCGTTGTCACTGTAAAAATTTAAGTCCTGCCCCACACAAATTGTAATGAAATAGTGTTCTTTATTGGTGTAGCACAATGACATGAAGCCTTTACAATTCTACTGAAGGGAATGACAAGACAAAATCTTTTCTGGCATAGTAACTTGGCTAGCGATGTGACAGGAAAGTCAAAGGAATTTCACTGTGCAGTTTATAGCCAACCTGATTTCAGCAGTACAGTGGCGGGCTCCTCATTTAAATTTCGTGTATGTTTTTAAGATATGCAATTCACAGACAGATTACTCTGAGGTTCTTTTGTGCCTACTGTTGAATTTACCACAGTGTCAAAAAGAAGAGATAAATTGTACATGGCACTCACTGAGTTAAGTGTAATGGAAGAAAGATGTTAGTCTCCACTTTTATGAATCACAGTCACAACAGTGTATTTCCAATTTGTAGGTACATTAGTTGTAAGAAAATTAGATTTCCTATTTCAAGCTAATGCTTTAGCTATATAACATGCTCCACTTTAAGTAGCTCTGGTTCCAGTCCATCAATTCCTCCCATCTTATTAATATTTAAATTCAATAACTGTTTTAATACTATTGATTTGTGAACTTTCCATATTTTAAATTGACTCTCTTGTAAAGATTTAAATTGCATCCTTTCTCTTCTCCATTTTCATTCCAGCCTACTTCCACGGGAACATATGAGAGAGGAAGCAGAAGCATCTGATAAAGCACAGAGATGTCTGTTGAAGGAATTCCTGTTGAGTACATGAATGAAATACAAAATAATTACCCCTCAATATTTTTATGCATTATTATCACCATAAAATATCTAATTTTGCAGTATCCCTGATAGATGATGTTTGCTTCAACTGTTTAAGTATTTGAAAGAAAATTGAATGCAAAAAATAAACAAGCCTGTGAAAAACCTGGTAACAGAATAGGGGCTGTAGTATTTTGAACACTTATCTCAGTCCACCAGCATTCTTAAAAGCTGTATTATTCAAGAGTAATGTGATTATCCATACAAATTTTATGGGTTTTTTAGTATTATTTTGCAGTTTTGAATCTCTGAGATCTACTTACTCTTCTCCAATTATACAAAATTAGATTTAGCAGCAGGGAAATCAAATCATATTAAATAAATATCAATGAAGCTTTTATCTCACACTTAAGTTAAATCCTTCTCATGATGCAAAAAAAATTTTCATATTGATTTCTAAATACTTTTTGATTCGCACACTTAATAACTTAAGCAGGCCACCTCAAATGATTTTTTTTGCTGCAAAACAGGGATAATTTAAGAACAAAATATTTTAACTTTGATTTTCATATACTGGTGTCCCAAGAAACCATTAATCAGACAGATTACAAATATAAAGTGGCTGCTCATGACAAATTTGTTTACATAGCTTGCAGAAAATAATATGCCATAGTTATGTTCATATTCCAAACAAAAGAATATTATTAAAGTCGCAAAGGCAAGTACACCAAAGTTAGAAAATGCAACCTTACTTTTTCCTGCTTTCGCAGTCAACTTATGGTACAGGCTCTAATTCTATATTTGCGTACTCTGTCTTTTTTTACTCATCCAATGCACCATTACGGCTGTAGCTATAACTGACAAGCACAAGCAATCGTCATTCCAGCACCTCCTGTCTGTGCATTAGTACCACGTTCCAGCACCCTAGATCTCGAACTGAAATTCCACATGCATCGATTTTTGTTAGAAGTGTGAAAAGGGAATCACACACGTGAGCAAAACCTTAACTGCTAACACCAGTCCAGAGTGTCTCCTCCTGCTAAGGATCTCTGTGATACGGAGCTTTTTACTGCTGCACGCAAGAAGTTTTCCTACGTATTCCTATGAAATCTCTGCCACTGTCCATTTTTGAAGAGCAAATGATAGCTTGAGCAGCGCATGGGAGAGTTCAGATGTCCTGGGGCTTGCTCAGGGAGAGGACCCAAAATGGAGTGCAAGGAGTCAGTCCAGTGAAATGATCTGGCTTGTGACTTTGATATGTAATAAAAGCTCGGTCTCCACAAGGGCAGATGCAGCGTATGATATCCAGCAGCTATACAAACAGGAAAGATTTCCTGTTCCCTCTACGTTTTGTTAGGCCCTCAAGAAGGTCAAAGGTATGGAGCTGACCTGAGTCTGAAAGCTTGATCTGTTCAAGTTTTCATACTCTCTCAACTGCTGCTTGAAAGAGTCGAGTTACTTTTTTCTTCAATGGCACAGTCACTTTCATCCTAATTGGAGGCAGTGTGAGCGCTTGGTAAATTAAGAAGGCCTGTGCTGTTTAGACAGACTGCTCCAAGCACTTCAGTGAGACTGTGTTGAATTAGTTTTGGCTGGCTGTGGTTCTAAAAGAACATTCAGAGACAGAATCATTTTTTAGCTCCAAGCTACAACATATAATTTATGCTTTCAATTTCAAATTCTGAAATGTGGCGGGAGAGGTGGGGGGAAGTCAAAGCAAAGAGTTGAGGGGGGGAGGGGTCAGTTACTTGTCAAAAGATCTAAATCAAGGATATTGATCTGGCATTGTGACATACTTTTTACATTCTGAAGCTGTAGGTGTTTGTAAAAAGTCAGGTTTTCCTTCAGTTTAAGTGCAAGAGATAATTCAGTTCAGATTCTGCTTGTGTCTCATTTTGTTGCTGAAAGATGAGTGAAAGGAGGATTTTTTTGCAAAACACTACACATCCATATATTAAAACCACATAAGTAACTTTCCCTCTAAAGTCTTATTTTCTGTAATGGCTTAGACACTGAGTTGAATTCCTGACCTCACTGATGTCAAGTGCAAACCTCCCAGTGGAAGCTGACTTACTTATTCCACGTGAAGTGGAAGAGCTTCTAAATGGAAGGAGCCTCAACCTCTTGTACCTTGGAGTCCTAGGAGTTACAAAGCTTTTTGGTTAGATTTAACTCTCCCTGAAAGAAGAGAGATCCAGCCCTGCTTCTCACCTGAGGTATATGATCTAATCTCTCATATTTCATAGAAAGTCACTAAAACAAAATAGGAAATAAAGACAAATCTTTTACAATAGCATTACCTTGCATCCAATGGATGGATGCACAAGGAAAGGAGGAGTTTCTGAAGTGTGTATTTTATTTTTCATATTATTCATTAATAATTTATTATTTTATTATAAATTCACGTATACACTTTACAATTAATATAAAGTGGGTGAATAACCCCTCTAAATATTAATTGTTACAGGTACATCAAGATCCCTGTATTCACTTAGCACACTCCATGTATAACCTACATTCCTTCTTCAGCAGTCTGAATCCCAGATTATTATGAGAATAAAATATTATTCCTTAGCTCTTAAACTTATACAACTTATATATTGACATTTAATTAGTCCTCCCCATAAAAGCTCTGGAATGCACAGGATTTATAATTGAGAAGACTGAGGGACAGAATTGGGGAAAAAAAGTCTCAAAACTTTACAGCAGTGCCTGGATGAGCACAGGAATTCTTGGTTTTCAGCATTAAATTGATCCATTAGATCATACTGCACTGTGCCTTCTGTTCATGAATATTTCTTCTCCATCCTCTAGAAGGAATTACAAGCATAAATCTTCTATGCACTGATGCAGTGATGAGAGAAAAGTCTTTCTTTCATCTTAGTGAATACACATCTGGTACCTCCTATTCAAACAGATTGATTCTTACTTTAAAGACTCATGATATTGCATTATACAAGGAAGTGTTTTATGCCTTGAGTTATATTTGTGTGTGCTAGTACATGTAACAAATAGTATAAGGATTTGAAATATTAATAACAGGAAATTTCTGACTTTTTTTTCCTTTTCAAAAAAGCATTTTTCAAATTGTTCCTATGACTTATCTCTTAAAAATTCAGAATCAGTCATTTCATGGTGGAGATGTTTAATTCTATTACACAGGGATAGTAGTTCAGATCCTCTTTGGTCATTGATATTAAACACCTGATCAGATTGGTCCTAGAGCCAGTTCAACACCAGTTGTGGTTAGTCTACATCCTCACTATTTTTAATACAGTAGTAAATAGTTATAAACTTCACCAAGTCAGATATGTGGCACAATATTTTAACTTGAAAGTCATTTTCCCAAACACTCAGATTTTTTTTCACTCTAGTTCTCATTTATGTATTTTTTTTTATTTTCTTTATAATGCTTTTGAGAGCCGTCCTACATTCCTTGGCCATTTTATTGGCCCATAGCTGGGCAAGAAATATAAGAGCTGCTCCATAAGAAGTCTACTTCAAAGTATAAACTTCCCATCAACTTCTGTTGGCCTGAGATCAGACATCACAACCATGTTTTCAAGCTGAACACAGAGAAGCAGAAGCCTGTGTTGCTGCTGCATTCCCTGAAGTCGGTTGGGTGCCCAGAGAAAATAACTTGCAAGTTTCTTAGTGCTTGAGTTTGGTTCGCTGGCCACAACCTAACAAGATGCTCAGACATGTTTTAATGCATTTAAAATGCTTTGGTGGCTACCCGTGTACTTAAAATTAACTGCACATCTATGTGTGCTCCTGGAACAAGGTCTATCTTTAGTAAGGTAATGACTGTTTCTACATTAGTTGTTTGGTTTCCCTTGAGTCTTTGACGGAAAGGAAGAGAGGTCTTTGCCAAAAAGAGATTGAAATCATACACATTAAGATCCTAATTTAGCCAACTCTGCTTCTGAAGAAGCGTATCTCTGTTCCTCTGTGGAGTATACAGAGGATGCTTTGATGGACTAGCATATCAATGCTGATATCTAAGTACATATCTTTTGCCATAGTATTCAATATCCTGTAAGATCCCTGTTTTAGCAATCTGGCTGAAAAACTGTGTGGGATACAGAGCAAGAAACAGCGTCATAGGCACTCTGAGTGTTACAGCTATGTGTGACTGTCTCCAGCTGTGGCTCAATTAGATAATTTTCAGAGATCATGTGACACTTGCCTGGTGTCTGTGTGTGGCCTTCATAATTCAAGCTGATTTCTGTTCTTTTTTTGCCTACACACAGAAAAATGGTTAATTTTTTTCCGAAGTGATGTGTTCTTAATATAGTTGTCATTACTTTAAATGCTTTCATAATAATATTGCATTGTGTGGCAGGAAGCAGAAAGGGGGCCAGAAAAGAACACTGGATGAAAAGCAGATGAATGAAAGCTTCAGTGTTGCTTTTCAAAAGATGGAACAAAGCTTCTTTTTCTCAACAAGTTAAACCAGCATTTCAATGCATTTCAATTAATTCTACTATATATTTGGAAAATAAAAGCATAAGCGCAGAAAAAAGCCCCACCTCCTTTACCTTTTAATGTGTCTGTGATGGCTAAACAAGTGTGTATAGGAAGGAAATAGTACTGCATTGCTGAGAACCAAGAATTCACGTGCTGAACATGGGTGTAGCACACACTCTCTGGGCTGCTGGGCTGTTTGCATCCTGAAATGCCTGGGGCAAGGAAGCCGTTCCATTATATATTTCTGTCAGGAATAAAAGTTGTGCTACAACAGCTGCTTCCTCTTTCCCTACTGCTTGTTTCCAGCCCCTTTGCTGTAATTCACTCATCTCAGTTGCACTGATGTAACTGTGTTGGGTTGCACTGTAAGCCAAACGAGGAATCTGACCTGGAAAGCCACGTCCCAAAATACTTGGTTTAACTCTGGATATTTCACTGATCTGATTGACAGTCCATCCTGCAGGCAGCAAACTGAAATGCAGAGGTGGAAATGCACAGCCTCCTCAATGGAAAGGAGGGTATGGGCATGAACCTCTGCAGCCAGCTTCACTCCAGGGGAAAACAGTGCACAGCTACAGTCTTGGTGGAAAGGACATTCCGCATCACTTAAGTATTCTGTTATGTGCTGCAAATATGTGCCCACTGTTGGACTAGATGATTGTTGTAGGTCTGTTCCAACTGAAACAGACTATTGGATTCCACCGTAAGTTCGTGCCTACAGAAATAATACCCTTACTGGACCTATCAAAAAATATAGTCATTAGATTATCAGTATGTAATTAGTTCTGTGGATTTATTTTATTTTCAGATTCCATTCCCTCTCCCTCTAAACCTGAATTAAGAAGTTGTTCATATATTCGAAGACATCCACAATTATAAAATCAGATTCTTATGTGTCTGGGGCAGACAAAATTTTGAAGGTGCTTTCTAAAAGTTACAGTGTTAAGAAGACTGCTCTTAAGCAGTATAAACTCACCTTTCCTTCATTCCTTTCCTGTTGTATTACTGTCTTGTTTTGCCTTGGAAAGAGAGAAACAATTGAAGGATACAGAAGTTAATAAAATATTGGTACAATTCTTATGTAATTTATGAAGCATGTAATAAACTTAAGTGTTAGTTCCAGTAAGCACAAACAGAACTATGTTAAATAAATAAGTTAATTGAACTTATCGAGGAAATATGAAAGCTACAGCTAAAAGCTGAAGAAACTTCTCAGATGCATTTGTGTTATGAGATGTGTCAAACGGATAAGCTTGTGAAGGAAAGAGATAACACAGGGGTAAGAAATCTGCATATTATCAGGGATTGTTTTTCCATAAATACCTAGTATGCTTTATTTGTATTTTGTTGAGGTACAAAATGGAAAGTATAATGAGTGCTTAGAAAGATGGTGGTAAAGGGTAGAAGAGTGGGTTGAAGAGTAAATTTCAACACAACAGTTATTGAGGTAAATTGGGGTGTAATCAGAGGGCACTACCCAAAAAATTACTTCTTACAAGAAGAGTCAGAGGGCACAGTTATGCTGGAGGTAAGCCCTCAACTTTGATAACTGAGGGAGGTGACCAGTGGAAGAATCCTGTATAATAGCTAGTACCAGACTTACTCCATAAGTATACCCTATTGATGAATTTTATTGTTTTTTCATTTTTCTAATTATTATTTCAACTTTTTACCTAATATTTACCATAAGAAAACAGATATATGCACACATACATATAAAAAAATTTCATCCTTAATTTCATCTGGTGAGGGAAAATATTCCAAAATGACCTAACAGGTACTATATACTTTGCTCCCCCAGGAGCAGCAGTTTCATATGAATCAGCAAGTAGGCATCCTTATTAGGCTCTGCCACCTAAAATGTGTGTTGACATTTGGTTTCTTCCTCAGTCACCAATGGTGGGTACTACCAACGCTGATATCAGCTGATCCACTGATGAGGAAGAGGCTCCTGTGATGGGTGCAAATGTATGTTTTATGGGCAAATAAGACATAAGACGTGCCAAGGAGATGGCATCTGGCACAGGCATGATCCTGACAGTGCATGGGTCAGCTGCGGACACAGGCCAGCTCAGAGGGCATGGGCAGTAACAGGGTCTCAATACAGTAACCACACTTTCTCACCCAAGGGCTTCATCTGCACACTAAACTGCTGTCAGAACCAAAGACCAGCTTACTTTTCCTGAGAGTTTTTGCAATCTCATGGGGTTTTTTTGTTGTTCTCTATATAATTACTAAAAATATAGTTGATTAGTCATGCAGTGACCTCTTCCTTGGAAAATGCAAGCATTTCATAAATACAGTATTTGGGGATTTTTTGTCAGTGCTATGCAGCATACATGTGCATTGTGGGCTACATCTTGCTCTTTTATGAGCTTAATGAATAGTTTGCCCATTTTTAACTGTGTTTACAGCTTGCCAGTAGTTCCCATCTTTACCCTCCTAGAAAGTGAATGCAGTGAAAAAGTCCAGTTTAGAGTCTATGAAGTGTTTTCATCAGTCATTTTTATAAAATTAATGGATTGGCCATTTATGTCAGCCAATAAAATGTATACATTTGGAACTTTCATAGACTAGATTTTTTCTTCATATTCAGAAAATGTTTGTTTCTCCAGATGCTAGATGGGAGGGTTAGAAATGTTTGCTTGACTGGTATCAGGAATAGTTACCAGAATGGTGTCACATAGTAGGCATCTCTCATCAGAACATGGGGGTAACAGGTGTATTACTGTGTTGGTATTGCATTTAAAAAGATGTGGTGTCCAGGGTAAATTTCACTTCACAAGTAGAGATTGGCCAGAAATATGGAAGATTACTACTGCGTGCACATGGAATACAAGTCAGGCAGGTGTTCTATCCACCAGTCCAGGGGATTAGCTCAAAGCTGTGATGCTCTCCTCTGGATGCATGGGTGTAGAGAAAAGACGACCAGGTGGCCCACTCTAATATGGATCCCCTCCTGGGAATCCATCCTAACTCAACCCCCTGCTCATATTAATCACTTTTCTTCAATTTTCTAGAGTTAGTTCAGAAACACTGCTTCTCTGTTGTTTGGGGTTTTTTTTCAAAATGTGTGTATTGCTTGGCTGACAGAACACCTGAATATACTTTCAAGCAAGAGGCATGTGTGTATACTTATTACTGAATAGCTTTTTTCAGCTGATTTCACCTCTTTCTGTTTATAAGCCGTCTGTGAACAGATTATGAAAGACTCAACAGCATTTTTTACATTAAAGTACTGTAGCATTCCTTTTTGGGACCATTTCCCAGCTACTGATAATGCCACACCACTTTCTGCCTTGTCAGAATCTGTCACTATCCATACACCCAGCACTCTAAACATCAAAATGATTTGCAACCAATTTACTGAAAAGCTCAGAATGTCTTCTAAGTAATCTCTGCCACTGGAAAAATGCCATTTTTGTAAGAGGCAGCTTCATATTTATCAAGCTTTATAACACTCATATATAATAGATTGCACATAAGACTACAATACCTCACACTCTTAAGATCAGGTGTGAGAATCTTAGAAAGGAGTAAATGATTAAAGTCTTGATGAAATCTGAATTAATTGAAACATACAGGTGCTATATTTTACTCAGCTCAACAGAACCCCAAATAATTAACCAGACTAATACACTTCAGTTGAAATATAGGTGTGTAGTCTGTGTGGTGCTACATAGTTGCTTCCATTAGTTGTTCCTGTGGTAACCTGGCATCACTATATAATTACAGATCCAGCTATTAAAAGAGCTATGCAATTTCCTGAGTAGCTGGCACAATTTTTTTCTACTCAAGCCCACAGAAGACAACAATTATGTGTAATGGAATGCATTTAATCTCTATTGGCATTCAGTGGAATTCAAGGCAGAAAGGACCACTATAGCAAGAACATGAGAAAAACTGCGTTGGGTTGGACCAACCACTGATCTAGCTCAGTGTCCTGTTTATGACAATGGTCAATGGCAAATGCTTGGAGAATAAAAGTAAGACAAAGGTCAAAGATGCAATAGATGTTTTTTTCTTCATATGCCTTTTTAAATCCCAGCAATCCACTGAGAGCTCCTGTGCAGGAGGTTGCAGCTCCACTCTCCATGACATACGAATTTGACACCTTGAAAAAAATGAGCTGTTTGAAGCAGTGGTAAAATTGAAAAAATTATTACAGAAAGAAAACCCCCACCTTAACTCTGTTTTAAAGTTTCCAGACATGGAAAACCTGCCACTGACTTAGTGAGGTGTCACTTGTTATCTAAACTTGGCGTTGTAAAAGACATATCTCTCAACTGAATTAGTGTAGCTTCCACCTCCAGTCATTAAACTTTTGTTTTATGGTCTGTGGCACCATATTATCAAATTTTGGACCCTATTGCTGGTACATTTAGATTATGACTGAATTACCACCGTTTTTACCTATTAATTACTCAAGTGGAGCTTCTCAGTTTTCTTACTATAAGGCTTTTATTTCACTAATTTAAGGATTTGATTGGACTCTCAGTATGGTAAGTCTGAATATCCTATATCCTTCTTGAAATGTGGACACCAGAATTGGACACATCATTCAAAGAACAATCACACCAGTGCCAAACTGTTCATAAAAGCTCATTGTTACTACCTCGCATTACTACCTACACAGATCCTAAATATTTAGTTTTCCTTATTAACTTTCATAACAAGACTGTCACACCTATCGCTCTTGTCACTCTGAACCTTACTCCTAACCCCTAACCTGAAAATAAAGAAAAGGAGCCAGTGTCTCCTCAGCATCTATGTTCTCCAAATGTGGTTTCCCTTGTTCCAAGATTGGTTGTACACAGTCTTTTTAAATACTTCTTGTCCTGAACTTAATAAATGGTCCAATCAATTTTTATTAGTGATCTGTGGTCTGCACAATGCTATGCTGCCCAATACCTACATGTTTTAACAGCAACAATTTCATTTTTCTACTTTGCCACAGTTTAAGATGCTATGACAAGCTATTTATTAAAAATGTTTAGTGCTGCAGCCCCTCAATCACTTTTGATGACCAAATTCAACTGATACAGCCCTCAGATCTGGCCTTTATATTTGTTTCAGAAGGGGCTGTATATCCTAGGGCAAGAATTGATTCATAATCTGATTCAGTCAGAGCGTAGTCTCTTTACAGACTGATCATTACTCAGGTGATTGTCTCTACCTGCTTTGCACACTGTATTATACCTTTGTTCTCTGTACTGTAGAATCCCAACCATCTTGAATGTCCTCTGTACCTCAAGATGATGTCTGGTAGCTCTTCTGAAACTCTTAGATCCAGACTATCAGTTCCCAATAATTTTAAAGGTATTCAACTCTTGTGGGTGTTTTTAAGAACGTTTTATTGGAGTAGAAAGGGCATGATTACTATTTGCCAAAAAACACTCTTATCTGGCCTTTTCCCCCTAATGATATAGTTGTTATATATTCACTCAACTTCACTGATTCCTCTGCTTCAATACTTTATATTCTACCCTTTTTCTACTGAGTAAAGAACTAGCAGCAGTTAGTGTCTTCTTCTTGTACTGTTAAAAAACCTTCCATGTTGTCCTTAACTTTGATGGACATACGTCTTCTGTCCTTTTGCTTCCCTTCTCAGTTTTCTACAGTTTATATTCATTTTTGGTTTATAATCACTTACATCAGCTTCTTTTATTTTTGTCATTGCCCTTCATAAATTTTAAAAATACTGTCAACTTAAGGGTTTTTTCATTCATCATTGCAATCTTGTCTCTTAACCATGTGATTATGGGTTTGGCACATGTAGTGAAACATTCATTAAATTCTCCAAATTATCATTCACATATTTTCAATTTATTGTTTCCCAGATGACTTATCAGATAACTATTTACAGGTTTTTAAAGCTATCCTTCCCACTAACTTAAAAAAAAAAGAAACAAAAATGTCATATAAGTGTGTGTGTACAGATGCAATGCCTGTGCCAATGTATATCCTGCTAGTTGTAAAATTGTTCTATTGTTACAAAAACTTCTGTAACTAAATAAGCACAAGTTCTGTGATAATTTTTCCTTGTGTATCAATATGAGTTGAATAAAGACTTATTCTCAGATATAACACAGATATGAATGCAATTTAGAATTTTGGCATTTCAACAGTGAGAGAAAGAAAACTTTATCACATATTACTCAGATTAAAAAAAACACCAAATCAAGTCTGTTTGCCCCTCCCCCCCCCCCCCGCCCCCGTCCCTGGTGGCTACCAATGTTCTTATTATTAATTTCTCTTACCTTCTAAACAGGGTGATCACATACAAACTGCCTATTTGAAGTGGTCCTGTCCAACATTAACATCCATAATGTGCCAGGGAATTGTTTGGAAAAGTGCTGGCTGATGCACGCCAAAACCATGTCAGGAATTGTTCTAAGCTTTTAGCAGTATGGACAATGAAGCCGCAATGGCCAGAAAAGTTCCCCGGTGTTTTTAATTTACTACTATAGGCATAGCCAGACAGTACCATTTTTAACACAATATACCACCATCCTCTTTAAATACTTCAGAACAAGGGATTTCATGTCTCTACTCTTTCAAGAAAATGTCAGTGATATCATGTTAATAAAAATTATTTAATAGTTGACTAATAACACAATATTATTTGTTGTTGCCAAGGCTCTTTACGCTAGTATAGACAGTAAAGGATTTCTTCATTTCACTTCCTCCAGTGCTTTGATTAATTTCCTCCTCAATATCTTGATTTTATGCTAAGGAATTGCAGTTTTTTGCCTCCTTTCCACTCCTTCCTTGCTGATAATTTAGCACACTCCTGATCAGTTTGGCTGGTGACACTGATTCTCTTTTGACTGAGATGGAGACCTTCCAGATTTCACAGCTGTTTCTTCTCGTTGAAAGTGGTCCGTTGCTCCAAAATATAAAAAGCTTCATTTTCTTTTTGTTCAGCAGTTGGTTTCCAGAACCTTCTTCTTCCTGCTTTCTGATATTCAGAAGATAGAAGGAATCTTGCAATTGCCTGTCCATTCCTTCTTCTTAGTAATCCTTCAGAACTATCTGATTCCCAGAAAGTCAAAGAATCCTTTCTGCTGCCTATCTTATCACTGAAGAATGATTTTTTTCCCCACTTATCTTAACACAGAACTGTCTCTTTAGACAGTTTAGACCATCTCTGTGAGCATGTGTAGTAGGAATGAACTGGGCTGAGAGGATATTTTCATTTAACCACCTGGCATTGAAAGATAGCTTTTGCAGTTTTTCTTCAGAAACTTCATTGAAATTTAAATATTTATTTTTCAACTTGATTCCAGAATCAGTGTTTCTTTAACATGAAAAAGTTTTTGTATAAAAGAAACTATGTCTCTGCAGTCAGAGCATGTTGTTTGATATCTCTTTACAAAACAGGGGTTTGAGACTTGTATATAAATTACATTATTAAATACATGGACTTCCGAATTTTAAGTGACCGTAAGGGATTAGGCATTATTGCATGAAGGCTATATCTTTCCTCATAGTAAGCATTTCTAATAGTATTTAAATATTTATTAATCTTTAATATTTAATTTAATAATATTTAAAACTGTCTGGAGTTCATACATCCTCCCTACAGGTGGTCATCAGTATTCCAAGTAATTTAGAGGTATCTACCCCATACTAAAGTTGTTACATGATTCTTCCTGAAGCAAGGACAATTGTACAGAAAGAAAAGTAAGAGAACTTGAAAATAATTCTGTCTTTTGATATAAAGAAATCCACCTCAAGACTTTTATGGAATATATGAGTTGGGTTTAAATCTAAAAAAATTTGGCATAGTAAGCTATGGCATGGAAATAAATACAGGTGGCAAAATCCACTCAAGAATCTGGGTAAACACTCACGTGGTTAATCCATGTGGAGCTTATTTCTATCTCTGCCAGTACTTTTTTAAATTGAAAACTGCTGATGCAGTAGAGGCTGGATCCCTGGCGACCCAGAGCTCCACAGACACAGGAGGTCTGTGCCCACCTACAGTACTGGAAGCATAAATAGGAAGAACTTTCATGGAAGATCTTGCAGTCTCCCTGGTTGTAATCAGTATCCAATCTAATCTATCTAAAAGCTTTTCTGATTAGGGAGTATATTCATATGAGAAGCCATAATTAAGAAGAGCAACAGGGGGAACTATTTGTGTCTGGCATATGAGATCCCTTGTGGATAGCAAGAGCATTAACAAAACAATTTGGGGGCTTTTAGCTAAACACTCAGTGCTGTCACAGCAATGTTTTTCACTGGCAGTCTACATACAATTTTATCAGCAGTAATATTAACGTCTAGTTCTTTCTTTTGCTCTTTTAAAAATATGTAAATTATGCAATGCACAATTTTTTTTACTTGTATTTAAACAGGACCCTTCTATGTCAACAGTGAATGTAATATCTGTATTATAACAACCTAACCAAAATACCAACAAACATGGAATGGTAATGAGAGATCTCACCAGCAAATGAATGGGTAAAAAAAAGACAGAGAAAAAAAAGAACACATAACTAGAAGAATTGCATTGAAGAGACAGGAAGAGATAAAAGGACAGGCCATACCACATATATCTGGCAACCACAACTCATCATTAGAAGTCAACCTTGATTTTAAAATACCATTTGGAGTCATCTGAGAACCAGTAGTCAATTACGCTATTTATAGGGAACGACTGTGGCAGCTCAGATATCACTGTCTTACTTTCATCAAGTAAGATGTCGTCTTCTCAGTAGCAACCATATATTCAATCATCTTAATGGCAAGGCTAAACCAGAGTTTAACATCAAGACAACAGCTTTGATCCATTGTAGGAACCCAAGATTCCTGCAGGATTTCTGCTTATCTGCTTTCTGACAAGATACCCAGAAAGGCCTCTCCCCTTCCATATTCTGCCAAAATCCTTTCTCTTAATTCAGTTATTCTTTTGCTGGAAGAAACAAGGAGGGGTGAGTGAAAGACAGAAAGGCAGAAATATCTTCCCTGATGTGACCAGCCACAGAACAATCAATTAAAGGGAGGTTTCTTTTTCAATTTTAAAGGCTTTCCTGTTCTACTAAGGGATTTTCCTATCTCCTACATTTATTACACAGAAAGCTCTCTAAATATCAGCATTTCCACAGGGAAGCACCAAAGTAATGTTCGTCCTTTTCTCCCATTCAGGAAATCCTGTGGTATTTTTTATCATCTGTCTCTAATATGCTCTTCAAACAAATAGAACGAATCATCAGCCTCCCCACCAGATATAGCAAGGCTTTCCTGATATCAATAAGCTTAAGACGACAAAAAACCCAGCCTAAACAGAGGTGAGACGGAAAAAAAAATAATTCCCTTTGCAATCTATGACTAAAATGGGAAAGAAAAATGTCTCGCAGATAAACTGTGCTTTAAGGAAAACGGATGAACATGCCATTCAGACTGCTGAAGTTTAAGATTTTCTTTCTCCTAAAAGTTTTCTGTTGCCAAAGTGTATGGTGAAAAGGTAAAAAGACATTAAAACTTCAGTTAATAAAGTC
This sequence comes from Ibycter americanus, assembly GCA_035590275.1. Taxonomy (NCBI): domain Eukaryota; kingdom Metazoa; phylum Chordata; class Aves; order Falconiformes; family Falconidae; genus Ibycter; species Ibycter americanus. The sequence goes on from JAVJGI010000040.1 coordinate 32,839,517, forward strand.
CCTTGACATCTGATAGACTAACCTAGCAAGTTTGTTTTTTAATACCAGCTATAGCATGTGAAGGAGACCACAAGGCTGTACCAGATCATGCGATAGTGAATCAGGAAAGAATGAAATATTCAGCAGTCTAGGCCTTTTGCTACTCTATTTGAAAGTAATGTCTAATCTATATCATGCAAATGATATAGATATTATGATCATGGTATCTTATCATATTCCATAATTTGTTCATTGTTTGTCATACATTATTTTTAGGGGTTTTATATACATGCTCCGAGGCAGATTGAGAGATATGTTTAGGGTTCACCTCATTTAGTTTTCTCTCAGCGTCAGCACATGGAGCTGTTTACAGTAAAAGGGAATTATGTTTCAAGATCATGAACTTAGTATGTGGTTTTTCTCAGTACCACTTCCAAATGTCACGTTTGCAAGAGATATAAAAATATACAAGTTAGAGACTAGCATTTTTCTCTGCAGACCCTGTATTTAGCTAACAACTTCCATGGCTTGATCTCTCTTACCCTTAGAAAAGACATTGCAAAAAGTAAGACAGAAATAAGCAGTCTGAAAAACTTTTGATATTTTTAACATTGTAATCTTTATCTAAGATTGTAAGATGTAATCTAAGGTAGAGCAAAGGTAGTGAAGGAATGGTGGTAGACTTATGGGAAGCCAATTATGGGTCCTATTTCTCTGCATTGACTTTAAAGCCGTGGGGTTACAGTATTCTAATTTTGTTCCCTGGAGGAGGTACCTAAACCTTCAACAAATTGAGAATAACTCTGACATACCGATCAGCCTCAGGAGAGTATCACTATATTTATGAGGATGTATTAATCATAGATATTCATAAATAACCACTCCAAGATCTTTCAGGCTCCAGAAAGTCATGTGTTTCATAAGGACATGTATTAAGCATACTTACCGTCTTCACAATGTGTGTCTAAATCAGGTGTGATTCAGCTGAGCTTCCCACATGTGTTGGTGTGGGTACCTATTTTGGCTGTGTCCTGACTGCCCATCAGGATGAGATCTGAGTACAAATCATTCTCCACTGTGCCTTCAGTTTTACTGGAGCAAACTCAACCTCCACCACAGGACGGAAGGAGCAATAGTACTTCCAATAACCTGGCACCCAAGGGACCAGGACTGTAGGCTGGACTTGCAGAGCTCACCAGTTCAGCAGTTCAGACAAAAACAAGGAGGTTTAAATGATGCTTAGTTTTTAAGTGATCTTTTCTCTGAAAGAAAGTGAGAAGAAAGAGCAAAAAATGTAATTTTTGCTTATATCTTTCACTGGTAATAATCTTAGATAGTACTAAATATTTGAAAGTGGCTGAAAAAGAGAACTGATAGAAGTAGTTACAAAAAAATAAACAAGAAAGTGCAGGTTTTAAAATGAACATCAGAAAAAGAATCAGCATGACTACTGATAAAACAAATCCTTTGCTTTTCTGGATGAGGGTTTGGGAAATTTTTCTTAGTCAACTCATCCTTCGGACAACATAGCTTTTTGCAAGGATTGTGTCTTCCCCAAACATCTAGTGAATGCAAAATAAACAAACAAAAGACATCATCATTCCTCCTTACAGCTGGGAAACGAGCATATGGAGGTGTGCACTAGAAAAAACATTTTACTTATCTACTTTGTCACATAAGTGGCATCTGTACATTTTAGATCTCAGGAGTATGATGATTTCCAAAATAACTCCATTTAATGAAGGCACAAAATCGAACAATTTTGTTTGTACTTCTAGAGAAAGGCAAACAGTTTAGAAGGTTTATTTTGCTTCATAATGGTGAATTAAACGTTCTGAGGGAGGATTTGAAGAAGCTTGAGAGTAATGCTTTAAAAAGCTGCATTCCTACAACACAGATACTATGTCTCTATGTGCCTGTTTGAGTATTCTTACCTTAAAGCCAGGTGGGGGCTCCTTCTACACCTCCTCCAGTTCCCACCTAGCCCATTCCCAACTCAGCTGGGAATTAGAGGTCAGCCAGACAAGAGCTCTCTACCAACTCTCTTTCTAAAAATTGCTGGTTGTTTTATAGACTTTTGGTGTTACTGACTTATGTTTCTTCTGTGCTTTATGCCTGGAGTTGCCTGTTACAGCTGTGAATTGCAACGATCAGACTTGACCTGCCCTTTAGATAAATGCCTCACCTCAGCCTTATTTCACAACAGACAGGAATTTCTGACATCTCAGCATGTTCACAAACAGCCAGATCTTAGAGAAAACAACCTCAAACTTTATTTGATCTTGACTTCAAGTAAAACAGGCAAGTGCCCACCCCCAGCACAAGGTTAGAGGACAGCTAAAAATCAGATCAGTGACCTCGGAACTGTATTGCTCACTAGTCAGAATACTTTTTCACTAATACAGGCAAGTGGGAAAAAATTCGTGACTGAATTGTCTTCATACTTTTTTGGTCATTTAGCAAATCAGTGGAGAAGATGACAAACCAAACTTTTATCTCTTCTACTGCAAAGTACAACTAAAACTGGGGCTGGGGCTGGAGCTGCCCTTGTAGAAAATGCCTGTTGGTGGTGCATTTAGTTTCAGTTTCTGTATGTTTTAAGCTCACCAACTCTGCAAGGCTTGGGCAGGACAGATGCAGACAGAGCAATGGCTAGAGCAGACATTGCCATCAGCAATGCTAATTTTGGAGAGATCTTTTCATCATCTCTGTTGACAGAAATATGCCACAGGAAAGGCAGGACAATTTTTACAGATGGAATTTTGCCACAGCATTGGTGAGCCATCAGGCAGTTGGTAATACAACCTCTTTGTAGGGAACACTTACGGATTCAAAACTTCTGGAAGCTGCGTTAAAATGTCCTTTCCTCTCTGATAATCAAACCCTTCCTTCTTCTTTCCCCTCATACATAAAGCAGCCAACAGCATAAAAATATGTGCACTAAGCTAGAATATTTACCCTTAGCTTTGGCCTTATCAGAACCTTTATATACTTGGATAGGAAGTCTGAATTTGATTTTTTTTATTAGAATTAAAATTAAATCTCACTCTTCTTTTTCCTGCTATTGTGTTAAATTTTTTACTACAAAGGAAGGTAAGGAGGCAGTAGAGCTCAGTACACTGAAACCCCTTTTGTTCCTTGTCAGTGAAAAATTAAACTAGTCACTTTTTTCCCCTGGAAAAAACCCAAATGTAAGCAGCAGTCCCATTGAAACAATTGATTATTCCGTTTCTACAGTTAAAGCACACAGGGCTTATCTCCAAAGCCATCAAAAAGGTATCTTTGTTATTAAGAGTGCAAGCAGAAAGGGCATTATTTAATGTCTGGAAACAGAAGCAGCTATTTTTTTTATTTTCAGTGTACACTAAACAAACAAAAAAAGATGACTTATGTGTGAGAAAACCTTCAGACTTTAAAACTTAAATAATATCCTGGATCAAAATAGGTTTCACTGTCAAATTTTTCAACTCTGAGTACCTAACATTAGGTTTCTAAAAGGCCTGTTTTGGCAATTAAACTTACATGGGATGATTTCCAGAAGCTGTTGAGCATTCATAAACTCTAGTGAATGTAGGGGAAGCTGTAAGTGATGACTGCCCTTGAGAATATCAAGACATAGGATTTAGTTACTCCGGCTTAGTATACCTGGTCTGAATAAACATGGCTTCATCTCTGTTGCAGCCGTCAGCGTTTGCACTGTGCTCAGTGTTGGAGTCTGGATAGATAGCAGTCAGGGAAAATAAACATGCCAGAATCTGGCCCTTGAAAGGTCAGACTGATGCTTCAGTCCAAGGAGAAAATGTTGTTATAAACCATATACAGAGGTTTCTTTTTGCAGGCAAAGCCCCCTTGCTGCCAAGGCAGCCGCACGCATGATCCAAAACAAAGTATTTCCTTCTGTTCTCCACCTAATACAGCATTTTTGCTAAAACCAAAAGTAGGACTTACAACTGGACCTACAGTTTTGCAGACACACTTGCAGATAAATCACTGCGGAGAATTTCATTGTGTGGAAACAGATGAACTAAATATTTCTGTGCAACTGTTCAGTTTAATTTGCCAGGTTTCATGTATTATGTCACTGTTTAGATTTCACTTTCAATACATTTCTGCTATCTAAAGGCTCAGAGCAATTTTTTCACAGTATTGCATTTTTACAGGGGTTTTCAAGATGTCCTTGAACCTTGTATGACCTGAATCAGCTCACTCCTTACCAAGTGTAAATAATGAATAATAATTCCTCACTGCAGAAAAGTTGAGCTGCTCGTGGACTGCCATATATTCAGAGAGTTGTGTGAATTCAGTTAGCAGATCTCTCCTGTTTTGAATGCCTCATGTAGTGTACATGGAAGTATAAAACTTCTGAGCTTGAAAGAGGTCTCCAAGGAGATTTTCCATAGAGAAATGACCTATTAGTTTAATGAGCACTTTAATACTTCCCCCATCTTCTACAAGAAAATACATAGAAATGGTTCATTATAATATATTGTTCCAGTCCATCAGGCTATTTGACTAAACTTGCTTTTTACAGCATTTCAAAGAAAATATTAAAATCTAAAGGGGATCCTTGGAAAATGAGATTGCCTTAAAGTCTGTCCAAATGTGGCTTCCAAGGATGCAAAAAGAGGAAGAGTACTCTCAATGAGTCACATTAATTACAGACACAAGGAAGGTTTTGGCCACCAACATCAAAGAGAGAGAGATATAAAAAGAAAGAAAAATGTATTTCAGAAGCAACTACAGTATTTCAGAATGAGTGATTATTTTGCAATGATGCTGATGTTTTTGACTTGGAAACTGCATTAGGCATCAGCTTACTGGGATGTGAGCAACTAAAAGAACAAAGATGAAATCAGTGCCATCGCACCAAACATGAGGCAGAACAACAGCTGGCTCTAAGTAACTTTGGTAAAGACAAAAATCATCTTTCCAGGAGAAACCTGAAAAAAACCATTAGCATTCGTTGTTGCAGGGAGGCCTGAGAAGCAGTTCTGCTGTAAAATATATCTAAACTGCATATTTATTGTTTTTCTATAAGCCACAAATTCACACTATATAGGCAAGCTTTTAAGCTACCCCAATACCACAGGTTCTTTCAGGACCATGGTAAAGTCTTCATTGTATGTATGCTTTTCCACTTGTTCAGAGCAGGCACCATGAAGGCCACCACTATAAGAGGTCCAGTGTACTGCCACTTTTTGACATCCTTCTTGATCTTCATCTGGCATTGTTAGGCAACAGGGGAAGAAAAAGTCTCTAGACAGGTTGATGAGATCAATGCCAAGTACCTGACTCATACCAAGGGCTTTCCAGTGAGAGTCTAAAGCAAAGCTCTCCTCACTATTAATGTCCCAAAGGTTTAGAGCATGTGTCAGCAGCATCCATGGGTAGGACCAAATTATGTTCCCACCATGGATTAATACAGAAATCATGAACTTCTGAATGCAAAATGTAACCTTCAAAGTCTTGCATCAGGATCTGGCAATGATTCTGCATCAGCTGAACATCAAACCTCCATTTTATTAGGGCTCTACTTTGAAAATGCTCACCATGGCAGTCCTTCTCACACACATACCTCATCCTACTCTGCTTTAATTTAGTTCCCCATCTTTACTCAGCAACAAGCAACAATTTTTCCAGGGGAAAAAAAGAAACAAAAATTGGAGTTCTGTAGAGTGGTCAACATAATGCAAACCAAACAACTTCCTCACATTTGCTGAACTGATGCTTCTAACACTCTAACCAACCTTGTCACTCCTCCCCTGACTGGGAAACGTAAACACAGACTTGTTCTGGCCTGGCTCTTTCCCTCAAAGATCAGGCAACTAAAACCAGATTCTTCAGCTTTCTGCTTTTGATGCTGTGAGAAAAACTCCCAGGACTCCAGGATCAGCTTCTTCAGCAGATCCCGAGGTAAAAGAAACAAATATAATTTGTCCTTTTAGGATGCTGATTCCCTGCTGCCACGTGGAGGAGTCCTAGCTATTATTCATGGTTTGAAAGGATCTGACAGCTTGAGAGTAGCTGATAACGTGTCAATGAACCTATGCACACTCTCACTGCTGGGTGCTGATTGTAGCTTGGATGGTGGCTTGAACTTGACTAGTGTAGCAGAAATAAGCTTCAGCTGCATGAATATACCAGATGTTTTCTCACTGCCTCTTCCATAGAGGAAGTTGAGAGGCCTCCTTTTTGATCATGTCCTCCCCATGAGTAATGAGGATGACTGATCTTGATATTTCACTAGAAAACCTGTTGGCTTTGTATAAACGCAACTCATTGAGATACTTTGCCCTTTCATCTCAAACGTGGTGACAGCTGCCTATGCATCCGTCATCTTTAGACTAGTTCACTATGTGTTGTTGACAGGGAGGAGAGGAGACTCGCCTTCCCAGGGAACACGCCAGTGTGAACATCGTACCATCAGCCTCTTCAATGATTTAAGGCTTCTGACATTACTTTACTGTTGTGCTCCCCAGTCTTCACTGATTATCTTTTACTTCCAAAGCACAGTCAAGACCATGGTCCTAATTTCAAAATTCACTGATGATTAAATGTCTAGTTATATATACATAATTTCTATCAATGAGTCAACGTGTGAAATGATTTTTTGGAGACCTTGAAACTAAGCAAGCAGAATATGTGTTTCAGAGAAAAGTGAAGTATTTTCAGGTGAAGTAGTTCAGATGCTGAAAAAAAAAATTGTAGAAGATGTTTACTGAAAGAGAGTACTACTTCCTTATAAGAAAAAAATTATAATATACTTCTATTCTTCCCTGTCATAGTTGTGAATCAGGTTTTTGCTAAGCAGAGAAATCTTAAACTGGAAAATAATTTCTTGATAAATCTGTTGTATGTGGTCATACAGATACTCATTATTGGCTGAATTGGCTATTTAAACTTTTGCTAGACTCTGATTTAAGTGGGAGAGGAATCCTATCCAGGAATTAGAGTGCACACAGCTTAATCTTAGTACTGTCTGATGGATAAAAATTACTGAATTTATTTAGCTGTGGTTGACTCTCACTCTTCAATTAACCCTAATGGGACTTCATTCTTGTTTTTCCTTCCTTAGTGATTATTTTTGCCTTCTCAAGCTTGTGTAGCAGGAGCTATCATCTGGCTTTTAGGCATATTCTTCAACTTAATATGAAAATATTTTAACACTGAGTGGGCACTAGAAAGAAAAAAAGGCTAGGGAGCACTAATTAAGCAAAATATGAAGGTTCTATTGCAAATCCATTTATTCTCAAGTAGGCAGATTGCATAAGAAAGGTCTCACTTGATTGTTTTTACTGTCTGATGATCAAAAAGTTTATCAACACGAGCAGGTACTGTTAAAAGAGCTGGAAACCTAAAGCCATATTTGGATTTTTTCCAATTTTTCATCTTTTGCAGAAAAGTCATTACTGACTCTAGTTCTGTTGTAAAATCTTGCCAGTGACATTGTTATGCATAAAGTGACTTTTCAGGAATTCAGTTATCTTATAATAGATGTCAGTGTTAAGATTCAGAGCAGCTGTAAAACTGAAAGCAAAATACTAGTGGAGCTATCGTAAGTATTTTTAAAGAAATATAAAGTAATCCAAAACATGTTTCAGTATGTTTTAATGCAGAAAACCCCTTTCTAGATAGACCACAGGCTTTCATATGTAAATACTTACTGTATTTTTAATATTGAAAAAAGAGTCCTTTAAAATATGGTATTGTTCTTGATTTAGAAGGATTTTATACTATGAAAAAGGCTAAAACCCACCATTTTGAAATTCAGTCCTGTGCAGTTAGCTACTAAGCTGTGGCCTACAATTATAAATTTTTCTCTTTACTGCCTTAAAACTTTACTTTGAAGTATAATTCACAATGCAAGGGGCCATTGAAAAGTTGCTGCTTCTCTCTGGATCTTGTCGTATGAAATTAAATTTAAATCTATGATATTCACAAAATCTGAGAAGGCATTTGAGTTAGGCTGGATTGAGTTCATAGACTAGCAGAAATATATGAAACTGCTTTAAAGGCAATTTAAGATGAGTTTCCTTGTTCTGTCCCTACACTGAATAAAAAAATTTCAGGGTACAAGACTTTCCCAGTCAATAAAACATGCAAAAAATCAGAGTGAATGTTCAAACAAAATATACCTGCATATCACAGAGTGTAATCTATACATTGGTTTAGGAGCTTTCAGCAAACACAAAAAATTTCACTTTGGGGTTACTTCAGGAAGAAAGCCGTTCCAAATATTTTCAGAAGTGATGGGAATAAAAAATGAGCTCATCTCAATATTAAATGTTTTAAAAATTATCTTTTGAAACATAAGAGGTGCTATTTCTTCATTTTAGTGTAATACAGGTTTTTATTGTTGTAAAACTCAATATATGTTATTTTTATGGAAATTAACATATTATGAGACAAACCCCATATAGTTGGAAGTTACATGCCCAATTTGTGAGACCACTTCTTCCAAAACACTTGGTATCCTTTAATCATCCTGCTACAACACTACCCATTCACATGAAAGATTTTTTAAAAAAATTGTTTGTATCTGCATCCATAGGTACCAGTATACCAAGAAATGCAGACTTTTTCTGTTATTTGGTTTCATGCAGGTTGAGAAACAAGCTTTTCTACATGGAGTACAATATTTTGATTTCATTTCAGTCAGCAATGCTTCTATTGAGAAAAAATTAACTTAGTCCAATGCTATTTGCATAATGAGATCCCTTTATAGCAGTAGACAGAGTTTTCAGTCATCTTCAGCTGTGGTCCACAAAGCAGGAGAGCAATGAGGTATTGCTGCAAGTTAATGTTTTTGAGAAAATCCAGTGTCCCAGTTGCCTTCTTTTTATTTAGAAAGCATTTTCTATTATGATGTCTGAGATGTATCCATTTATGAGAAAATAAAACAAGTTAATGTCATTCAAAGAGCAACCTATCCAAGAAAACCTTATTCCATGTTTTCAGTCTCCTGTACAAATAATGTGTAGACAATTCTATCAGGAGTAAGACAGGTACTGTTGCACCATTAAGAACATGTAATGCACATAACTTTGGAAGGCACACTGCTGGGCTAATTCTTTTAAGATATACCTCATTTTTGGCAGATGATCACTGTGGAAAGAATTGCCTTCTTCAGATGTCAGGATCATTAAAAAATACAGCTGTTCTGAGAGGAAAGTCAGAAAACAAGGTACATGATAGAAAAATGAAAAATAACACCTAAATAAAGGCAACACAAAAATGGAAGCAAAAAGATTAATTTAGAAGAGCCAAAATGGTTGGTGAAAAAAATTTTCCCTTCAGCCTCTTTATCATTGAAAATATTAGCTGCCAACCAAGTTGATGAAGTGAGTTATGCAGAAGACAGATAGCAGTCCTAGCTGTGTCATAAATGAATACTGACTGCAGCGAGGCAGACTTCATTAGCAGCTCTGCTGACCTTTCTTCAATTGATGTAAATAGGGATTTATAGTATCAGAAAAATGTAGATTAATTGCCTCAAGCCATACGCCAGCTCAGTGTGTTTGTGTTGTAACGGTCTCCCTTATTTCTGAACCCCAGACAAAATTTACATAGGAGAAAGAAGAAAAAAAAAAATAACCAGGACAACTGAATTTATAAACTTAGTGATGCAGTTAATAGTGGAAATGAACAGAACAGAAAAGTCATTTTAAAAGACAAGAATGTTTCACTTAGATGTGAAGTAAAACCAACCTGTTTTCTTATGTTTTTGATAAGCCTAATCACCTGGAAAAACAGTTTAAGTATACCCTGTGAAGAGGGCTTTTTATGTTTCCCAAATGCACTGCCTTTTTAGAGATCCTACGGTTACTTTCCTAAGGCATCTCTGAATGAGATGCATTAAATCACTATAAATCCTACTAAAACTAAATTGAAATCTTCCTATAATAATCTCTCACACTATGATGTTCAGCTAGGTCTTTTAAGTCAGCTAGAAGAAGACAGACAAGAAATGGTGAAGATGCATGAGTACACACTGTGAGTGTGCCCACGCACAGGTAAGCACAGGCAGACACGGACGGCTGCTGTTACCGGGCCCGCTTACCTGGAATGGTCTTGGCTGCCGAAGCCCAGTCCCATAAACGGGCATAGGCTACATTCATGCAAGGCAATTAAATAATAACCTCATAAGGCATCTGAATTAAACAGTTAGACACCAAAGGCATTCTGAAAATCTCTTTTGCAAGGGGTGAACAAGTGGGTGGCTTCCCTGCCAGGCTGCTATTTAGAGATGTGTGCCGCGGCTCAAGCCCAGGCGCTGACGGGAGGTTGTGCTTGTGTGCGGCCTGTGCCCCTGCGCGACTCACCTGGGCCCATCCCCCCTGACTGACTCGCAGCGAAACCCACCTCCCTGCTACTCAGGGGTGCGCTAAACAAAATAACAGATTTTTTTGTTTTCCATTGTAAAACATAGTTTGAAGGAAAAATGAGGGGCAGGGACAGATATGAATGTGTTAAAGTCTAGCAGTTTTAAATCAATCTGTGACTGAAGTTTGACCAAAGCCCTTACAGTTCATTAGTTCTTTGTAACAGCTGGCAGGTGAAGGTATGAGAGATGCTTAAGGCTTTTAAAAAAATACAAACCCAAAACCCACACACAATTCTATTGGATTATTTTTTTAACAGGGTTAATGGTATTGAAACATAGATATAATTATTTTAAATTGGTTTGCTATTGCCGTAAAGCAAGATTTTCAGAATTTTCCTGCAAGAAAATTAGGAATCCATCACCTAAGTATCTTAAAGGCCACAGTCTACACTCCCAGTGCAGGAAAGATATAGTGTGCTCCCTTCACAAGTGATTGGCAGGTGAACATCTGGTGTGAAAGCGCTATGTACCATGTGCACAGCTTGAAGTTTACTGATTCTTTTTATTGAATAGGCTGGATGGGGTTTTGAGGAGCCTGGCCTAGTGGAAGGTGTCCCTGCCCATGGCAGGGGGTTGGAACTACATGGTACCCACCCCGTTCCCTGATTCTTTGATTCTTAAGATGTGGATTGCAGAAAGAGCTTCAGTCTTCAGAAAAGCATCATCGAAATGCAGCTAGTGCAACAAAGAGTTAGGTGAAAACTCTTACTCCCAAAACAATACAAAATGTGGGGAGAAAAAAATTATTTAAACACTACAAAAATGGCATAATACAGATAAAACCTTTTTTCTGCTTTCTAATGCAGTTTCTGTAAAACCTTTGGAAGATGGAAGAGAAATCAATAATGATTACTGGGTGGCAAAGAACTGTCACCTTACTGAAGTAATTTTTTCCCTGAGGTTCACATTGGGTCAAAAACACTTGAAAGGTGTAAGCTAGTCTTCTAAATCACTTTGCAATACATGGTACCAATACTCATTTCTTATGTTTATCATCTGACAGTGTGTCTCAGAGAGACCTTGAAATAAGATGCCAGCCTGTTCAATAGATTCATTGATACAGTGATTCACTTTATTGAAAGACTTTAAGATGAGGTTAAATATTTTTTTAAAAGCTATACAAATTCTTACAGATTCAGAGCTTGATGCAATTGCTTCCAGTAAACAGGTGGCTAGACTAGATGTTCCAAATGGTCACTTCTATGAATTTCTGATTTACATATGTAAATCCCTAGGGCTCTTGTAAAAAAAGAATAAGAAGCCTTGCTGAACTAGCATTATACTTCAAGGATGGAAGGAAAATAGGGTATGAATTTTGAGCATATGGGAAAGTGTGGAGAAATACTGGGAGCCAAGATGTGGAAATCCAGATTCATAAATTGCCAGACATCTTAGCTTCCTCAGACCATCTTTTGCTGATTATAAGTGTCATGTGGGATTATTTTTTTTTTTAAATGATGGATTTAAACCTTTTTTTTGCCCTTATTTTTCTTTTTTCTTAGCTCATGAAAAAAGAAGGAAATTTAGTGTCTTCTTTCTCTACTCCAGAAGTTAATTCTTTTCAAATGTGATCTTGTTAGTTTTCTTTGTTCATAAAAAAAGATGAGCACAAGTGTAAGGAATATTACTTGAAGACATACTTTCCTTGCTTGTAGGGCCAGCCAAGCACTTCATCCTTATATTGTATTAAATGCATCCTTATTTTTTGTACTTTTTTCCCCTGAAAAAATTAATGCAGTTTGGAATATGTGTGCCCACTTGCCTTTTGGGGCACAAGAGATTAAAATAAAAGCAATATATGCTATATATGCCTTATAAACAATATGAAACCTAATCTACAAAACCTCCTGCATGAATGAGTATAGTAAATGCAGTGCAATTTTGAACAACAATACAAAGAAGAGGTGTATTTTCTCCCATACTTGTCAACTCAAGACAAAACTTTGGTAAACACAGTCATTATAAGCCTTTAAAGTTACACTATATAAATGATCTGCCTAGTAAGTTATACATATTGACTTGAATGACCTCAGATGGATTTCTCCAAGTCCTTCTATATCAATCACACTTATTACTAGATTATCAGTGAACTGATGAAAACAAAATTGATTTAAATTCTGAACATCAATTGTAGCTAACATGAAAGATTTCTTATCAAAGTTGTCAACCAAGTAGTTCATGAATGCTCAAACTCAAGAATCAAATATGTGCTGGGAAAAAAAATGCTTTAATGTTATGCAGTACTCAGTACTCTTTTAACATGAATAGGGTGCATCTTACACATGCACCTATCTGACATGGTAGCCTATTGTTTATTTTAAGAAATTGATCCCACTCTCTCAATCATAAATTTGAGATGGAAACCTAGAGAAAAATTCTCATGATAAACTCAGTTATCTCCTCATCTCATTACATTTAAAATATCCCAAAAACACTTTTTTTCTATTTCTTCCTTCTACCATGCAACTTCCATGCTGGATTTCCTCTGTGTTTCAAAAGACTGCAGACCTCCTTGCAGGGAAGCTACAGTCAAACTTTGGCTATACCTTTTGCATCTATACAGGCATATTACTTAGGACTCAGACCTGATAAGATGTAACCTTGTACAGTGATGCAGATATCCTTCTACTGTCAATTGATACCAAAGTGAAGGGTGAAAAGGTGTGACAGGGAATATGTTCCTTGGTCTTTCATTTGGCATTTTTATTAAGGCTTAGATTTCCTTCAGTTAATACAGAAAATGACCTCACAGAAGCCATATGAACTATAAGGAATAATTATATTGAATGTGAAAACTCTTAAACAGAAAGCATTATGACAGAGCAACACACTTCATTATAGTTACACGTTTTGCCACTTAGACCTTTGGGAAAAACAAGAAGCTACAATATGCTTATATTGTTATTAATGCTTTTTATTTTCATGGTAGTGTTTTGTTCAAAACTTTGCTTAATTATATTTTATCCCTCTTGCGAGATTTATTTTCCATGGTGGAAAACTTCTGGCACTTGAATATTAGTGGTATTTGAAAAGTGATGCAATATGGACACCTGCTAAAAGAGAAGACAGATGTAATAGATGTCCTCAGAAACTCAAGAGAAGAATGCATGCACTGAAAGAGTAAAAGAAAGATGAGCAATAAAATGAACCTGGTTTTTAAATGAGCAAATCATCAGTTAAGCAAGGTTATTATTTAAAAGAGCAAGGGCCTTTACAGAGGTGATATAAAGATTAATGACAGATCTAATGAGACATAAAAAAATTAAAGAAATTAATAAAGAAGTTTCATGATTTATATATATTTTTTATCTCTAGACTGTGGTATAGTTTCCAAACAAATTCTGTGATATCATTTTGGTTTTGCAATTTAGTCAAAGTAAACATACAAGTAGCTAAAAAGGAAGAACTTTTTTAGCTGCTTGCCAGAAATGTAATCGTCCTTTATCATCCCGATTGCTAACTGGAACATGAAGGGTTGCTGGTGTCTTTGGGAAAAAAAGGCTTTGGACTGACAATTATGAAATTGCTTCACTTTTTCTGTCAAAGCAACCACACAAACAGAAATCAGGAGGAGGAAAAGAAACTTCAAAGAGAATTGATCAACAATTTCCAGATATCAGATATACAACTAAATGCATACGCAGTTTATTTATTAATAAAGACAAGAATGCTGACCATTGAGGGAAAGGCAAGATAGTTCAGTAGAATGAGTAGGGAAATAACTCTATCCAGTAGAGCACAAAAATCCAAAGCAAATAGAGGGGGGAGAACAGAGCAAGAATCCTCCATCCTAGACCTCTGAAAGGACAGACAATAGAAATTACCTTTCCAGTAGCAAAACTTCTTCAGTAAATCTAATAAGTATGGAGGTTCCTCTTTACTGGTGAATTCCAAATTATATATGTATATGTGTTAATTTAGGCTTCTACAGGCCAATAAAAGTGATTTCAGCAATATATAACGTTTTAGAATAAATTGCTGAAAGAAAGAATAATTTAAAACATTTTGTGAATAATAAATGAGATGCAAACCAATGTTAGTTTACCAAAAGTCAAACCAATTTAATACCTTCTCTGATCACTGATTTTTTTAGACAAAACAAATTATGTACTTCATTTTTTTTAAACAGCAGCAAAGCATTTATTCTACTGCTTCTAGAGAAAGGCTGTTACTTAAGGAAGACAGATGAGAAAGAGAAATATGAGGAGCTAAGTAAAGAGGAAAATGTCATGGAAAGTACTGAAAATGGGCATATCAGATGCAGGGTGGTTAACTAGTGATGTTGCTTGGATATATAGTGGAGTTTTTAATGAATAACCTTGGCATAAAGAATATAATGTATTGCTGCAATTTGCTAGCATCATTAAGTTGAAGACTTCACACAGGTGAACAATTAGAATATTGCACACTGAGTGCAAAATATCTTGACATCACGAGTTCTCAAGAATGAAAAGAAAATTAAGAATTGACCAGAAGAAGGTAAATTTATTTTGCTGTGTGTGGGAAAATCTGAGTTGGAATCAAATGAGAGAATAAGAACTATGCTGTATTAACTGGTCACACAATGACCATACCTTACCTGTGTAATTTTAGAGTATAACAAGGTCAGAGGAGTTGATAGTCCATCTTATGCAAATAAAATTAATTGGATTCCTTAGTCATGCAAGACAAAAGCTGAAAAAGAAAGTAATTGTTGTCTGTTATGCACATCAGAGGCATAAACCCAAAGGTAATTACCTCTTTAAACCAAGGCCAAATATCAGCACAAAAATAATTTAGTATATACTGATAATAAATACATTAAGGCAATTAGAAAGTGACAAATAATCATCAGAGAATTAATGTTTCGTAATATTAAGTGTATTTTTAACATATAAATGGTTAAGTGCAATGCAGTAGATGCCTGTAATAACAGGCACCTCTGTCAATGACATGGGATAGTACAGTCAATAATACAGAAGGTCTCTTTCAGTTCTGGGGGTGGGTTAATTTTTTCAGCATGTCTGACCTAATTTGTAAAGCTATTTAAAAATATAGGGTATTCAGATCTTTGCACTGAATCAGGTTTCTCCAGCACATACCAAAATAGAAACCACATCTTGGAGCATAAAAGTACTTCATTTTGCCTTTATTTAATTTTTCAGCAGGCATTAGCATGTATACATTATCATTTTTATGCAGCCAATATTCTGAAGTACTCTGTCAACTATGTATCATAAGTCAAGCAAATTACTTGGAATGTAACACTGAAATGATTTGATTGACCATCATATGATGCAAGAAATAATTTAATTTGAAAAAATGTCAGAGAAATGTTTATTGCATAATAAGACAAAAAATACTGTGTTCTAAAACTTAGCATATTACTATAGATTTTTGCAGGCCTAATTAGCGTAGATAGTTGTGAATCTGTCTAGCTATAAATAGATAGAGAATTGTGGTCCTCTCGCTTTCATGCTAACTCACCAAAAGTTTGGGTCAACAGAACTCACAAATACGGTATTTTAAAATTAAGTTCATTTTACTGCATGTGATCTGTGATTTTACTTTTGCTTAGACTTCCTATAACTCATGTATTCTTTCTTTTCATCTACTGAAGATAATTTAATAATTCTGTCTTTTAAGCAAAGAGCAGGTATTGCTCAAAAGCCAAAGAATTGCTTTGGCAGCCTTTAAGGCACGGTATAATGGCTGAAGAAGTTAATCTGAAAATTTTACTATGGGAATCTAAACTATTTTCTGAACTTCGTTTTGTGTCATGTGGGAGACCAAAAGGCATATTAAAACTTGTGTTGAATGTCATTAATCCTTAATTTTAGTAAATGTAAAATCTGTGTGTTCAGCCACTTTTGATCTATTGAGCATCCCCAGTATTGGTCTTTCTACCTCATATACTAACAAAGGATTGTTTAAAGGAATTTTTTAGAATATCCTCTACATTTTTTCTGTGCCGTATAAGCATACAGTAACACCTATTTTCACAGGTGTATGGACTGATGTGAAAAACTTATTTATAAATATTTTGTATGCCAAAATAGCAATAGACTTCCATTGGTTGACAATTCATTTATAAAGCAAGCAGGTTCTACCATGTCATATTAGACTAGAAAAGTCTTTTAGAGAATATTGTAAAAAATAATAACTTAAAAAAAAAAAAAAAGACAGACTAAATTTTTCATGATCACAGGGGAATGTGGCCAAAATTATGAACCATAAATCAGTACTTCCATCACTGCATACAGTATTTCTGTTAGCAGAATGCTTGAGACGTAAAATGAATGAAACATAAACTGAAGCTCCAAATGAGAATAGATCCTTGACAAAAATTCATTTGTAGTGTCATATCTAGGAAATTCACATCCGTGGAAAACCTGTTGCACATGAGCAATCTCCTACAGTAACTGAATGCACATGTTAATTTTCAGCTGTTCCTTTTGCTACCAGAAAGTTTCTGTTCTTCGTTTGTTCCTGCTGTTTTTAGAAATGGAATCTGTAAGGAAGGTCAGACCTGCAAGAACAGAAACCTGTCAAAGCAGGCCATGTGTGAGACAGCTTCTGTAATGCTCCCTAAGAGGATTTTGGTTCCACAAATGTGTAACAGATTATGTAAAGGCAATGCAACGTTTTAGAATTTACCTCAAATCTTCTCTTCAGCAGTTTGTTACCGTTGTAGCAGGTCACTTTCCACACTATTCCTGTGTAACTCCTTCCAGTGACTCGCTCCACTTAGAAAGTGTTGCCAGTATTTTCTGGGATAGTCACGGTGCCTTTGCTTGGAGATATTTGACTGCTTGATACTCAAAAATTCCAATATCACATACCAGATACAGCCACGAGATTTATTTTTATGTAAGGAATAAAATGTTCTGTCTTTTCTTTATGATGAGTCAGAAGTCCATGATTGTTCTTGTTGCTTATTATTTTCTCAAGAGCGAAGAAACCCATCTTTCCTGAGTACCTCATCAATCCTGACTTTTTTCTGCCATATACTCTCACCTGTAGGGTTTTTTTTTGCTTGGTTTTGATGTTTGGTTTTGGTGGTTTTTTTTTAATATTCCTTTGCCGTTTAAACACTTTGTATATGATTCAACTGCAGTTCCATTGTAATTTAGGCAATATAAAGTTTCTCTGTTGACTTCTAGAGGAATGGTTCTCAATTAGTTAATTGCATGGTTGTCATTCCTGGTTTATATTATTTTTTCCCCCCAGATAATTAGTTACAGCATGTAAACAAGCTCACCACCTTTTTTGGTGAATGATCATCTCTGGGTGAATTTGTCACATAACACCTTATTGTTGAAGCATATATCATAAAACCTTTCTTTTCTTGTTTGTTCATTAAGCAATCAGATTAATTATTTTAAATTTCATTCAAAGGAGAAAAGGCATTCTACCCTGTTCCCATGATCCTGAATATAATACATGATCTTCAGGATCACCGTGAATTCAACAGAGAATGACTTTTCCCAAAAGTGGTTCAGAACTTGTATGTGATTTTAGCAGAAGAGAATTCTATGTACTAATATAAGTCTTTGTACATCTAATGTCATCTATATAATGATATAATCCATATGGGATAATGACAGCAGAAAGAGTGAAGCTTTGAATTGAAGAACGAGCGCAAAAAGAATTGGTGCTTATTAGAACGGAAAAATCACAAAATCCAGTTATGTCACGATAGATTAACATACTGTTTCTCAATTTTGAGAATTATACCCATACACTCTAACAAAAGATAAGATTAGTTTTATTCATAAAGAACTGTTCTGAAGTAATGATTGCAGTGTGATCAGCTTCCACATAAACCATGGAGCAAAATACCAGTAACTTCTAAGTTGCAAATAAAAAGTGGGAAAAAAATTAAAAGGCAGATAGTGTGGTTACCACTTTAAAAAAAATAAAATTCCTGCTCCTAGTAAGAGCATCTTATTTAAAAACAAAAATAAAAAATTCTATCAGAGCCAGTAAACAGTAAACTAAGACAAAGATTTGTGGGAGTTACGGCACCTGGCACCTCAAAAATAAGTGTCCTACATATGGCAATGTCTGTAGATCTGCAACACAGACGCACATGCTGCAAAATTATGCAAAACAAATAAAGTGCATCCAGTCACAAGAATTTAAAATGAAGCTGTAATTATGGTAGCAGAGGAGGTACCTATGCAAACTATGACCAGTGCCAACACTGAAAATAAAAAGAGAAATCCTCTTACAGGTAAACTTCAGAGAGAAATCCAATGTTCCTGTCAGAAGATGTCTACTGTAGTAATCAGGTGTAAACCCAGGAAGGGGTGTAAGGATAACCAGAACAACAACAAAAATCCAGAAATACAACCACCAATATTCAACTTAATTTATCTGTAGAATAGTCAGCCTAGGGATATGATGAAAACTTAATTATTTGGAACTGGACAAAATCCTAGACAGCATAATATAGAGGAAAATTATTGTGCTGACGTAAGAGAGAAATGGACGATCTAATACATATTTCCATCTTAAGTTTTCATTTCTAACTCCTGTGATGTTATGCCTCGCAGATAGTGGAAACTTTTTTTTTTTCCTTTGTAGTGCAGTGTTTGGAGTGAAAACTCTGTCAAACACTGTTATTTCTATTAGAAGAGAACCAGAAATAATTTTCATTTTTCTCTTTCTACCAGTAAAGTCTTCTGCTGTGGTTATTATTTTACAGGAACAGGGCACAGCCCTGTCTGAAAGACCAAGGCAGCTGGGAACAAGATGGAATTATGCTGGCTATGTAAGTTTTTGGTAGGACTCTATATTCTGCTTTTGTTTTGCGTATAGGGAAAAGGGAAGACTGATGTAAAGGAGACTCCAAAATCCCAGCTGTGGCAGCTGTGGAACATGTGAAGGTCAGGGGCTGAGGAATCATTCTAGAGCAGGGGTTTAGAGAGGGGGCAGCTTGAGACATGACTGAAATGTCTAACTCTGCAGACATTCTAAAAGGTTCTGTCATCCTACACGGCCTATTATGGATGCGACTATAATTACAGCTCCCCCTCAAATTATGCCAAGGACAAAAGCAGGAAATGGCCCAGTGCCTTAGCCGCTGCTCCTTGCATGTTCTCTGCAGACCTGTGAAATTCACCTTCATTCCTTAGAGGAATCTCAACTTCATGCCTTTTCTTTCACTTTTTAAATCTCCAATATTTAGGAGGCAAGGACCGTGTTTCACCATGTAGATGTCTCACGTGAAGTACAACAGGGTCCAAATTCTGGCTGAAGACCCCTAGCAAACTTTTATTATCTGAGAAAAATGTGATCTTAACTTCAGCATGCAAAAGAAAAGCAGTCATTTCAATGAAAATTGTCACAAATGGTGTATTATTATTTGTAATACTAAAGAATGTTTGTAATATTATTATTAGTTGAAATATGAAAGGAAACCTGGAAGTCAGAGAATTTTTGCCACAGAATGTAATCATAAATTTGATAATTTCCTTTGAAAATTAAAATGTGTATACCTTACATATCTTCTGCATGGTGGACTTGATAACTCTCGTATTATACAGTGTTCACTACCCCATCGTTAAATCAAGAGTGGGTTATTGTTAAGCCATCTAAAATGTAATGAAACTTCAGTCACAAAACCTCTCACTAACTTATTTATTTTCAATCTTTATTGCAGGAAAGAAAAAAATGACAGATTTTATTCCTGCTTAGGAAGTGCTTAAAAATGTAATCAGTATTATAAAAAACCCCAAGCATTCTTAGCCTATGATATGCTTTTATACAGCCTGATGTGCACATCTAATTCAGTTAGAAAATCATGAAAAGATAAGCATTTGCTCTTATTCTGTC
The DNA here is from genome assembly GCA_035590275.1 of Ibycter americanus. NCBI lineage: Eukaryota > Metazoa > Chordata > Aves > Falconiformes > Falconidae > Ibycter > Ibycter americanus. The sequence continues at coordinate 32,859,699 of JAVJGI010000040.1, forward strand.
TATTTTAAAATACAATTGGCTTTTCTCTACTTTTCAGTCTCTGTTAACTCTACTTTTATCCAAATGTAATATTATACTCTAGTGGTGCAAACTTGGACTCTTAAATACAGAATATTGTTTCTTATTAATCCCTTTCTTTTAGCATCTATCATTTTCTCTCACCTCACAATATATCTGGATTGTTCTTGTATTTGCCTCACAAATAAATGGTCTGTCCTTTCACATTAAACCCTCCCTCTCAAACACGTTCCACAGTGCTACTGATGCTCTAAACACTTAGTGTCTCTATTCAGTTTCTCCATGTTTATTCTACAAGGGACTAGGAGCAAAAACGCTGCCTCAGTCTATGGAACTGCTATCAAATCTCCTCAGAGATTAGACATACTTAAAAGACTGGACTAAAGCCTTCCAAAACTATGGAAAGATCTTCTAGGAAAACAAAATTGATGTCAACTGCATGTGGAGTGGAAAAAACTTGAACAGACTAACTTGCTATCTGAGGCAGTGATGCAGAAATGCATAGGTACAGAATGTCTCATAAACTTGAAGGAAACAAACATGTGCTGCTGTAGAGGATTAATTAACATTGATAATATACAGTTGTGGCCTTGCTTCAGGGGCGGTGGGTTGGCTGGTGTGGATAATGTACAGCTGTGGCTTGTTCAGGCTAAGTAGTTAAATAGCACTGAAGAACACAGAAGGAAGGAGAGACCAGGGGAAGAGAGAGCCCTGGAGGCAGCAGAGGAAGGGGGGGGGCCCAGGCTGGAAGAGGAGCCCGGAGAAGGAAGAACCTGGATGCAGCAGAGGCAAGAAGCAGGGTGGACTGGCTTCTGAAAAGGATGAAGAAACAGCACGGACAGTAGATGAACCTTCAAAACCTTGTGTGAGACTGATGGTGGTGCCAAGGCATGAGAGGGCTGGTATGAGACAGTGGTAAAAGCCTTGTTGCAGCTTGATAGTTTGGTAATGCTGTGACATGCTGTAAGGTCCTTCGTACAAATCAATAGTGACTGTCTGACCAGCCTTACTATCCAAATGTATAAATTAAGTGCATGTATAAACTAAGACCATGTGGCACCCTACGTGAGGGAAAACAAGGAATGCTTATTCATTCTACATTAAAGCAATCAGTACACAAAATATAGAAAAATACCTTGGAAATAGGCCTTTAATCATTCTCCCTTTTTCTGGACCCATGAGTCTTGCATTGTCTGTGCAAGTAACATAGCTGCAGTCAGAAGGAAAATAACAAGTACCTCTGCTGAACTGGTAAGCTGAGAGGTGAAAAGATTTGAACTGGAGCCCTTTCAGGCTTAGAAAATACTGAACCTGGTTTCTCACCTTATGAGTAAGTGCTTTTATACAAAAAGTACCATTGATGCAACATCTTTCTTCCATGTTCTTAAATAAAAATAACAATGGAAGTATAAGATATGTAGCATGCATACCTGTTAAGTATCTGTGTTCAGAGTGTATCTATTACATTGAATCCTGTAGTCTCCATCTAATTATGGAATGCAAGTTAGATTCTGATGGGACACAAGCAGTGAACATATGCATGGACAAAAGCAAAAATCTAGACATGCAGAAAATCCTAAATTAAGATAACAAAATGTAGACCCCTCTGGTTCTGACAGCAAGTAAGCAGATAATTTCATAATGGCCATTTTTGTTTCAGGTGTCTCAGTACTGCCTGTGATCCTTTATTAGTCCCAACCCTGAGTGTAGGCTTTCAGCAGGCACTTTTGCTGGAATAGCATGGAAGATTACATGTATATACTTTGCAAGTACATCTTGCAGTGCCAGACTGAGACATGATGTGGCAATTTTCAATACATTACATTTATTGAAAAAAACATGGAAAAGGGTATATGAGATATAAGTAGAAGTTATAAACACGATAACATAAGGTATATGTGTACTCTAGAGGGTAAAAATCTGTTCCATCTCACTTACCTTTACATACCTAAAATTATATTACTAAATTTGAATTTATTCTGGTTTCTTCTGTAGTCAATGGAGAATAATGAAGGCATCCAGAAGGCTCATCTTGGCTCCTTTTAGATATATATTTTAGGATAAAATTAATCACTTTCTGCAAGTGTCTGTTTCTTGCCTGTGATTTTAAGTGTGTTACCAGCTCAGACTTCAGCAACTCAAAGTTAAACGTGTCAGTTTGGCCAGAATAACCCAACCTTATATGTCAACCTGATGAAAGGAAAGGATCAAAATCCCTGAAAAAGACATTTACTAATTGCTAAAAAAATATCTTCAAGATGGTCCCAAAGCAGTTCAGAAAAAAATTATTCTTAGCTAGCAGAACTTAGTTTCAAATAGTTCACACATCTGTAGTTTCAATTACATGCATATTGTTCTTTGCGGGATGCAATTTTGTTTTGCTGCCAACAGTAACAGAAAAGCTATTTCAGCTGTGTCAGTGTGGAACAGCAATGTCATCTAAGTCTAGTGACCTATTAAATACAGGTATTTGCACGGAGGTTGTCCTCCTCTCTCCCCACGTACACACTTTTTCTCTGCTGAACACTGTCCTGACTGTGTAGCTTATGTGAAAACATTAAATCCACCAGCATTTTCTGTTGTGTTCAATTTTTAACTATGCCTTGTACCATTAACAAAGATTCTGATTTTCTATTTTGTAGCCTTTTCTTAGTTTTCTGGTACATTCCACTGCAGAAATGTTTGGCATACTCGCTGTATCCAGAAAACAGCAACCAAAGAGGAAATGGAGAACGTTAATGGATATTGTTTCCGAGGAAACAAAGCATCAGAGAATATAAGAAAGTCAAGAGGGATGTAATTTCTTTCCCCATGAAAACAAGGTAATAGAGGGAATGGAGAAGCTAATGAACAAATGACTTTTAGGTAAACAACCAGCCACTTAAACAATTATTTTATTGAAATTCTTGCAATTCTGTCACATAGATGGTTTTGCCTCAACCACTGCCTTAACTTCACTTTTTTGTTTTTCTTCCATAGTGCTTCATATTGTGAGAGGAGAAATGCATTCACTGCTTACAATGTCATACCGAGCAATAAATGTTTTTTGTTCGAGACATTACCCCTGGATATATTTTTTTAATATTTCAAACTAAAACTTACTGAATAGGAAGGAGTTCCAGTATATTTAACTGGGGGGGTGGGGGGCAAAGCCTATTACAGCTTTCAGATATCCCTGATTCAAACAGAAGTTCAGAAAATATTTTCAACCTAGGTAAACAGGTTCATGCTTCAAGTTTAATGCATGTTTTGATGAACTGTTATCAAATAGATATCATATTATGTCATCATATTACCCAGAAGTTTGGAGCTTAACAATATCAGCAATCAGGTTTCCAGTTTTTGGACCAACAGTCAGGCGTAACATTAGGCACCCGGGCTGGCTTGAGATGCACAGTTAGGACACAATCTGCCCCCAGTCCCAAAGAAGGAAGAATGGACTGAGATGAACAATAAGATACCAGCGATAGAAATGAGAAAATGACAAGATTTAAGGAAGTAAGCCAAGCTGGATATCCATAAGAAACTCCTGAGAGACAAAGAGAAGCTACAGTAGGTGTGTCTAGGCTGCACTCTCCGTTTTCATGTGTTCTTTGCAAATGCTTTGACTAAAGGCAAGTCTGGAGTGACTGACTGAGCAACAGTTTAGATGTGACCTTTAGAATTATAATTGAATTTTTGCCGGAAAGGCAAGTGACAGCTTTTTTCTTCAGCCAGCCTAAGGTGAACAGTAATTTGCAAAATTTTTCCATCACAGAAAAAAAGTAACTGAACTGTATTATTTGGAGGAAGTTTAAGTCAGAAACAAGCTAACTTGGCATGGACCCAGTCCAGACTACCACAAATTCTCAGCTTGGGAGCAGAGAGCATCCCTTAAGAAATTTGTTTATTGCATTCATTTGTCACATGGCAAAGGGAATTGGTGTGTGGTACAGCGCTGCTGGCAAACTCTGAACTGCAGGGAAGATGGCAGAAGAAAGGCTTCAAAGCTGTATGATGATACTGGGATGATAAATGGCAGCCCTTGGAGCTTTTTTTTTTTCCAGAAAATAAATGCTGTGGAAGAGAAAATGTCTCTCCGGGATCCTGAACCAAAAGTATCACATGAAAAAGTGAAGAATCTGGCTATGGTGAGACAAAAAACTGTGACTAACTCCAAGATGCCTCCACATTAACATAACAGAGGTGCACTTTTGAAGCCAGTCCCCTAACTGGCCATACATACTGCACCTTCATTCACATGGCTGTGTGTAGAAGATCATCCATTTATTAACAGTGAAAGGCAACATCCTCTGTCCCTTTCCATCCATACAGAAAAATATTATATGCTTATAGCTGTTTCCCCATTTATACAGTGCATAGTACAATGATGTTACTGGACAGCAAGTTGCCATTTGTTCATGAAGGTTACGGAACAGAAGCTGTTAACTGGGATTCTTGGTTTGCCTAAATAATTTTAAAATTACAGGACCTATTTCACTTTGACAGTCTTGGATTCATGGAAATGGTAGGGTACGTCTCCTCAGATGACTGGGCTTTACAACAGAAAGGTTTTAATAATCCCTTCCATTGCAAATACCAGGTTAATTTCATAATTTAGATCAACATAACCCAGTCACATTTAAAAAAAAAAAAAATGTCCAAGTTGATAAAGGCAGGAAAGATGAGCAGATGTACACTTTGGGACAATACAGAAGAAGAAATATGTATTTCTTTCAGACTCTTCTAGACAACTTTTTGATGCTTAAGCCTTGCCTGTTTATAATGCCTATGTGTGTATAATGTAAGATGGTTAAAAACACATCATGACAGAACAGAAAAATGGGATGTAACAATTTTTTGTTGTTATCAGAGCATGTATTTAACAGTGAATTACATGCTTTTCTTAAAATATTTATTTCAGTGGATAAAGTTATCTTAACTCAATGTAAGACTTTCTCTGAGAAAGTATGTTGAGGTTTTGGGAAATTGTTTGGAAACCATTATCAAAGTGTTGAAGACTGAATAGTTGAAACCAAATGAAACCCAGCGTACATTGTTTTATGAAGAATATTAGATATTGAGAGATTCAATACAGTCAGTATCCACACTCCAGAAGTTTTATATTAGGCAATGGTCTAATGTTCTACCTTCAAATGGGAACTTTTTCAATTTCTCAAAATATGTGGGATTTATTACGTCTACGTATACCGTAAGTGCAAAGGTAGAGACAATATTTTCCTTATATAAGTAGACTGATGTATGCTATGAAAACTTGGAAAAAGGATTAATATGTTAAAGGTGACTTTTAAATTAAAATTTAATGATTTTTAAAAAGAAGTTTTGTGAGTTTATTTCCATAAAACAAAGACGTATAGAAATGTATTAAAGCCAACAATGACCATCATTTACATAATACACTAAATGGCTGAGGATGTTAGAAAAAACATATTTTATTTAAAAAATAGTAAAGCAGAGGCAGTTTCTCTAAAATCCCTGTGAAGCATTGTTCTTCCCCCCTCCTTTTTTTTTCTCATACAGCAACTCCTTTTTTCCATTGAAATTACCTTTATTTCATCAGTGCTGTCTTCTTTTCTCTCATAATATCAAAAGATTGTCCCTTCCAATAATATCAGTTACCAGGTTAGTCACCTGACTAAAATATCCATATCTTCTTTTCCTCATCATGACCCACTCTGCTCAGGGTCACTAACTTTGGATTACATTGTCAAGTTCTTAGATAGAAGTCTGTGGACAGTCAGTTAAAAAGTATCAGTGAATATCCAAAATAGTTACAAGTTTTTTAGGGTGATACTAGAGCATCCACCTAACTTTTTTTAAACAAGAATACAAAATCGGACTTAGCAATCTTGATAGACATAATCATATACTTTGATATTACTCCTGAAACAGTGTTTGATTTAGTTCTCTTGTAATGAGATATTATCTTTTTGTACCATTCATATTTCAAAAGACGGTAGTATTTGGATAGTGTGCAGACTCACACTTCAAAATGGCTTGTTCAACCTCAAAGGTGCAACAGGTGGATTTAAAAAGACAGTGGGAGATAGAACAGTCACAGATACTCACCTGATGAAGGAAGACCCCCGGTTTGCATTTTAGAGTATACTGCTTGCTCTGGAGAGCATGGTAAGCACTTGATTGTCACTAGGTCTTCCATAGAAAGAAATATGTGCTGTGCAATGCTTGTTTCTGATGTTTTAACCTTTCTTCTTCATTGAAAACATTTATTGTTGTGTGGAGGAAAGTGAGAGGAAAGGAGCACTGGTGGATTAGAAGGCAGTGCCGGTTCTTGCTGCCTGAGGGCATTCAGAAGATTTGGGCTGGCTTATTTCAAGTGGGTGGATTTCATGAGAATAACTGAAGCAAACAGTTCAGGTTTAGAGAAATATTCAGTTAACTTGCTTAAATTTACACCACCAATTAAAACTTTTAGTGAAAAAATAAAAGCTTTTTTAATTCAAAGTGAATGTTTAAAATCTGTACTTAAATCTCATAATAACAAGCAAATAGATAAAACAGAGATTGGCAACCCCTAATAAGCATATACAGATACAGTGTTTTAATGGTTACATCAGCTGCTAAAATAACCAAATACTGAAATGAAAATTAATGAAATTTTTTGAAAACCATACATTTCTATGCAGGTTATTCTTTCTGAGTTCACCAGCAGAGACTCTAACTCTAAATCTTCTCTTCTAAAAACTTGCAATGCTAACAAACAAATGCGTAAGAATAAAATATGGTGAAATAAACAATGTAGGAGGTCAATCCTTGTCAATGGATTCACAGTAATATTTAAATCGGAAGAGTTTCAGGTTAAGGTGTTGTAAAACCCAGAAAAACATCACAGTTTGATGACTGGACTTTATCTTCACATTTAATGGTTTACTGGCCAGCCTTGGCAAATCAATTTCATGGGACTTTTGTAGAAAAACGGGCTCAGCTATTCGGAGAATTTAAATAGAAACCAATGTTCCACTTTTAATACCTTGCTTCATTCAAGTATTGACATGAAGATTTAATTTAAAATGTGCAGTGCTGCATTTCTAGAAAAAAATTGGGCCTTCTCTATAGTGCCATACATGAATGAAAATTTACTGAAAACAAATGGAGCTCATTCAAGCAGGACTGATATTTACTAGAGCTGCAGAAGCGTAGTGTACTTTCTGATATAAAATAAGTTTATCTCTGTGAATAATATAGTAGATTTCTAAAATATTTGCAGAACTTCAAACAGTTCCATTTGCAATATCATATGCAAGTTTTGTACATTTAAGCAGGAATAAAGCAGGTAGAAATAAATGTTATTTATACATTGTCCATTTTTATAGTAGTTTTTTTCTATCTTTAGAAATTATTCAAATTAATTTTTAACTCTTCTTTTAACATCCTACTATGATTGTTTTCTGTAGTAAGATACTATGAACGTACATTGTAATCCTAGCAAATGATTACATGACAAATGCTTTGTTTGTCATTAGATGGTTCAATGCTGGATGTACTATATTGACTCTTACTGTTAATATCTTCACAAAAGTTTAAGACTGATCAAAATGGCAACTTTCAAATACTACGTTCATGGCAGTTATATGCTCATTTGACCTGTCTTTTGGATGTCCATGTTTATCTGGTTTAATTTCCCTTCCCCCACAACTGTTATAGACACTTGTTGATTGTTGCGAAAGTGTTCTTTCAGACTGCAGTTGTATGGTGAACACAGGTAAAATCACTATAATTAGGAACCCTGAAAATTCTCTTGCCAATGCATAATTTTTATCTGATTTGAGGTAGGGCAAATTAGGAACTCTCACTGATTTCAGCATGACTAGAAATGCACCGTGATTTGGGTAAACTTAAGCAACCAAAATAAGACTATGAAAAGTAGAGAAGTTCTTCCCCATATTCAGATGGAACTTCCTGTGTTGCAGTTTGTGCCCGTTGCCCCTTGCCCTGTCGCTGGGCACCACTGAAAAGAGCCCGGCCCCATCCTCTTGGTACTCACCCTTAATATATTTGTATGCATTGATAAGGTCTCCTCTCAGCCTTCTCTTCTCCAGGTTAAACAGACCCATCTCTCTCAGCCTTTCCCCATAAGGGAGATGCTCCAGTCCCCTCATCATCTGTGTAGCCCTGCGCTGGACCCTCTCCAGCAGTTCCCTGCCCCTCTTGAACTGGGGAACCCAGAACTGGGCACAGCATTCCAGATGCAGACTCACCAGGACCAAGTAGAGGAGGAGGACTACTTCTCTCAATCTGCTCACCACGGTCCTCCTAATGCACCCCAGGATCCCATTGGCCTTCTTGGCCACCAGGGCACACTGCTGGCTCATGGGCATCTTGCTGTCCACTAGAACTCCCAGGTCCTTCTCCGCAGAACTACCTTCCAGCAGGTCGACCCCTCGCCTGTCTGGTGCGTGGTGTTGCTCCTGCCCAGGTGCAGGACCCTACACTTGCCTTTGTTGAACTTCTTCAGGTTCCTTCCCGCCCAGCTCTCCAGCCTGTCCAGGTCTTGCTGCATGGCAGCGCAGCCTGCTGGTGTGTCAGCCACTTCTCCCAGTTTTGTATCATCAGCAACCTTGCTGAGGGTGCCCTCTGTCCCTTCATCCAGGTCACTGATGCATGAGTTGGGCAGGACTGGACCCAGTACTGACCCCTGGGGAACACCGCCGGCTACAGACCTCCCACTGGGCTCTGCACCACTGATCACAACCCTCTGAGCTCTGCCATTCAGCCAGTTCTCAATCCACCTCACTGTCCACTCACTTAGTCCACAGTTCTTGAGCTTACCTATGAGGATGTTATGGGAGACAGTGTGAAAAGCCTTGCTGAGGTCAAGGTAGACAACACCCACTGCTCTCCCCTCATCTACCCAGCCAGTCATTCCATCATAGAAAGCTATTAGGTTGGTCAAGCATGACTTCCCCTTGGTGAATCCATGTTGACTGTTCTTGATGACCTTTTCCTCCACATGCTTTGAGATGACCTCCAAGATGAGCTCTTCCATCACTTTTCCAGAGATGGAGCTAAGGCTGACCAGCCTGTATTTTCCTGGGTCCTCCTTCTTACCCTTTTTGAATACTGGAATGATATTAGCATCTCAGGCACCTCTCCTGTGCTCCATGACCTTTCAAAGATGATGGAGAGTGCTTTAGAAATAACATCTGCCATCTCCCTCAGCACTCAGGGATGCATCCCATGAGGGCCCGTGAACTTGTGGGTGTCAGGTTTGCTTAAGTGATCTCTAACGCGACCCTTCTCAACCAAGGGAACGTCTTCCTTTCTTCAGACCTCCTCTCTTGCCTCCAGGGTCTGGGAAACCTGAAGACAGGCCTTAGTAGTGAAGACTGAAGCAGAGGTGGCATTCAGTAACTCTGCCTTCTCTGCATCCCTCCTCACCAGGACACCCATCTCATCTAGCAGCAGGCCCACATTTTCTCTAATCTTCCTTTTCCTGCTGATATATTTAAAGAAGCCCTTCTTGTTGTCCTTGACCTCCCTCGCCAGATTTAATTCCAAATGGACCTTAGCCTTCCTCATCTCCTCTCTGCACATTTTGACAACATCCCTATATTCCTCCCAAGTGGCCTGTCCCTTTTTTCACATCCCATAAACTTCCTTCTTCTGAGCTTTGCCAGAAGCTCCTTGCTTATCCACGCAGGCCTCCTACTCCCTTTGCTTGATTTATTATTTATAGGGATGCACCTATATTGGTATTTGAGAAAGTGATGTTTGAATATTAACCAGCTTTCTTGGACCCCTCTACCTTCAAACCTATGGGGTCCTCCATGTAGGTCCTTGAAGAGGTGAAATTTAGCTCTCCTGAAGTTCAGGGTTGCAGTCCTACTTGTTGCCCTGCTTCCTCCACACAGGTTCTTGAATTCCGCCATCTCATGGTCACTGCAGCCAAGGCTGCCCCTAATCTTCATATCCCCAACCAGTACTTCTATGTTTGTGAGTACAAGGTCTAAGGGGCTAAAGAGAGCTGATGAGAGGTTGGATATGAGTGATACTGGACAGAGCACCTTCTGTCTCTTAGAACTGCCAAAATACAGCAGAACTTCCCAAGGCTGTGCAGCAAATTAGCCATAGTAAGACATTCACATGCATTATAGAGTGAAAAAGGTGGAGGTGGATGGGGTTTACTTGCTCTGCTGACTCAGGGAGGGTTTGGTGGAGAGCTCTCACACTTCTTAGCTGAAAGTAGGGAACTACATTTACTTCTTTTTATTTATACTTCTGTCAAAAAGATTTCCTCAGCTTCTCGTTATATTACCATTATATTCCTGGCACGAAGGTTTTGCAATAACCCTCACGAGAAAATGAACGTTGCCCTCATCATCTTTCCACAGCTCATTTAGACATCTTGTAGTACTGCAAAGATGACTGGGATGGGGATATTACTCAAAACAGTGAAATTTACATTTGTTCATTTTAAGGGCACTTTAATCCATACCAATCATACAGGAGTTAATTTTTTTAAATTTATTATTTTTTATTTGAAGACTTTACCAGTTAGTCACAAGAGAGAGGACAAAAAATGTTTAAAACTCATGTATCAAAGTTCTGAACATCATCGTTTTTCATAAAATAGTTTTCTGTCACTTGAAATGTTTCTTGAAGAAGAGTAGACATGCAAAAGATTCTTTCCTTTGTATAAATGAGAAAGCTTGAGGGCTGGAGAAAATGGGAGGGAGGTAAGGGAGAGAAATTTTGTTTGTGACTTAGCAAGGTCTGACTTCAATCTTTATACAAGTGTTTGAAATAATTTCAGAATACTTTAACATCACAGAGATACATGAATTTCTCCCCCATGTCAGGTTTAACAGCAGCTTTTACTGTACATTCGATGTTGAAACTCAACAGCTGAGGTTGAAAACTTCCCTGTCTTATTTTCTCCACAAATATGAGTAGTGACCACCGTAAAGCAAATAGCTAGTCAGTTGAAAGAATATTTTTAAAAGAAAATAACAGAAAACATTTTTTTAAACTCAGTAATTAATGTAGTAAGTCCACCTGGATGTTCTAATCAGAACTGCATTTTTATTAGCAAAAGCTGTTCTGCAAATATTTGGATATTTGTTTCTTTTATTTCTGGTTTGCTTCAATTATCGTGCAAGATCAGTGGTCTCATCTTATCGGTGTACTGCAATGCAGAAGGATGAATAGTACCCCCTAATTATCTAGGGCTTTTGTAATTGGCATCCCATCTCGTTGAACTGAGGAGACTATGTTTCACAATCATATGTCAGCTGTGCAACCAAGTGGAACAGCAAGAGAACATGTGTTAAGCTGAGTAACACACAATCTACGTAAGATCCGGAGAAAGCATATAAATTACTTTAATCTTTTAAGAGATAAGCAGACATTTTAAAAAGTTAAGTGGAAATACTATTATTATATTTATCTAATAGTGTTGATATATTAATATTACTGTATTCAATTATTGCCACTCAGATATAGATTTACATGAATGAATATGTACCCTTAGCTCAAGTCTGCAATCTACAATGTATAACCTTACTTCTACATTAGTCCCCAGAGATACTAAGATTGCCCATGCATTTTAAATGTAGGTCAGAGTGGCAGCTAGAATGTTTCTCCAAAGAGAATATTCTCTAGTATTTGTCTCAAGATGCTGCTCTAAAGAGAAATTTTTATTCCATATTTTGTCTTCTAAAATTGTAGGCTTCTAGCAACAAGAACTGTTTCATCTACATTAAAAAGTTAAAATATTTTTGATCTAGTTTATTTTAAATACAATTCACTGAAGTTCAGTCTCAGCCATTCTGTGAATGTAATGACTTGGCTGGCTGGCTGGCAACAGTGAGAAGAAAGAAGGGCCCCCTCTTCCAGGTTACTAAACTATGTAAGTTTACCCATAATTGTTACATAGTCCCAGCATAGCAAAAAGAGTGACTTTACTGAACACAACACATATCTGCACCATAGCCAGCCTCACAGGCTTCTGGAAAATTGCTGCTTATACATGCACGTTTTCAGTAAGGAGCCCTAGCTCATGGCTTGTGGACGGAGTCAGTTAGCTGTAGAGCTCCTTCTGCATCCTCATAAAGGGCAAAAAGTGCGGCTCTTATAAGCAGGTTTCAGCATAGCTGAGAGGGATTTTCTAAATCAACATGTACATAAACGAACTAAAGTGCCTTTTAGAAACTATATTAATTTATGTTTAAAAGTCTGTCTGGAATGAACCAAAGAAATAACATGATCTAGATGCTTCTAGACATCTGAGCAGCTGATACCTGATGTATTTCCTCTCTCTCCTCTAACTCTTACCTCTTTTTTTTCATAAGAAAACAAAATTTTAGACAACTTGTCTTGGCTAATTTATATTGCCATTTGATGAAATATTGACATCTGTTTGATTGGCACAGTATCTAATTAACCGCTTTTCTGCGATAACTGCCTACAATGTTTTTTATACGGCACACTGGTTAGCGCTCTTCAGACCTCTGATGTGATGACTGCTATGTTTGAAGTAACTAGAGCAGAAATTTAGTAAAAGTTCAATACAGAGCCAAGCAATTTAAAGCCAGATTGCACCGTAAGCTAAAAGTGTAAGTTCTCTCTGTGTGCAACCCAGACTGTCTGCTTTGAAGTGGAATCCTATCAAGAAAAGCCCTCGAGGCCTTGTCAACAGAGGAGATCAACTGTGGCCTGGTAGATTATTTAAAGGTCATTATTTTGGAAGGATTTTTCAACAGAATTCACACTGCCTTTTTGAGATACATGTACTAAAAAATGCTAGTGAATGTTTTAAAACAAAACAGCTCTTTAATATTAAAATCTTGTAAGATTTAATTTTAATTGTCAGTTACATTGCTATATACAAACTGGGATAAAGAGGATACTGGACACAACTGTTCAGAATGTCATAAACTGCGATGGGCAGAACATGGCTTGTCTGCAGGACAGCCCGGATGGGGCTGACTGACCAGCTGCCTGCAGGTTTTGAAAAAATGGTACCAAGCCCAGCTCTTCTCAAGACAAAAGGAAAAAAAATAACAACAATCTTGCAATTCCACAGCATTCTGTGGGAATATGAAATTGGAAATGGTTAAAAGAAGACAGTATGACATAGTAATATGACAAGGTGGGATTGTTGTGTCTTTCTGGGCAATGAGAAAGTTTCCTCTTGAACGAGAAATTAGTGGTGTTTGATGCTTTTTCTCCATAGCTTTTTTTAATTGTTAATTGGTGTGAACAGGCTTACTTCTCTTTATGTGGAAAAAAGGTGGAACAAACCCCAACCCAACAGAAAGTTCTAAAGTGTTTACTATTTGCCAGAGAGCCCAGACCCACAGGCAGTGGAGAGCTTATCAGTCGCCTTTGAGCTCTGTCTTTCCATCAGCAACCATGTGTTCCTCTGGCATCTTTTTTAAGAAACCCTGCACCCTAGAATTGTAAAGATATCTCAACTCTCAAAATTCACTAGTTACTTCAAATAGGATAAGGAGATTTTTTTCAGCAGTCCTGAAGCATTAAAAAATTCTTCAAACAGCTACTGCTACAACTATGGACTACATTGTAGTCATCGTTGGCATTCTCCATGCAAAAATCCAGAGCAATTAATCAAAACCATATTTTTAATAACCATCTGTTAAAAGCCATCTGTAACCAACCCTTCAGTGTCCTCTGGTCAAGGATTTCCATGGTTAACTCTTTCCAGGAAGATTTCATGATGAGTTTTTACATGAATAATGCACAAAATGGTTTTATTGCCCTGTCACAAAATGCTTTTTTGAAAAGCTGCAATAATGTTAAGGAATAATATCTTCTCCACGGTAGTCGTTGTTCATTAATCAATATAAATAATATTTCTTTCTCTAAAAAAAGTTTTAAAAGGTTGAGAAGTCTTGAAGTCTTCTTATTGTAACACAATATTTTTGATACATATGAGTTTGGAAGGAAAACAATCAAAATGAACGTACTGTTACGAAAATCTCTTTTCACTCTCTTAAAATACGGTGTTTTCAATGGTAGTAACATCTCTCCAGAATACCACATCTCTTATCATCATACCACAATTGATTTATAAATATGATACCACAACTGAATTACAAATACACAGCATTTTCATTTAAAAATTAAAATGGTATTTACTGGGAATGTGGGCTGTGTACACAGCAATGCATGGCTGAATTCAAGAACAGTGCAATGCATATGTTTGAACTTCAGTTATACAAAGGTTGCTTGGGATGTGGCACTGATAAGCCTCTAGAGATTAAACTGTCGCTGAATGAGATGCCTATTTCAAACTAGTCCAAATATTAACAAATCAGTTATTACTAAAAACTCTCAGAGGGTCATTGATAAATTGAGGAAACGTAATCATGATGAAATCTGTCATGCCTTGAAAACAAAAGCTTGAATAGCACTACATCCAGTATAAAATACTGAGTGAAAGACAGTTTTCTTGCTTGTGCCTAGCTGTTACGCACAAATTCAATCTTTTTAAAGCAAAGCCGAACTGCCTTATTTTATATATTTTTTCCTTTCAAGACTGATAATTTCTGTAGGACATAGTGGGAACATCATTTTAGAATCATTTAATTTTTGGAAGGGAAATGTACTGAAAATAATACAAACCCAAATTTTGTTTGGACAATAGTATGAAGATACTTAATGAGTAGTCACAGGAGTTTGAAATGTTAGAATAAAGCTGCCCAATGGAAAACAAGATACTGAAATTCTAAGTTTCCAGTAAAACAAATGTATTTTCATAAAGCATTTAAATAAGCACTGCAGTGAAAAGCACTGCTTGTGGCTAATTGGATATAAACGGAAAATTGGTAGAAAGCTGGGTGCATTGTTTTGAAGATGTTAACATTTTTAATATGATTGAAAAAATACAATTATGCTAATGCAGCAAACCCTAAAACAGCTTTGTTTCTTTTGTCATGTAGTCAAATATGAATTATATTATTCAAATCCTATTCCACATGAGGAGAATGTAAAAACAGCACAGCCTTGTTTGTAAACAGATTATTGTTCCATTTAAAATTCAATGTCTGAGGCTTTGAAACACTTTTCATAGTCAAGAAGCCTTTATGATTTTATCTAAATATGTTTTTATTGAAGTGAAAGTTTTCTTTCTGTGAAGTGAATCTCCAGGGCTGAACAGCCCATCCCTCAAAACCTGTTTTCTTCTCCACAAAAGATAAAATTAGAGGAATTTTCAGTGCAAGGCTACTTCTCAGGGTATTTTGCCCACAACTTTGAACAATTCATAATGGGAATGCAGAAGGGAAGACTTGCTTGGCAACTTGAGCAGGCTGAGCTTCAAGATTTGAACTAGTAAATAGGCATTTAGGTAAATCTGAAAATGTTGCTGTTGCTTTTAAAACTCTACAGTGTTTAGGGTAATTCATCCGATTTTTTCACTTCCTCAGCCAGGCACATCACAACTAAGATCAACAACAGCGTTCTAGGATGAGATGTTGCTTGGAGGACTTCACCTATGAAGTACTCCAACCTCGGTAATGCATGCTCACCTCAACCAGAATTCAGTCTGAAAAAACAAGGATTATTTCTGATTCTTATTATGTTTGAATAGGTATAAGCAAGGAAACTACTACCAGATTTTGATTCTCTGATTTAAAGAAAGACTCCTCACCCTCCCTACCTCCTTTCCCTCTTGTCTCCCCCCTATTCTGAGTTCGGTAGCTAACTCTTTCCAAAAACAATTAGTAATGCAAACTTCTGATCTTGTAGACAAAAATTTTCAGCTTGGAAAACAGAACACAAGAAAAGAAGTTTCATAACAAACAAGGTTTTTATGTTTTAAAGAAAGCAAAAAGCATACATACTTACCTTATAAATATACTATATATATATATAATCTTACATGTATATTATATGTATAATATATGCACATAATTTTCACATACATATATATATGTACTTATATTTGTGTGTGTGTATATATACATATATAGATATAGATATAGATATGCACACATGAAATAATTGCTTATGTACTCCAGGGAAGCATCAGTTTCTTTGGAAGGTAAGAACAAAACAGTGAGGTCTTTCCTGAGTTGGAAGTGTAATTCCAGTTCTGAGTGGCCTAGTTTGCTGATCCTAACTTACATTGGTAAATAACAATATTGTGGTGATGCCTAAAAATTAATGTTGTGTTTTTAAATTAAGCATGCTTATGTAGACTTGAATTCTTTTTCTAAATAAAAGCAGATTTTAAAATATCTGTGCATGGATCTCTTGGATCTAAGCAATCTATAGAAGATTTTCCATTTCATTAACTTCAGAGAAAGGCAGTAAAACATGATGAAAGATATCAAGTACTCCAACATATAGCAGAGTATCTTCCTGGCTGTGCAGATTAATAAGACATAATGTAATTCATCCAGAAGTGATAAATTAAGGTACATTTCCATGATTGACAAAAAAAACCATACATGAAGTAAACTTTTTGTTTTATTCGCATAGATGCAGAACAATTTGCTCATGTTTAACTGCTTTCTTTCAATAGATTTATTACATGATAGAAAAATAAAGTAGACTGCAACCAAAATTTTCTATTGTTATATTAAGAACATTAATAAAATCAATGGTTTATTAATGGCAATTTCTTCAAGTAAACACTTATTAGAAAGGGTATAAAAGGCAATAGAAAGACAAGAAGAATTGATTAGATAATTGGTAAAAGAAAACTGTTATCCATTATATCCATGGTAGTGCAGAAAACAAAAGCAAAACCCCACAAAGGACTAAACAAAATGGAAGTTCATATGTTGCACAAATAAACCAAAGCCCATAACAATCCTTCCATTCAGTTTATTTGAGGTTTTATTCCTTTTTAATTTTTCAAAATCTCCTGGAGTTACAAAAGCTTTGGATGCTTTTGCCTCAGTCTTTCCCTGGTGAACAGATTTTAAAAGCCAGAAGAGTTTCATCAGTTCAGTTCTGCGTGAAAGCACCTATATCAGTCTCGCAGCATCTATTTCCAAGAGCAAATCAATGAAAGATTTTGGAGCATTTTTAAATATGGCAGCAGAGTTCTACCCTTGAAATACCTATGTTTGACATGGATAGTGATTTTCCCCCTGTTATATAGCAATAATAATAAGCCTAATTAAGTTGTCCTTTTTTTACTGTTGGATAAGACTTCCAGCATTATCAGAGTAAAGTGAAAATCAAGAACATTTGTGTTAATCTAGTTGTTAGTCTCATGGGATATTATACCTAGTGTTTACTCAATACAACATATCAGACCCAGTAATTCTTGTGTCCCATAGTGATTTGCCTTTTGACTTCTGATAAATTTATTTTCTTGTATGTTATCTTCTGTGAGATTAATACATGTAGGTGTGAAACTCTCTAGAACTGATGCATCTTGAGACGTGACATCAATGAAATCACTTGTACTGTCACAACATATGGTATCCTGCTGCTAGATAAATAGCAAGATATAAAACATAAACGTTGAGGTGAAGCCTAGGTGTTTATCCTGTGACAAGACTTCATTACAGCAATTATTTTATGTTGGACTCTGTGATTGACATTGGTGGGATTTTCATATTGAATGGATGGTGCTACAAGGAAATAACAGACTTTGCAGAATTATGCTTTTCTGCTCTCTGGTTGGCTTAAGGAACAGATTAATGAGATGCTTTGAGCTACCAGAAAGCAATCAGAGATGTTTTGGCATCTGGCAAGCTAATAATAAGATAATGGAATATTAATAAGATTTTAAATATGCAACAGTGGATTCACTTGTTAATGGGAAAAGTGAGGTTGGAAAATTTTTGTTTTATGAAAGGAACGTAGATGAACAAATGAAAAAAGCACCTTTTCAGAGCTGTGCAGAGTAGCATATACTGTGATTTTGATACATACTACATGTAAACTAACTACTAATAAGCTGCTGATGAAACAGAATCAGATCTAAAATCTTAAGTATTTACAGACTGGGAACTTGCATGCTGCAGAACCCCTACAGATCTGAAAAGAGTTAACAAGGTAAGATTTTTTTTTCATTTTTACTGAATCTTTAATTGATTACTACAGCTAATGATTTCTTTAAAAATAGTGTCTTCAAAGTTTTTCCAAATTATAAATGCTAGGGCAGTGAAATACACCATCATTCCTTCTCTTTGTGTCCTCTATTTGCATTTCCTTCTTCCAGGCTTTGACATCTTTGTCAACAAAACAGACACATTTTCATAGAGAGATAATTATAAGGCTGAGGGTTACTCCTATATAAGACGTAAAACACCAAGCTTGCAGCCTAATTTTACTATAGCAGTTAACATGCATATTAATGACACTGGTTTATACCTGCTGAGCAGCCACATTTACATAGACAGAAATCCCAGAGATGTAAGTGTACATTTCCAGAAGACTGCTGCAGAATTTATGGTAACCAACACAGACTGAATTAGTACAGCTGTACTTATGACTGTGGGCTCTGATTAGATATTCATTGTCATATTACCGTTGCCTAGGACCTGATTATAATACAGTTTCATACAGATAAAATAATTTTCAGTTATACCTTGATAGTTGTAAATCACTATAGACTTGCAATTTCCAATACAAATAGGAGATGTTTGCAGTTTAATTGGCCAAATTCAGTGACTTTCAAGCAATCAGTGCATAGTATTACTAGGATTATACAAAAAGTGACAAAGATGGAAAGCATCATATTCTTAGTCCCAGGATTGAAGACTAAGACAAACTTTCCTAGATAAGATCTTTTGTGGTTGTTCTGAGTGCATTTTGTGTCTTATTGAAAAAGCGTCCTATGAAAGCTGATGAATTTGGCCACGTAATGGAAGCAACAGCACAAAGAAGGGAAATTCTAGTTGCATCCCTTTGTAGGGTTGCAATTAGTATTTTTGAACTGTTGCTTTGAATTAAACCTTTTTTTTTTTTCAATTGTCTTACCATCTTGCCACTTTTACTATCAGATTGTCAAAAATGCTAAAATGGATGAGTTGTTACATACCTGTGTCAATACTTTCTTGCTTACCAGCATATCTACTGCTTTAGCACAAAAGCTGACAGATGGAACATAGGATAGTCAAGGCTCAGAAGTGCTATTATTATGTTAGTATTGTTAGTTAAAGGTTCTGAGTGCACTGCTGAATTCTTCATATTGCCTTGAATAACTTTTAGCAAAAATGTTTGCATTGTTTCCTTTTCATTTATTTCACTGTTTTCTTTTCACTGCTGTTTAGATGCAACAACTGGGACTACTTCTTGTACCCGATAACTGTTTAAAAATAAACCCCAAACCATGCATGGTATACTGCCTACTATGTCCCCAAAACAATTCTTAAAATCAGTGTTTATTCTTTAATTTCTTCTGTACAAATCACACTTTAAAATGTTTATGTCTCGTAGTGCAAAACACATAATAACATCTGTTCGATTTATACTGCTGACCTTCTGATTGTAGGAAGAAAGTTCTACCTGTTAGCCTATAAACAAGGCTCATAAAAGCTGATTGTATATTTTACTGAGGATGAAGCATCAGAGTCCACAAAGGCTTATTAGGTTTTCGTGACACTCGCATGACATTACTCATAAAACAACTGTACAGATGGCTTTTGGGTGACATTTGGAGGTTAGGACAGTACGAGAAATAAAGGGAAGATATTTTTTCCTCATGAAACCACACATCTTATGATTAACTACGCTGCAGGCAGGCATCCGTGCATCTAATTATTATGCATACTTCCTATTTAAATCATCCTTTTTGTCCTGACAGTTTTCCTCTCAACAAATTCTTTCCTTGTAGCTTCAGTTCAGCCTGATTAGCTTCAGAACCTCTGTTAAAGAGGAAAATTAAAAAAAAAGACACTGTCCATTTCCTTTGCCAAAAGTTAAAAAAATGTCTACATACATGTTTACTGCAAAATAATGCCTTCTATATGCTGCGAACTGCTGAAAAAGGAATACTGAAGTGTTAGCTGAATATTGCTAAGGCACATCACCAGTAAAGGAAACATACTAACCAGTGTCAGAAGACTTCTTGTCATTTGAATGAAGTATATCGTGACATATCCTGAGTGTTTATATAGAGAAGCAAGAAGGGTTAAGGAAAATTGCCCAATGTCTGCTTTTAATTGAAGAGAAGAAAAAAATCAGCAAAGGATTTATTTCATTCCCACAGCCTTCCAGCATAGTCCAAGGTACACATCACAGTGGTTATACAACTGATTCCAAGATACATTTCCATAACACCAGTGAGAAACCTGAAGTCCAAATGTCAGACAAGGCACTATGCTCTGCAAAGCATCTGAGGCCTGGCAGGAAGACCCAGCTGACTCCAGAAGAAATTACAGGGAAAAGGCAGGTACTCTGAGGCAGCTAAACCACACAATTGTGTGTGTAACATAAAATTGAAAGAAAACAACTTATCTTTATATGAGCTTGTTTTTGTTTGTTTGTTTCTTTTAGTGAACAAAAAGAGCTCCAGCCATAGGTTACAGCTAGAAAGATAGACAAACAGCAGTCTATGCAATTTAGACACACATGGGCATGTGTGTCATAACCATATAGTGTAATCTGATGTACTTAAAAACTGTGGCAGATGTGTAGTTTGTATGGCTAAGACATTCCCATTGGGAAGAAGAAAAATAATTCTGGAACTTCTTAAATCCTGTCCAAATTGCCTGTCATAACACCGCTTTTTCTGCTCATCTAGAGGAAAAATAGCTTCTTTTTGAAATTAAATAGCGTTCTAGTCTTGGACACTCTTTAAGATCCTCCTTCTTGAGGGTTGGACCTTTCTCCAATATCCAACTAAATGTAACTTTGGTTACCTTCTTTTTCTCCTTCTTGGACACCAACCTGCCTATGACATGTCCTCTCAGTGTTTCCCTTGAGGCCCCAAAAGTATAAGGAAAAATTTAGTTATCTATTTCTAAGTCTACTTGGAGTTAAAGTCATATAACTCTCCTAATTTCAATATAGCTATTCAGACATGCACCAAAGGTGAAAAAGAAATCACATGAAAACTTTTGAACTCTTTCTTCTTTCTTACTATTTGTATAAACCTATATTTTCCTGTGATTTAAGCTCATGCAGAAGGATAAAAAGGCTACCGATATCTGATGCTTATATGGAATACACACCCAAATCATGTCACGTTTCAAAAATTTGACAGTTTCTTTCTTTACTAAATTTCCACCAGACCTTTTATCTTTTTAATTATTTCTATCCTTTTGGTTGCTGTCAGTTCCTTCTAGCTGACTATCTTGACCTGCATCCTCTCCAAGACTTCCTAGAACACAGAAGCTACCAGTATTGAAATAAAATTATCGGAAGATCCAAACAGTGTACACCTTATCCTAAGGTGTTTATTTTCCCAACATACAAATTCAATGTATTCTTTTGTCTTTATTTTCAAGTCCTTTTTTCATATGTTTTTGGTCTTGGCTCATGTCTTTCCTGTTTTTTGAAGAGCCCATGCTTCTGAATCCCTTTTACTCACAAATTAAACCTATTTGCCTTAACAGTACATAGATGGTAAGCATAATTATTTCCCAAAAATGTGATATTTTCCTTTATGCTTCCAAAACAAAATGTGTGCGTATGCATTAATATTCCAGTAGTGAAAATGAAGTAGTAATTCATTTTTAATAGATCTTACGGACTTTGGATTTCAAAATTAAGGGAACCCCCTACCCACAGAAATGCTGGTTCAAAATCTCTTTAAGTCATTTCAGCATGTTTATTTGTTATAAAGCAATAATTCACTCAGGTAAATTACACTCCAGCTTTCACTTGTCATGAATATTAAAAGGGTAAAGCAGCACCACACTGCAGGAAACAGTCCCCATATTGATCTCACACTAGAGTAAATCAAAGGAATGACTCCAGTGGCAAGCTAGAATAAGAATCAGCCCCCTAAAACTAAAGCTTTGTTTTGAATGTAATTTGTATTTAGTTTGAGCTAATGCATTTATTTTAAAAACAAATATAAACACTTTTTTCAATACTAACATATAAAATGTCTGTATCCCAAATCAGAGATCAAATTTGTAAACAGACAGTGCTTAGATCAATATTTCAAATTTAAATGCACTGAGAGATTCTGTCACAAATTATGGGCTCAGGTACTATAAACTAAACTAGTAGGGAGACACTAGGCTACTTTTATCCACTATTAGAGCAGGTATTAAAGAGCTCAGCTAAATCATTTCACTTTGAGTACTAATCTGCTTAATGTCTAACTTGCTGTTTTGCGAGGTGGCATATTTATATATCTATCACTCCCAGGTGCTAGCTTCCTGAGGAAACTGCCTACACATTTCAGGGTGATTTTTTAAACTAATTTTTTGTTAACTGTGGCTGATGAGTTGAATATCTTTTCCAGCTTTAGCTCCTGAGTGGAATGGAAGAAGGCTTTGCATTTACCTTAAGCACTTTTTAACTTTGTGAAGATATTACAGTGGCCATCACTTCTGCACGAAAATCTGAATGAATTGTACTTACTCTGTTTGCACATTTTAGAGAACATTGAATTTTCAGCTGACTAGATTTCAAACTAATGGCACATGAGCCACCTTCTTTTTACCTGAGACTGAGCTAATATTAGCTGTTCATAACAAGAACATTACATAGAATCCATAGGCTGTAAAACATTTAAGCCAATTGTTTTTATTCAGTTTTGTAGACCATTCTCTGAATTGATGTTTTCAGCTGAATGTCTTCTGTTACAGAAAAAATGCAATTCACTTAATTAAGGCAAAAGTTCCCCCAAAGTTTTCCTATAGCTATAAAGGCAAGACCAGACAAATAGCAAGAGAACAGTGCAGCCAGTGGTCTAATCAGTCCACTGCAAGAGTTAGAGCGTTTCATCTGCCTGTTTCCAGAGAAGAGTGTGACTCAGTTATGACCCAAAGGCTGAATTATTATAGCTGGAGGGTTCTGAGTTCAAACAAACAATCACAGCATTTCAGACTGTGCAAAGAGATGCCTGTAATGACACTCACACAGTTCAATGAACAGATCTGGCCCAAAACTAGCATAAGGTGTTTTTTTTCCCAACTTAGTTTCCAGTTGAATCAACTTCTTGAATCACCTTCATTGAACAAACAATGTCCCCCTGACTTATTGTGTGATCTACAATAAAATATTTTTATCTCTTTAAAGCAACGTAGCCTTCAAGCTCTCAATGGATGCAGTTCACAAACTTGTTATAATTCTCATTCTGTCTTTCTTTTCTCACCTATTGGTAGAGTTAGCAGCTGGGTCATTCAGAATAAAGTACAATTTCATGGGACTGAGACAGGCAGTTTCTGGCCATTTAATTTTCAGAATATCTTCTCAGGTTGGTTTACTTCAGAGCAGGACTCTTACTCCCGCCTTAGACTGAATAACTTCTTACTCTATGATTAGACTGACTGAAATAAATGCTGTGAGCAGGTATATACCACATGCCACTGTATGTGTTTAGTATGCATTTGAAGTGACATCAAAAGTGGCATATGTTTAACAAGTGCTAAGAAAGATACCCAAATTCACGTTTGGGACTTTATGATGTTTAACAGAAGATTCATAATGCTTTGAACTGCCAAATATATTGCAGAGGCTTTGGGGATTATTATAATATACCATGCAGAGAATCTCCATAATAATATCTTTATGTAATAATGTATCATGTCAAAAATCTCAATGCACTATTTTCAGGATATACTAATAACCCATAAAAGTGCATCAGGGTTTTATCATCTTTTGTTATGTCTGTTACCGGCTAAAAAAGTGTTACTGGGAAGTACTTTAAAATATTTTAGGGAAACCAATTACTTTTCCTAGATAATTATTAAAAGGAAATAAAGTTAGATTAAGGCCTGTCACAGCAATTAATGCGGCCTGCATAGGAAAACACTGCATATAGGTTGGGAATTTATAGAATACCCTATCCAACCCCCTTCACATTTCAATATTTAAGAGCCTAACTCCTTACAGTAGTTTTTAAAAACATCAGACACATTAGAACTCTTAGCTTCTGGGGTTAGGTCAGTCCTCTAAGGCTGAGAAAAATTCTTGAAAATATATTAATAATGGAAAGATTGGGAACAAAATTATATGACTTACAAATAGAACAGAAATCAAGGAGAAGCCTAGTAAGAGCCTGGAGTCTTTGTGCTGGATGTTACATATATAATTGTTCATCAAAGGGCAGAATAAAATGCAAGTAGTTTGTGATATTCCATGGTAAAATGTTATTACTTGAATCTAATGCGTGCAGCTACAACTCTCTCTATAAATAAAACACCTTATTGTTGCTTAATCTTTTTATTATTATATTAAAAGTGAATGAGATATTAGAATTCTTTAGAAGTTTTTGGATGTTCTTGCTTCCAAAAAAAATTTTACAATATTAACTCATGGATTTGGTGTACTTAGGCCCGTACCACAATATAAGAAAAATATTTTTTAAAGGACCCATTAGATCCAGAGATGCCTGAAAGAATATAAGGCCTAGCATACGACTGAAGTGTAATGAGAGAACTGAAAAAAAGTTGTACCATACAGGAATTTAAAAAAAAAAAAAAAAAAAAAAAAAAGAGGCAAATATGAATATATGTTTCAAGCTGAAGCGTAAAGGGGAGAGGCTTTAACTCAAACAAATAAAATGAAGAGTAATAATAAAAAAATGGGTAAATAGCATATGGTTACTACCTAAATTGTCAAAAATATTGGTTCTGTTCTATATTCATCAAGTCTTTCACAGTATGAATAATAATCCTGTATACATTGGCATTCTTGTAAGGACATGGTAGAGGGTATTGATATAAATCCATCTTCAATACTGGGCAAACTGATTACTGCTGTAATAAAAAGCAATAATATTAGTAAAAACATGGACAAATCTGATAGAGAGGAATTATTACTATATATATACTGAGTGGGTGGGGAATCCTTACACAGCTATAAGGTTTATTTTAAGGAACTGATGAGCATGTGACTGAGAATGTCTTGGTTAACACAGCATACCTAGATTTTCATAAATGCTGATAAGTAACTGGCCCTGGAAGTTTTTCCTGATTAAAACCAGTTTTAATGTCTGACCACTAAAATACAAAACAGCAGACTCATTCAATTTGGAACTGCAAAACTGCAGGAAACTATCAAAGGAAAATATTCACACTCTACATAGTATCATTACTATGTCTTGCTACAGTGATGAGTACCTTCAAAACATATGCATGGCATTATAAATCCAAATCCTACATTTTGAATGTATATATTTCTTTATGAATAGTCTAAAAGCACAAATTTTTGAAGGGAATGGTTTTTTTTAGTATAGCAATTTCATCTATTACATTATGTATCCTTTCTATATGAAGTACTTAAAAATCACTAGTGCAGCATTTAATTTGAATTGCTTTTAATTCATTTAAATAGTAAGATAAATGTATACTCACTTATTTCTGTATTAATGTATGCTTGTATACATTAAATTTCATTTCATATGTTAGGCAGCAGCACATCTGGTCAGCCTCAGAGCATCTGGTAGAATTGATAAATGTACAGTCATGTACGATAGGGTGCTCTTGGCTGACTCATTTTGCTTGCTGTTTTGTATTCATTGTGGCTATTCCAAATCTTCCATATGCTTCTCAGTTACACACAAGTGCAAGAATTAGAATATAATAATAATTATACTTATATATATATAAGTATAATAATAAATATACTTCTATATATAAAATATATAATATATATATTGATATATATATCAAAATAAAAATATATCCTTTCTTCTAAGCACAGAAATCCCCAAGGAAATCATATTGGCCTAACAGTTAAACTATGCAGTACATTATACTGATCTATGCAATCTAAGTACCAGATACCTAGAAATAAGTAGGTACACGTATACAGTATAAGAATGTAGTTTGCTATGTATGCATGTATTTCAAAAGGAATTATGGAAATAACATGAAAACAGGAAATCCTTTAAAACTCTGTGAGTTTACCCTCTCTTTCTGACAATGTACTGACATTTTAGGCAACTTATAATCTGTATTGGGAGGAATAAGATAAAAGGTTCTTTCAGTCTGTTCAGAGTAGGGGGAGTTTGGAATATGGAAATGTGTGCACACCTCCTCTCTCATACAATTGTATAGACAGAGAGTAGAGGAAAGCTGAGCAACATGTTAAGATGGAATTTTAGTTGACCATGAAGATGTTAACACATTTTTCAGTATGGAAAAGTTAGTGTGAAGAAAAAATTCTTTGTTAGTGCTGATTAGATAACAGATGCATAGGGCATGGAGCACTTAGGAAAGTAACAGAAAAAGAACCTGAAAACATGCTGAAGAAATAGAACGGTCAATTAACTTCAGACAAAAGTTGACAATAATAGTTAAAAGGTGGTTTTACTTAGAGGAGAATCTTGAATATAAAAACCACACAGAATTTAGGATTTGGTTTCTCTAAAAGCTCTGGTATCTTTTAGCATATTTCAGCTCATTGGGCGCTTGCTGTTCAAAAAAATTATCCAGGAATAAAATAGCAGAAAGTATTTCAAAGCAGGTTTGAGGTCCACTGGAACAACTATTTGGTCCAAAAACACTTACCAGCTGTGCCTGCAGAGAGTCCAAGACAGTTGGGTCCACATGCATTGATATCACTGTAAAACAGTCACTTATTTCTGCTCATGAGCAATGTGGTATACCTGACACTGGCAACATGTATAAATGGAACACTGCACAACACAACCACTGCTTCTTTATATGTAATAAACTAAAACCATTAATTTCTGTATTAACTTTGTATTTAATCATTGTCACAAAATGCCATTTACTTTTGGGATCCGCCAGTTTTAGTGCTCTCATTCAGCTAGAGAAATTAAGAGGAAACCTTAATAATTACCTAAGAGTTTACACATTTTATCATGATTAAGAAACACTTGCTACAGCAAGGAACCCTAATAGTTCTAACTAGCTCCCATGGGGAGGATCAAAGACAGTTTAAACAGGACGAATCACACATATACAGACAGACAAAGAGTCCAAGGGGGCTCACAGCTGCCTAGGAGAATACAAGGTGTTTTATATCAGATAGGAAGGAAACCTACCTAAAAGTACAAGTACATTTTGTGAGTCTATGCCAACTGTTCCCTAAGTCATATGAAAGCCATGTAGCCACAGTGAAGATATTGCTGGATTAAAGGTAAAAATCCATCTCAGAGGCAAGATACGTTAGTTCAGGATCAGTACCATGCTAACGCGGCCACATGGACATGTCCCAGAAAAATCAGCATGGGTACAACAAGCTCACATTTGCCATCCATGAACAACTCATCTCACATTTGCTTGTAGTGAAATAGGAGTTTATGAGAGATTAAATGTGCACATATGGGAGGTTTTAAAAATCCTTTACACATCCCCCATCACAAATTGAAACGTCTTATTCGAATTGCTAAGTGAAAGTACTGGTGGATAGCCTCCCAGGTCCCTGAATGCAAAGCGCAGGTGCATGGGAAGCTGCGGGGCTGTACGTGGTTGGTATACATAGAGGAGCACACTTGGGGCTGCTCTGGGAATAGCAGACTGACAGGATATTCCCCTGAGGTGTGTAATGGTGAGACAGCTCTCCCTGGAGGCTGCTGTCTCAGAAATTGTAAAGGATACAGCAGTGCAGCTGTCATGTAACTGTGGCAATGGCTTTCCGGGCAGGAGGCATCCCTTGGAACACAGCTTTTGCAATTTATTTTTGTCAGCCAAATTATGCTAGAGTGTTGAGCTGCTGGAGTCCATCCCAGGCTGAGCAAGTATGAATGAAAGGTATGAACACTGCAGTCACAAAAGATTTTAAAATAATGTGGTATAGCATCACAGTTTCTTATGTCCTGCTGTTTCAAGGAAGACATTCCAATAAGTTAAGCTAAACAGGTTCTTTATACATGCACAAAGATAAATCTTAAGGCAGGGATGCATAAATGCCAGGTTGTTAATGGACAAGATGCTTAAACCAGTTAGTATGAAATAAAAAACAAGGCCCAAGTCTCTCCCTCTCTGGAAAAGAAATACTTTACTGTGGGCTGGGAGGGGATATTTGTCTCTGCTTGTGGTTGTCTGCAAAAATCTTCTCCTGGAGTTCAGCAATTAAGATAACTTTAAGTTATCCCCTCCTTGTAAACGGCTGCAATAAGAGGAGACTGTGTTATTATGGCTAATACCTGCTTTCCCATGCAAGTAATCTTTACTGTCCTGCTAGCACTGAAGATGACGAAGAGGACCTATACCCACAGGTCTTACTTCCAGGTGAGTGCTCTGATCATAGGATAGTCTCACACAGTGTTCTCTTGCTTGTTTTTATTGAAACTGTCTCACTACACAGGCAATATTAAATATTCATTAAGCCACAAAGAAGTGAAAAAAAGGAAGAGACATATATCTGGGAGGGTGAGTCCTGTATTCCAGTCCTCCTTTCAGTAAGTATTTCAAAATTTCAGGCGAAGTGAAATAGGTTCACTAGAAAAAATGGAGAGCTATCCTGAAAATGCCCTGTATCTCGGATTCTCCCTGAGAAGGTAAGTGAAGATTTCAGTTCTTGTAGGCAGAGTGAAAAATTAAAGTTAGACCTCACGTGTCCAAGGTGACTGCTTAACTGGAAAGCATCTGCTTAGAAGTGATGATTCATTTTACTCACCCTTCCAGTGCTTTGTGTCAGACTCAGAAAGGATATGTGGAATTTGAAAAGCACCATTAGAAGGCACAGGAAATTGGAAGCCAGAACTGGTGAAAGTTTGAGCAGGTTAAATTTAAACTTCAGTGGTAGTATATACTTGATGACATGGAAGGTTTCAGCATGGCTAATGTATTTTTTCAGAAAGACTTAATGTGAAGAGTTTTAACTCTGTTTTAACTCTGGGTATTCAATATAAGCCAAAGATGCTTCCCTTTTGTTTTTCTGAACCATAGCTTGAAAGAAAACCAGATGACAAGATTTTAGTCAAAGGTTATCAAGAACTGCACACACAGAAGTTTGCTGGATGGTGTTGGTTTATAAAGTCCAGATGTTTGGTATTTTAAATAATTTAGAAGTTTTTCTAAAGAGACATCAAAGAAAACTTAAAAGATAGTAGCATTGTCAGTTGCAGGAAATTGTAAAATAAGACACTGAACAAATACTTTGTATATACAATGTCAGAACAAATTAAGGCAATGAAAGCATGTATATGCTGGAATGTTTTATATCACTCAAAGGTCAGCTCCATACAGTTAAAAATATCCAGGGCCCAGACTTGCGATTCTGTTTGCTGTACTTGCTTATTAATATTTTGTATTGCTTACTGTTCTTCACAGTGTTTGTTTCACCTTGTGAAAACATTATTAATTTTCTTAAGTAATCATGGGAGAGCTCTAGCCATTAGCCATGACTGCATAGAGTGGATTATTTAGGGTTTAAATTTTTAGTCTGGCTTCTCTTCCCCACAGTACTTCACACCACTAAATATTCCTGCTTCATCAGCTGTTTGCATGTAGAAACATCCATGTGCACTCAAATATATTCAAAGTATCTCTCCCGTTACTAATTCTGTCAAAAAAAATATTCCACCTAGAGGGCTGTCTCAAAACTTTTGGGAAGAGCTACAAGTAGGAATTAAAAGTAACTAGCAAAATATACCACAGCAAAACATTCATGTCTTAGATTAGGCAATGTTTAAAAGTTTTGGCTACACAACTAAACCAATAATAACATCCTAGCAGGGATATAGTTTACACAAGGAAAATAAATAAGTTTGTCCAATCACATAAATAGGCTTCTTTTTTTTGTTTGTTTTTTAATGTCTGGAATATAGCACAAAGATTGTAATTATTCTCAGTACACAAACTTCATAAATTATGGAGTAAACACCAACTGTCTCTCACCAGCACTTCTTCTCAAAGGAAACGGGAGACATTGCTAGCAAGATTTAGCCTGGAGCCACTCAAAGCACAACTTTGCTCCCAGCTCTTTTGCTCCCAAGGCAGGAAAGCAATTTGCTGCAGCTAAATGTAACAGCCCTTCTGTTCTCTCCAAATATCCTGCTGGTGAAACTCCCTTCTCTCAGACCCAATCTCAGCAAGTAGGTAGGGGATAGTTACTCCTTCTCACAAGTTAAGGCCCTAACTTCATGTTCTAATTTAAGAAGTGATAAGGGAATAAAAGCTTTACCAGAGAGCAATTCAAAACTTAAAAGAAACTCTGAATTGCCACTCCTTCACCCAAAACCGCTTTGCATTCATGATAGAAGAAGGTAAAGGAAGAAAGCACCCACACCTGCTATGTGTGAATGCTTCCCCTTACTAAAGCAAAACTGAACTCCTGTGAAGGAAAGGAGTTGTAGTCCCACCATGGCCTCATGTAGACGACTAACACAAGGCAGGGTCTTAACATTAAGGGGCAATTCTCCCTCCGTGGAGTGAAAATTCTCCTGACGTTCAACATCAGACTTTGACTCCATGAGCACTTTGATGTGTAGTGCACATTTACTCAGCCACTAGACTTACTGAACTCACTGAGGCTACTTGACAGACTTAAAATTCAGCGCGTACATTGCTAGAATTACTAGTACTGTGTTTAAGGCAGAGCTTCCCTAGAGAGACATGTGCTCTGAGGAAATCCAAGTGACACGTGAAGCTGAAAAGCACTTGATTTCTTGATTTTTCGCACTGTTAATACATTGAAATATATTTCAAACATTTTCTTGTTTACATTAAAATAAGGCCAAACTAAGGAGGGTTTATAAAACTGGCAATAGGGAAGGTTTTTTCCAGCATGACACTTGAAACAATAAAACTAGAACTTACTGCCAGTGCCCTGAGGGCACCACCAGCCCTGACTGCTCCTGCCCAGCCCCCCTGGGGTTCTGCCCACCCTGCCCATGGCCCAGGACCCCACGTCAGCCCCCCAGGACCATCAGTGCTTGCCCCCGTGGTGCCGCAGCAAAGCCTGTCTCCAGCTCCCCACAGCCCTGCCTGGCCATGGGCTGCCCTGAGCCAGGCCCACATCCCGGTCCAGCCTTGGCCTGTCCTTATCCCCTGGCCCTTCCCTGCCACCCCCACGGGGAGCCCCCAGTGCTCCCGGACCCCCCGGCTGTCACAGGCCCACAAATTGCCCTGAGACCACTTTTTTTTTTATATTTAATAATATCAAAACTAGAACCTTCCAAGAAGCTTTTGCAATGCTCTGCGGCTTCCTCCTCTGATCAGCTATGGTCAGTGCATCTGCACATGGTTCAGGCGCATGGAAAAGTGGGGAAAATGGTAAATAATATATTTAATTTACAAAGGGGCCACTTCATATACTAGCTAAACTGGCTAGTTTAACACAGATAAAACTGCATATCTGCCCTGCTGGTTGTGGAGCTATCTTCAATCTCCATAGAATGGTGTTAGAATCAAGAAACTCCCACAGAAGACAGCCTTTGACTCATCTCTAAAAGCAAACAAGGCGCTTTTACAACTGGGTAAAAGCCCTGGAATTTTAGACAGTCCAGGACAGAGGCATTTATTGCAGAGGATCACGTTTCAACATTGTCATCAACTGTTTCTCTGGAAGGTTTCATTCTGCTCACTTCAATCGAGATATAGGTCCATATATTAAAACCAAATAAGGAAATCCATCTGCTCTCCCATATATTACCAGGAGGCATCCTGGAGTGCCAAGGCATTCCCAGAGCCCCGAGGCTCCAGCCTTCCCCTCTCCCACCCACTCTACAGCTGCTCAAGTGAGCCATGGCCCTTATCTGAGGTTTGCAGATGGCCCCTTTAGGTGTCAGTCTGGCCCCGTGAAGAGTAATTGCAAGAGCTGGAGGAGTACAGCAGAATAATTACAGCTAGATATGAAGGAGCAAGATTTTAATAATTCATGAGATGCACTTAAATTGCCAGATTTTAATTATATCTTTATCAGTTCTTTATTTAAACTTCCAGTGTAGCAGAGCAAGTGAGTTAAGCTAACATTTCCTGCTGTGGTGTACTATGGGCAAACTTTTGCAAAATGCAATTCCTATGTTGACTGTCAAAATTACTTTAAATTTCTGATTAGTACTTCAGAAAAAATTTCTAGGTGTATATTTACCTAAAGAGTTAGAACGCAAATCCCTGAGATTTTCAGAAAACAAATTTCTTATTATAATAGTACTGGTTACATTTTTATCTAACATTATAGTGAACATAATAAAAAAAGGAACAATGCATCTAAAGGTGAACTGCAAGGTTATTCTTCTAAACAGATGGGTAGGCTATGTATAAATTCCTGAATCATTAATTTAACACTAACACTGTCTGTGAAATCAAGCATTTTTGTATATTTTGAAGCAAGATTCTTGTACATTAGTTTTTCAGTTACTGTTAGTAACTGTTGGATCCTACAGTCAGGATTCACTTCCCGTATCGAACCAGACTTGACCTCACAGATGGTATGCAGAATCGCTCCTGCACACTGTATTTACATTTTCCAACCAACACAAACCATTGTAATGATGTATGACTTACGACAATTAATGATAAATTATTATAAAACTTTTAAATGAAGAATTATAATTTAATTTATGCAAAAAAAGGTCCAGCATCACATTCTTTTCCAAATCACCTGTATTAACATTGCCTCAAGTGTACTGATCATGCTATTTAAATAACTCAAAGTCTTAAACTAAGGTGCTAAAGGAAGTAGTATGTTACAGGTAGGACTAAAACCTTGTAACAGTAAGGGTTGTGAGGCTTTGGGACAGATTTTCTGGGGACGCACAGAGCTTCACTGGAGACCTTTTCTGGGATGTTATCCAAATTCTGTCAAGAATGAAATGTGTTCATGGACCTGCCTTAAGGCAGGAGATTGGACCAGATAATATCCTGAAGGCCCTCCAGTCATATTTTTTTCTATGATTCTATGTTATTAGGCTTGTGACTGGTAATTTATTGTTTGAGATTCCTTTGTTCCAGTTTTGCCAGCTTAAACTTATTCAGATCTGAAACAAGGGGATGAAATTTTCTCCTCAAGCCCAGTCCAACTTGCTCAAGGCTGGTTCAATAATTTGAATTTTTGTTTACTACCCTGCCAACAGCCTCAGCAGAAACAGATTTCTTACAGGGGACACACAAATCTTGGGGAATTAGGAAATTTAGTAAGAGATTTTTGTATGCCTGTTTAAATCAGCCCTTTCTGGTCCTTTCACCTGTCTCTTATTTCCTCATTGTGATACTTTCTCATCTCTAGAGAACACAGAACTAGCCACTTCCAGGGATAACACTTTTGTCTTTTGCATAGGTAAAACTTATTTCACTGCTTCTGAGACTAGCTTGCACTCCCGGTTCCTCTGTGCTTAGTGCTGCCAGCTCTAGATCTTTAGTGGATTCTTTGAGGATATAGCATGACTTGTAGAGTGAGGAATCACAATCCAAGAGGTATCTGGGCTTTGGTGGTTGGTTCTTTTGTTGGTTGTTGTTTTTGATTTTTTTCCCTGAAGAGGTAACAGGGGTAAATTAAAAGAAAAGGAATACAAAAAGAAACAATGAAGCATTTGAAACATGGAACAAACTAACCAATTGTACAGCACCAGACACTGAAAGCCAAGAAATGGAGACAGGCTATTGGAAAGGCCAAAACAGGTAGAGCTGGAATATAACACAAAAGTCACGAGTTCCTTGGTGCAAATCTGACAGGTTTCTCATTTGACAAGATGGAGTGCTTGAAGGGTTCAAGGCCTACCTGTTTCCTAGCTGCCACAGAAATGGGGGCCCGCATTCAATCATTCTAGTCAGGAGATAAAGCAGACAGCGCTAACCAAACCAGCAAAATCTTCCTACTCACATGGTCCTGTTTTGTTACTCCAAATTCCAAAAATATCCTTAATTACAGAGGGCCAGTCTAGCCTTTATTGAAGTGTTTTGACGGAATTCTGCTTGCTATTGCCTGCCAAGCTGGTTTTTTTTGACATTTATCCTCATGGTCTAGCTTCCAAATGCTGTCCAAACAGCACTTCCAGTCTCCACCCATTTCTAAAGGCACAGCAGAACTGTACCTAAGTCCAGCCATGCTTAGAGGAGCTTTCATCTGGTTAAAAGCATGTTCCTGAATAAAGGTCTAAGTTTCTTTTACAGGTCTATCCATTTGAATAAAACAGTCATGTCAGTACATTTTTCTAAAAAAACTGTATTTTCTGAGCCAGCTGCAACCAGACAGCTAGATACATAAAGGAACCATGAAGATGATGAGCAGTGACTTACAAAAATAGGAACACCAACTTTCACACACATGCAAATTTGAAAAAAGATATTCCAGCAAAAACTTTGATCTTTTTTACCGACATTTTTTTGATTTTCAAACAGAGGTCATTCTGCTCCTGAATGTATCTCACACATTGAGAACAGAACAGTTCAGATCCCCTGAATATTAGTGTCATGTGGCAGTCATAGCTGTGCTGACTGCTCCTCATCCCCACGTAGCTAGAGGCTGTGCCCACCGCAGCATTTAAGATGTGAATATGCAGCATTTTTCCCAGGCTGTATACTTGCTGACAGCCTAACCGGCTATTGTTCCTGACTCTTTAAAAAAGAAAATAAGAGAGGTTTGGGGCTGGTCCCCTGCCTTTTTATCCTTTTGCAGTTGTCTGCTCCCTGTTTCTGTCAGCTAAGCAGTCCAGCTGTTAAGCTTTTGCAATACTAATCACTACCCACACATTACCCAAAGAACAACATCCCTGTTCCCACCCCTTCCCTGAAATAACAGGCTAAGGAAAAACATTGCAGACAACCGGGCAATTTTTTTTCTTTTTTTGCAAGAATAGGCTTTCTTGTGAGGTTTCCATCATTATGTGGTTTTGGCTGGCTCAGGGAGACCATACAAAGAGAAATGCCTCTCTCGCAATTTTAGGTCCAATGCAAGAGACAGCTAAAATACAAGAAGAAAACAAAAAACTGTAACTGTTTTTTTCCCAAGACTCAAATACAAGTTAAAAAGGTTGAACTATACTTCAACTTTTATTAGAAGTGCTTTTAGTTCTTTGAATCATAAACTGCAGACAGGACAATTAAAAGAAGGTGTCAGGGGATTGTTAATACATGGAATGGTGACAGGAAATTGCTAATATATATAGCTTAAAATAATTACCAATATTTGTGTCTGAACGCGTTATTCCAATTGAGCAGGATATTTATTTTTATATCTGTACACAGCTACTACATTTGTTATTAACATTTATTATTATTATTTGTGGTTTACCATAAAAAAAACAACAAGACTTGTCCAGTCAATCTGGTGTTAACCCTTCATCCTCAGTCCCTTGCAAGCCTGTGCCTTGGCCTCTGTCCTAATGGATGATATCTAGTAACCATGGTCAAAGGACCTCAGTTCAAAATCGCCCCCACAAACAATCCTGCACCCAGGCCCTTACACAGCATGAAAGTGGACTTATACCCATCAATATATTCCATCTGTTCATGGGGAATACCAGAAGGTGACAGGTCCCTTTAATGATTTACAGACAGATCATACCTTATAAGAAGTGAGTTAGTTTTGATGCTGACTTTGGTATCCAGATAACTTGCTGAGGTAACAAGATCTCCAGGAATTTTATGATTAAGTTCAATTGTTAAAGTTAGCTGCTGAGGTATGTAACGTAGGAAATTTTCATTTTATCTGTTATATTGAAGTTGCACAATAGTGATAAGTTCCAACTTTGAGTTCTCATTTATCATCGTTGAAGAACATTATAATTGCTCTGACCCTGCACTGGGACCCAGTGTTCTCAGTATTTTTGGTAGTATTTAGGCAAGAGATGGGAAAAATTCTTCCCACTATAACATTACAAAAATTTGGTGTTCTACAGCAATTAAAGGGCAGTAAACAACAAAACCCAGGAAAAGCATGCCTTCATGTTTCACAAGCAACTATTTTACCGTTTGAGTAATTACTTGGAAAACAAGTTCTTGCATACATGTTCCTGTGAATCTTTTCCACAGTAGTAAGTAGTTAAATAAGTATATAATGGCTTTGTTCTATATATTACTGTTTAAAGTGTTTTTAAAAATATTTTCAAAGAAGTGATTTCTAAGCTCAGTCATCAAGAAAACATTACCTTAGTTGTAATGATTAAAACCAGCTTCTAATTAATAATGCTCACCACTGTTTACTTTGTTCAGTAATAAATTTTTAGAGACGTAATTTACTCTACTTTCATTAATAAAAGTTTTTCATCTGTGTATACACTGTATGGAACACTTTGTATAGTATTTAAAGAGCAGGACATTAAAAAAACATCAAATTAGTCTTCTGACTACAACATCTATAGTTACCAAATCATAAAAATAAGCTTGCTTCTAAATAAAAAATTACCCCCACACCATATGAAAAAATGAAGTTCATGTAAGGTCAGGTACCACCCTGTTTCAATCAAAATAGAATGAAATCTTATTTTATAACCTAAACAGTTATCTTTTCTCAACATTTGAAATAGTGCTGCCAATTGTCAGAAATCTTATGTTAGTCCTTTAAGAGATTTTATCTTTGTAAAACTCATAAAAAGATGTGACATAACTTATTTCTATGTATTGTTTGACATTTCTAGTTCTCACAGACATGGAGAACAGTGTGAAAATGTAAGACAGGTATGGTAAGGACTGAAGGCAGGAGGCAAAGGCAGATAATCTGAATAAATTTATTTTAAAACCAGTATCAAGTACATTTGTAATTTCCATGGTGATGCCATATTCTTACAAAATGGCATCATTTCATCATGTTCAGATGTTAATAATTCAAATCCTCTCTGATAAAATATATTTAAATCATAGGTGAAAAGCCTTTGGAAATAAAGTAGTAATCTAGTAAGTCTCTCACTAATTTATAGTTCAGTTCCCTAATGTTTCTTTGATATAGATATATTCACACTTTCCACTTCACTCTTCCTTTATAGAGCAACCTGCGCTATTTCCTGTTAAGTGGTTCAGTCTTGACTGAAATACTGTAGATGGCACTGCAGAGCATATAAACAATTTTAATTTTTTTCAAAATGAAGTCACTTCTTCATGTTACTGCACAGAGGGTATAGGCATAAACAGAAAATCCTTCCTGAAATTTCAGGATCTTTTAAAGGATCATTTCAGAATGTGGCTAATTAGATTGAGTCATGTGAAATGTACTATGAAACACAACTGATTAAAAGCTTTGTAAAATCAAAGATGCTCTTCTTTCTTTTATCTCAGTTGTGGGTCACTGTGCCTCTCCCAGCTATACAGACCTACCTACTCAACCTTTGCACACTTATTATTCAGCATTAACACTGCTTATAATGAAGACTTTTTTTTTTATTTATTTATTAAATGATACCAGCTTTTGAGCTCCATACCAAAAGGTATTACTATGAGTCTGTGAGTGGCTATGTCCAGATTAAACGGAGAAAGACTCAGTCTATACAGTCATTTCCTAGTAAGAGCCCAGTCAATTCCATTGTGGGTTGGATACTTTCTAAACATACTAGTTTCTAAATGTATAATATACAAGAAAATGTAACTCCAGAATAGTTATGAATGCTTTGGCTTCTTTGAAACGGTGGGTGGGCATAGTATATCAGGTCTACCTTGGCTGATGTCCTAAGAAAGGCATCAGACTCACCCAGGCAACAGACCGAGAGTCAGGACAGGGATTTCATCAGTGGTTGTTTAAACTAGTCCATTTTTACTTCACACTGAAGTAGCCAAGGACCACATACACATATTCCTTGCATAAGTACCTTTTTTCAAACCTTCACTGTACTGCCGGACTTCTTACCAACTGCAGACGTGTAAGGGCTGGCTAGACTCAGGGGTACATTCCTGAAGTTAAATGCCTTTCTCTCAACAAGTTCCAAGTGCTAATAATATGGGCAAAGTAAATATGAGTCTCAGGCCTGAGATGATGTACTAACATATCCATTTTATAATGAGACATCCAAAAAAGACAGTGGAGGTATTTTAGACCTTTAAAAGACTACAGCAAAGTAATGAATGAAAGAATGTTATATCTTCTACAGGATACATCACTGAGTCCAGTTTTGAAAAATACTGTCCAATTAATATTATGCTATAAGCATGGACATCATTCAAAACCCAGCAACAGAGTGCCCCACGGTCTTGAAAGCCAGACTTACATTAATTAAAGAAACTTAATTTATTTAGCTTTCCAAAGAGAAATCACAAGGCAGACGATCACATTTTGTAAGTACACACAGGGAGAGAAGGTTTATGATGGCAGGTTTTTTAATCTGGAAGACAAAAGGATAATGAATTACAACAGCAAATGAAGCAAGAATTAGGCAAATTAAAACCAGTTAGCAAATGATAATTCTAAAAAGAAACCTGGCTAGGATGTGGCAGGTGGTTAGGAAACTAACCATTGAAACAGCCCACTAATGGGGGAGTTGATAATCTAAAACGTTAAGTCTTTAAAATTAAATATATTTTAAGAGATATGTTCTCATTCCATCACAAAGTTCCAAATTCAATAAAAAAATTTTCAAATAAAATAACGTACCTTGTGTTACAAAGACCAGCTAGATAATTATAAAGGTCTTCCTGCTGTCATAAAAAAAAATCTTTTCTAGTGCTGATAATAAGCCTGTAGGTTTTGTTTTGTTAAAGAAAAAAAAAAAACACAAAAAAACTTTCCATTCAAGACAGCATGAGAACATAGATTCTATATGAAACTATGACAGAAGACTAGCTATAATTTATAGGTGAAGAGTAATTTATCTTTTCTGCTTCCCACCCTCTTGAATGAAGGATTTCACAGGTTTTACTGGAAAGAATATTCCAGATGGAGCCAAAGGGAAAAAAACCCAACCTGAACAACAGCTCTGTAATAAGAAATAGCTGGTTAAGGACATTTCTGTACAAGTCTTTTATGCAGAGCCAAGAGGAAAAATCCCACCTCCAAATTTCTAAGCTACTCCAGCCCCTTACAATATCCTATTTAGTTAACTTTTTGCTGTTCAGCTGTATTCAGTGTACGGTACTAGTCCATCAGAGACACTGGTCAAGATTTTGGACAGTTGAAGATTTCTAGTCAGTACGGCACATCACGCCTTCTACTATATCATCAAATAACTCTGGCTGTTCAACGGGCATTTTGAGAAAGGTTTAATGGAGTTTTGAGATGTAAGGACATTTCTGGTTTTGCACAGATGGCATGATCAGACCATGCTCGTTATATCAGCCTTTCCTGCATTTACTGCACCCTGATGTCAGCACTGTGAACTAAAGGATCAGTCTTTGATGTTTAAGTCCCAGGATGAAAACAGTCCCAAAATTTTACATCATTTTCTTATTCTCTGCCAAGCCATATGAAAAATCACAAGCTACTGTTTCCCTAAGAAGTTTTAATTTCATAAGTCAGCTGATTTCTGGTCTCATATACCTATTTGATTTTAGTATTAAAAAAGATGTTACAAAATATTTTTTAACATCTGTGAGAATATGAATTACTCTCCTCTAACACAGTTCAAAACACAGTATTAAATGCTGTGCTACCTTTTACAGCTTTTTAGAATAATTCCTCATTCTATTCCTCTTAATCAAATTCTAAAGGTCTTTTCCAAAAAGACCAGGGGAAACAAATATGCATCTCCAAATCAGAAGATAAATAGTCACAGGCAGTGATTCATCTTCAGTGAGCCTACATGTGAAAGTACTTACTGAAAAGGAAATGAGAATCAAGTGAAAGTATACCATTTGATATACTTTGCTAGGATACTTCTGTGGAATTCTCTGTCTCTGACAATTTAATGTCATGAAGAACATAATCATTTAAAGTGTACTGTGATGGTAGCAGCATCTGTGTTACATGTGTTTCAACAGTATGATTAGAGCAGAAAAAAGAAAGCTAAGATTTTAATGAGTAACGTTTCAGGACTATTTTCTAAATTACTATGATAATCCATGAAAAGTACAGTGTGGATATATTTTTTGTTTGTTTGTTTGTTTCCTCAATTTACACATGTTTATTACCTTTCCTTGGTCCAAAGTATTGATAGGCTAGAGGGAAGGGATGCCATCCAAATGGACCTTGATAGGCTTGAGGAGTGGGCCTATATGAAACTCATGAAGATCAACAAGGTCAAGTCCAAGGTCCTGCACATGGGTCAAGTCAATCACCAGTATTGTTATCAGTGTAGGATGGGTGATGAATGGATTGGAAGCAGCCCTGCCGAGAAGGACTTGGATATACTGGTGGATGAAAAATTGGATATAAGCCAGCAATGAATGCTTGTAGCCCAGAAAGCAAGTTGTAACATGAGCTGCATGAAAAGAAGCATGGCCAGCAGGTCAAGGGAGGTGATCCTGCACCTTTACTCTGTTCTCATGAGACCCTACCTGATATACTGCCTTCACTTCTGGGGTCCCCAGCACAAGAAAGGCATGGACCTGCTAGAACGGGTCCAGAGGAGGACCACAAAAATGGTCAGAGGGCTGGAACATCTCTCCTGTGAGGAAAGGCTGAGAGAGATGAGGTTGTTTAGCCTGAAGAAGGCTCAGGGGAGAGCTTATTGTGGCCTTTCAATACATTAAAGGGCTTGTAAGAAAGATAGAGAGAGACTTTTTACCAGGGTCTGTAGTGACAGGACAAGGGACGACAGTTTTAAACTGAAAGACTATAGATTTAGATTGGACATACGGAAGAAATTTGTTATGATG
The DNA here is from genome assembly GCA_035590275.1 of Ibycter americanus. Classification (NCBI taxonomy): domain Eukaryota; kingdom Metazoa; phylum Chordata; class Aves; order Falconiformes; family Falconidae; genus Ibycter; species Ibycter americanus. Next base: position 32,900,378 of record JAVJGI010000040.1, read on the forward strand.
AATGTAGTGAGACACTGGAACAGGTTGCCCAGAGAAGTTGTGGATGCCCCGTCACTGGAAGTGTTCAAGGTCAGCTTGGACAGGGCTTTGAGCAACCTGGTCTAATTGATGATGTCCCTACTCATTGCAGGGGGTTGGACTACATGATCTTTAAAGGTCATTCCAATGCAAACCATTGTGTGATTCTATGATTCTATGATTCCATTTTCATGGTGTTAAAACAAGTCATTGAAATTAATGTACTGCCTTTTATAATACATAAATGCTAAGACTTTGGGGATTTATTTTTTTTAATACAGTTTGTTGATATTTTCTAAGTATGATGTGAAAGAAATTCTGGTTTTGTACTAACACTGTTTAGGATCAAGACCCTACTAAGGTGGCACGTCCAATGTTATCAGCTCTTGCAGGGCAAAGTCTTAGGAAACACAGATATTGCACACATGAATGGATAAGCTTCTATCTAAGAGTAGGTCACTAAAAAAGTACATTTCAGACCACTGCTATACAATTTAGACTATCCTGCCTCCTCTCTGTTCTGTGTATCATAATTTACATTGATTGATCTTCATTTATTGTTTTACTGTAGTTCCTAAAGGCAAAATACCTGTATCCTGCTGTGCTATTATACAGGCAAAGAAAACCTTTTAATTTTTTTTGCTTCACCCTGCAGCTTTTATGTCAAAAAAATAAGGAAAGATAAAAGAGAAAGGCATTGGTTATAGGAATGAAGAACAAGAAAGAAAAGCAGAACTCACTAAAATAGTGTTTAATAAAATATTGAGAAAGCATACTGGTAAAGACAGTCATTTTAATGCCACAGAAGAAAGGAAGCCAACAGCTAAGACGGGACTGAAGAAAGAATCGAGATGGTTCTATCAGAAACATTTTGAAGGGAAGCCATATGTATGATGTTACGAGCAGAAAAATTAAGCTGCAGTGCATGAGGTATGAAGTGAGAGAGAACCTGAAGATCCTTAGATTTTGGAAGAAGCTTAAAGTTTATGTAACTAGACCTGGTAAATGCAGATTTAATCTGGATGAACAAGTCATGAAGAAAAGCAGAGATGAAGTCAGATATGTCCAGACTCCTTGCCTCCAGTGATGTAATCCAAGGTGATAGATACAAGGGGAAAGACAGATTAGGAATTTACCTTTAGCCCTGCCAATCTTAAACCAAACTGATAATTCCACCCCTAACTTTTTGATGTTACATACAAGCACTTAAGCAGAAATAAATGCCACCAACTGAGAAAACCCAGAAAACATAACATACATTAGGTAGCACAGAATCCCACAGAGAGAGCATTTTTGGCTCTTCACTGACCCTTTCAACCAGAAATGATATGAGTAATGGCAGTGTTTTAACCATCATAGCACTGGTGTGTCTAGAAATATGAAAATAACTTAGCTTTATTTTATCTAGAGTACAAAATACTATTCTACACAAAAGCAACAGGCAGCATGTGGCAGACATTATAGAAAACAATGGTGTAGCACATTTCCCAAAATAAAACCACATGTAGTAGCCATGTGTGAGTTAAATCAAAATTACAGTTTTGCATAAAGGGAATTATTGCCCCTCACCCCCCCACCACCCCCACCCCCTGAGCTTTTTCCCGTTGTTTCATATTATAGCAGTTTGCAAAACATTGCAATGAATTTTCAGAGTAATTTTGACATTACAATTACTCTAACCTTTATTAAACGTGGCAAAAGACATTTTTAAAAAGACCTGTTCATGTAAATATTGGTTTAGTAAGGAAACTACACAGAATCAAGGGGCAGGCAATGGGATACAGAAGCAAAGAGACGGAAGGCCCTGAAAAATTGATGTGGACATACCTAAATTAAAAAAAATATATATCCCTGAAAAGATCTCCAACAGATTTATACGTAATTCTACACAATCAGTTATAAAATAAAGGTATTTCAATTCTTTTCGATCTTTCATCTAGGAAACTAGGTACCGTGTCAAGGCAAAATATCCTTTGCTGTTCTACTAGTAGTTCAATACATCCATCTCCCAGTGGAAATGTAGGTCTTTTTACAAAAAAGAAATATTGCAAAGATGGATGGGCTCTTTTTAACTAAAGAGGTGCCACACATCGTTCCAGGAAATTATGAATGGTTGTATTTCCCCATATATGGAAAGACAATACGTGTTTTATGGGTGACTTCGAGTAAAAAGGGAGAAAACAGTAACAACTACAGCAGAAAACGTAATTCATTGAACCCCCTCTCCCTGTAATTGCCTCTATCTTCAGTAATGTCACAGCAAGACCACTTTCTGCTGCTACACAGGAAGATTCCTTGCACTTAAAAGGGTGATGGTTTATTTCCAAAGTCAAGCAAAGCAGAGAGGCACAAAACATCTCCATAAAGGTGCACGTTCCACACAAGCACACACATCTAATGGAAGCAGAAAATTAAGTCAGTAATTTCCACTCCTGATACTTACATGGAAAACAGTACAGTGCTGGAAAAGGTTAAGCAGTAGGCACAGATACAGAGGAACAATAGGAGTAACAGAGTGGATTTCAGCCCAGAGCAGTTTAGCACAGTTACGGAAAGCTCATCCAAAAACCACAATGGTTCATGTGGTGGGATCGCTGCTTATAGACCACAAGTATTTTGGTTCAAACTTTAGTTGTGGTCATGCACAGAGTGCTCTGACAGAGTTCAAGGAAGCTTTTATAAACTGAAAGTTAAGCACATGTTCATCTGCCTTCCTGGAGTAGACCAGAGTGTTTGGTGCCTCGCATGCTTGAACCCAGGATGAAATCAGGCACCAAACAGAAGCCTGCACCAAGTGTGCCCTCACTCCAGTGACAGTTCCCATCTGTGTAAAGAATGAAATAAAGGACGTTCCTCAAAGTAGATGTCAGAACGCCTCCACTATATAGCCAAAATATGATGGCAAAGTCCTTACTAGACAATTTTCTAAAACACCAGCACTATGTGAAATGGTTATTTATTCAATTTGCACAAGTTTTTCAGTTGCTAAAGTCTAAAAGTGTTTGACTTAGAATCTGCTTACTCAGTTTCACTAGCCCTGCTTAGAAGAGCTCTGCAGACCACACAAGTAAGGCTGCAAAGGTAATCTAGAACATTTTGAAAAATGAGCACTATGAAAACCAGCTTATAGTACAGACAGTAATTATTTTGTCCAGTTTTGCCTCCTGCAGTGTAACAGATAATTGTGCAATATTCACATTTTCATCCCCGAACTCATTAGCTCCCTTTATAAAGTCTTGGTGTCACAATTTCAGACACATGACAGTTTTTTAGGCTGATGATTCCTGTCTCATTGCAAAACTTTCTCCGTTGAAAACAAAAGATTAGTAGTCTGTTACAAAAGTGTTTCAAGTGGTTTAGTACAGCTTTTTCAAAGCTAGGTAGCTGAAATACCAGATAATGATTTGACAGCTATATAATACTTCCCTAGTGTGTGTTTGACTGGCATTTTTAGCTGCACTGAAAGGAGTCAACATAGCCATGTTATGCAAAGGCCTGACTCTTTAGCTAGTAAGGTAGCCCTTATTGAATTTTCTATATTTACGGAGGGGACAAAGATACAATGGAGGAAACATACCAGAGAGACAGTAGGTTACTGTCAGTATTGGATTGATATTGGATACATACATATGATTCAACTGTTACGGATTTTCTCTTCCCTGTTACACTCTCCTTATGTCCTATAACTTGATCTATGGAAAGGCAGAGAAAACATCTGCCCATAGCTTTGCTGTTAACTCGTTGTGTGACTTCAGGCTGATTTCCTTCTATTCCTGTTTCTCTGTTAAGGCCCTCTTGATTTTGGTGTTTCTTGACCCTCTACACCTAAACAGGAGCTGCTACTCATAATGGATTTAGGCTTTCTCAGAGCAGCAGGACCATCTTTCTGTTACTGCCAGCACAACTGAAAAAAATAATCCTTTAAACAAATTCTGGAATGCAATTCATTACAGTGATTTAAGAACCTATTACACAGTTTCATGTACTTTCTATGACAATGGTAACAGAAAAGCCCAACAGCTGCAAGTTTAGTCACCTATTATTCAAGTATGTACTTGACTGAACCGTGGGTAAGTCAGAGAGGTACAGGCCACCAGTAGCTTGTTTTCAGTAGGAGCTCTTAATATTGAGTACAGGTTCATTTCTTGCAGCTTTTAGAACTAGAGGAGTCACCAGGACCCCAGAGCAGACAAACATAGTTCTGTGGTTAATATCAGTTTTCTTATTTATACATGAAAGTGAGTGTGTGAAGAATTGCTCTTGGTCAGGCAAGTGGAGAGCATAGCTACTTTCTCTGGCTGCACCACGTATGGACGTTTCATTGAAACATGATTAGAGCAAGGCAGTTTCCTGAATTTATTTTGTGAAAGAAGAAAAATATATTGATGTTAGCTCAGAAGCTTCTGAAGACCCTCACATTAAGAACTGTTTTGGCTCAAGGTAGCCTATCTGGCAGAGAGGCCACATTTGCTTTTTTCTTCTGCTTGCAATTTGTTATATATTTTATATTCTCTTTTAAAGTCTGACTATGCTGGTTGCTGCTCTCTAGAGATCAGGGGAACTTCCTGGATACACCTGAATGTGCATGTACTGCTGAAAGACAGTTCCGAAATACGGTTTGGGAAACAAAGCAAAAAGTCTGCAGGGGCCAGCAGCCAAGCAGCTGAGATGATGGAAAGGCAGAGCAACCTATAGAGTTTGAACAGATTACCTGGTTTGCAGAAGGGTGCTTGTCTTAACTGCCAGGCTAAGGGAAATGTATTTTGCAAAAATGCTCACAAATGAGGTTTGTTTTAAGTCTAATGATCAGAAGACCTAAACTTTCTCTTATGCAGGGGGGATTTTTTGCAGTAAAGCTTAGAATGGCTGACTGCTAAACCTTTCGATCTTCTTATATTAAGGAAAAAGCTGTGGAAATATGCACCTCAGGGTTCTGACTTTCACTGAAGTAAATATTAACTGCAGAAAATGTTGATGATTGTAGGTCCTTGGCTCCTGTGCTTGCCTCTAGGAAGGAATTAAAGGAGCATTTATTGAGAGGGAGGTGCATCTGATTGCTTTGAGTTTTTTTTCCATTTGGATTTGTAAACTGTTTCTTAACACCTCTTATTTCTTGAAGAAAGACAATATGTGTATGAACATTACCTAGCTCTTCAGGACAATGGCTCAAGCTTTTAGATTTGTATACAATAGGTGATTTTAAAAAATCTAGACCTACATAATCTCATATCTTTCTTTTCTAAATAAGCAAAATCAATATTACTGTTATAAATAAAAGATTATTACTCTTGCAGTGAATTTATTCTACAGTGCATGAAGACCATTGGTCTAAGTAGAAAAAGACCTGGCAAAGCTGTTGTACAGTGTATACTGTACTATTAATAAAGATTTATGGTTTTTTTTTAAATTTAGATGACGAAGACATGAAACTAGGTGCTTTTTCTTTACACTGAATTTTCAAAGGAGAGAGTTTGTTTCTTTTGATCTAGGTGTACCAGGATACCATGGTTCTGCAAAGTCTGTATACCTCATAAAAATCTGTTTCCTTCCTCGGTAAGTATATAACAAAGACATGTTTTTAAAAAACAATTGTTTGTTGGCAAGTAGCTGCATACTTGCAGTGCAGTTTGTTATTGTTAAGGAATTTTGCTGAATGTTTTTAGGTATATACAATATTTGGGTAAAGGAGATTTAAACCATAAATTTTGTGGGAAAAGTTTTGATGTATTTTTCCTGGCCAGTCCAAAATGTTACATCACTGAACCCTTAAACATCCCTGGGAACACTCCTGCAGTGGTATTAACAGCCACATTTAAGTTTCAGACCATTGTTGTTATAGAGTCGGCATTCTTCTTTACAAAGAGGATATTCAAATCTAGGAACAAATACCCGACCTAATATGAACCTCTTTCATTGATCCAAATACTGTGGTCAAATATCAAGATCAATACAGAGTGAAGATGACAGCCAATGAGAAATGCAAAGACTGAAGGTTCTTCATCTGTTAAAAAAGGTCACTGCACCAGGCTTGCAGCTAATGAGCCACAAGCAAGTCAGCTGTGATGCCAGTGCCAGGCTGTACTGCATGGCAGTCAGAGGGGGTCTGCTGTTTGGTAGGCAGTCCAAATCCTCAGCTACAGCAGAAATGAGACAGCAAAAGGTGTTGAGGATGTTATAAGTAGATCTCTCTGGAGACCAGCTGCATACCTACACCATTCCAGCACCCCTGAAAAACTTTTGTTATCACTTGCAGATGGAAGAATTACTAAGGATCCCCATTCCTTAACTTTCCAAGGTATTTCATAGATGTTTTGTAAGTGTTTCCATGTGTGGCTTGTAGGGTCAGGAAAGCTGACTACTTCTGAGGTAGGAGAGAATATCTTTTGTACAGGAGAAAGTCGGAATTGTCCCTGACAACTGAGATACCAGAAGCAGTAAGGAATTCTCACTGCAACAGAAAAGCTTGTTGAAAAATATTTAATAAAACCCCAGACTGATATAAATAATTGCTAAGGTACTGAGGAAGATATACATGAAACAGATGAATTCCCTCAATGGATAGGTGGGTGTGGGGGTGTGTGTAGGTGTAGTCTCTCTTATTATTAGAAATGTTATCACCTACATTTTTCCAATAAAATATATAAAATCTAGTTTAAAAAGTTTATAAGCGGCTTTTTTTTTTTTTTTTTTAAAGTGTGTTTGTACGCTAGGGAAGAAAGATTTTGCAATAAACATATTACTTTTTCTTCAGGTGGGCCATAGTCATTATATATAAACACATGCCACTTGAACTTAAAAAGCATATTTAAATACTTCAATTCAATTCTGCTAGAAAAAGAATTCCCAAAGTGAATGCTTTTTTTCTGATAAAGGCTACACAACTGTTGAGCTAATATGTAACTAAATCTAGATCTGGCATACTCTAAAATGTTTAATTATACTTTTGTTCAGAATATGTCACAGAATTTTGGGCTCAGGACCTCTATTATTCTGGGTTTAATTTGTGTCCTCTTAATCTAATAAATTAAGTATCTGTGAAAAAAAAAAAGGTCTGGTGTAAACCCAGGTGACTCTAAGTGATCCACTTGATTCAAGTTTGTGCCCAACAAAAAACATGAAAGTTTAAAATTAGGGAATGAAGGAGTAGGGTATAGGATGCAATGAATTATCTGAGAGTATTTTTTCAGAATTGCTGTTCTGCCATACTACAGAGGGAACCGCATGAACCTGACCTCAAACTGCCTCAATTTTTCTGTGAAAGTGCTGGCAACCCACAATGCACTGTATGTCTACCCCACAGGCTTTGCACCAGTTTGTAATGCAAAAGGTACTAGTTTTACTAATCCACATTGCAGCGTGCATTTTGTCAGTACAGTTTATCACTAGATGGCTGCAAGGATCCCATGAAGCTTCCTGAGCATGCCCATGCTTTGAGAAAACAGCAGCTAAGCGCTAATACAAATGGTAGCAGTAGTGATTTCTGTATAAATGTGGAGTTCATGGTACAGGGAAAAGGCATTTTCCATTGTAAAGTGGAGAATCAAAAACTGATTGTAAATAATTACACAATTTTTGCAAGACCTGAGCAAAAATAAAGGCGAGAACATTTCCATGCAACTGAGACAGGGTATGTTTACAAAGCAGTCTATAAAAATGTAGTAAATCAGAATTCAAGCACAATCACACCTGGATGCGCTTGGGTTAGCAGATTTATTGGGTTTGAATGGCAAGGTTTTGGTAGCAGGAGAGTTACAGGGGTGGCTTCTGTGAGAAGCTACTAGAAGCTTCCCTGATGTCCAATAGAGCCAATGCCAGCTGGCTCCAAGATGGACCTGCTGCCGGCCAAGGCCGAGCCTATCAGCGATGGCGGTAGCGCCTCTAGGATAACATATTTAAGAGGCAGTAGGGGGGAACCAACTGCACAACACCAGCAGCAGCCAGAGGAGAGAGGAGTGAGGCTATGTGAGAACAACAGCTCTGCAGCACCCAGGTCAGTGCAGGAGGGGCAGGAGGTGCTCCAGGGCTGGAGCAGAGGTTCCCCTGCAGCCTGTCGTGAAGCCCATGGCGAGGCAGGCTGTGCCCCTGCAGCCCATGGAGGTTCACGGTGGGGCAGATCCCCACCTGCAGCCCGTACATGACCCCACAGTGGAGCAGGTGGGTGCCCAAAGGAGGCTGTGACCCTATGGGCAGCCCATGCTGGAGCAGGGTCCTGGCAGGGCCTGTGGCCCCGTGGAGAGAGGAGCCCAGGCTGGGGCAGGGTTGCTGGCCAGGGCTTGTGACCCCACAGGGGACCCACGCTGGAGCAGCCTGTGCCTGAAGGATGGAACCCTGTGGGAGGGAACCACATTGGAGCAGAGGCAGAGTGTGAGGACCCTCCCCTGAGGAGGAAGGGGCGGCAGAGACAGCGTGTGATGGACTGACCCCAGCCCCATTCCCTGTCCCCCTCAGCTGCTGTGGGGGAGGAGGTAGAGAAAATCAGGAGTGAAGTTGAGCCCAGGAAGAAGGAAGGGGGGAAAGGTATTTTTTTAGGATTTAGGTTTTATTTTCTCATTATGCTATTTTAATATTGTTTTATAATAAATTAAATTAATTTTCCCCAAGTCAAGTCTGTTTTACCCATGACAGTAATCAGTGAGTGATCTCCCTGTCCTTACCTTGACCCATGAACCTTTTGTTATATTTTCTCTCCCCTGTCCAGCTGAAGAGAGGAGTAATAAGTGGCTTTGGTGGGTACCTGGCATCCAGCCTGGGTCATGCCACCACAGGAGAACAGAGTTTTGCCAAGCTCTCTCTTGAAAGTTAGGGAAGATTTTATTGTGTTGTGTTAATACTCAGCTTTCCCCACTTGATGTAACTCTGTCTCATGTGTGCAGCAAAACACTGAACACTTACCTCCACTATAACGTCAAAGAAGAGAGTAAGCTTAAAGGAGATTCAAATGTAGTCAGACTGGGGAAAAAGAGGTGTTTGCATGGTCCAGTTTTGGGCCCCAGAGGATTCAGATAAGAGTTTTGGCTGTCTTCCACTGTTCATCCTCTGGTAGAGCTGTAACTTGCCCTCTCTCTTTCTATTCAGTACAAAAAGTACTGCAGTAGAAAAGGCACCCTTCCACCATCTGACAACAGCAACAGTGGGTGTTATGCTTCTGTATGTCTTAAAATCCTTGTTTGCTAGAGCAATATATATATGTATATACACGCGCACACACATACAGATAATTCTGCAATTCTTCACCAATTTTTGCTTTTCAAAATAATGTTTAATTAGAGAATCTGAGAAAATAAGGTCCATAAATCTCTGTTTGACAAGCTACAGTTCTCGCCAACCTCTTCCACAGTAACCTTTTTTTCAGTATTCAGCAGTTCAAGTCAGTGGAGATAACAGCTTCACTGTGAGAATACTATTAATGACTTGTTTAACAATCATAAAGGGAAACAGTCTCCCTGAAGCCAGTCTAGCAGATGTTGGTTTGAAAAGGGCCTTATATCTATCTATATTCTATATTAATTTACATATATTAAGTGTATACCCAATACTGGTAGAAATAGTGAGAAAATTTCATCCTAAATTTAGTACATAATTCATGCTCACCCCATCTTCAAGAACTGGAAATTAAACATCTACATTAAATGTCCCTTGTGCATAACAGAATGACTGTAGAGACAATTTAGAAAAATTAACTTTAGTTTAGTAGGTCCTTCCACTAGAACAAGGAGGGAGAGAGAAAGGAGTCTTGCACGAGGTGAATCAGGACACCTTAAAACACTCTTGCTGACTTGTCGGCTTTGAATGGAGGCATAGTAAGCTCACAAGGCAAAAGATACTCTTTAGGAAATATTTTTTAAAAGTTCTTTGGTGGAAAAACCAACAAAACAAAAAGCAATAAAAAGGCAGAGGCCTTTTTGTTGATACAGATTCCTCTCAGAAAAGTCAGCTATATGCTCAGGAGAGAAGTGTTTATAGAGGAGGTATGTATTTCCTTCATAGTTTTACAGATTTTCGGACACAGTTGAAAAACCCAGTAGTCTAAGTGATGGTGGGCTGGAAAGTCTGTATTACTTTTTTGATGGCACCAATTAATAACTCAACTGAATGAGTTTCCTCCTAAAAGGACAGCTGCCCTAAATTACAACTCATAGTTACTGATGTCTCCTTGTGACACAGCCTAGCATTTGCTGTCCAGTTAAAAAAATAATAACTGCCAACATAAAAACCTTGAACCATCAGAGATACTATGTCCACACCTGTGGAGGATGTTATATCCAGGCTGGAGCTATTCTTATTTTCCAAGCAACTCATCAATCTCTCCCTGACAAAACATTTAACCTGTGTTTTTTCACAATAGGTTCTGAAATAGGCAATTAGATGACACAATGTTTTCCTCAGGGTGATGCATTATGTACTAAGACACAATTGACCTTCAAGGCATGAGAAATACCAGAAAACAACTGTTCTTAAGCTGTTAAAATGCTGGAATGATCTCAGATACAAGAAAAGGATGCTTTCAACCAGCTAACCAGCTATGCCGTAAGTAGATGACTCTGTTCCTTTCCCCCTACACTCTGTGAATTAAAGTAGATATTTTACATTATAACTAAAGCTAAACTGAACTGCAAGGCCAACAAAAGACTTATTTTGGCTGCTGGCAGTCTTCGAGATGAGAACTGGACTTATGGTTTTTTATAGAAAGGTTTTTAGATTGTATGCATAATGAAAGATATGACGTAGAGTGAATGGTTTGTTTTTTCACCATTGCTGTTATCTATTTTTAACTGTTATGTGGATGCTTGCAAGGCAGAGACACTGGTCTCTGTAAGGAATAACTGGAAGAAGGAGTCTGGTTAGATACATGCATTACAGTAGTCCTCTTAATAGAATATCAGTTTTGGAGGACATAATTTTAGGTTATGTTCCAGGCAATATGTGTTACCTACCACTAAATGGTACACAAGGCTGCTGGCTTTAGCCTCCAGCCCCTCCCTACGCCTTCCCTCCCGCTAAGAGTGGAGCGCAGATGGCCGTTTGTTTCACACCTCTGACCCTTTGTTTAAGGGATGCAGGGGTAGAAGTTAAGTTTGTCACTCCAAGACTGCATCTCTGTGGCATGTTTCTCACCAACATGATAGCTTAGGACATCTTCTCTCTCTTCTTCCTCTGCTGATGTATTATATGTTGAAAAGAAATCATTTAAATTGTTTGCAGAGTAATGGCAGAGTCTTTCCCCCCAGCCCCTTCCTCAGATTATTCAATCTCCCTTTTTACTTCAGCATGCAGGGAAGGGAAAGTAGGTTTGTCATGAACATAGTGCCCTTATCAAAGGAGTTTTCCTCTTCTAAATATTTTCTTTTCCTTGTACATAACATAGACAAATACGTGATTAACTCATTTAGAAAACAGCTTCTTTCTAGGTCCTCTAGAATACTACCTGGATTTCAATGTATTTGAGAACTTAGGTTTTCCGCTGTTTATATAAATGTCCTAATGCCCTATGAATATACTTCTGTGCATATGTAATTTACAGAAATCTCTTGGGAGCCCTTTTAAGAAATTAGGTGTTAGGTCTAAGAATTGACATAATCATCATAAAATTACACCTCGACTGCATCTGATTACTATGGACATACCTTGGACTTTATATTGTGCTCATACAAAGGAAATAAAATATAATCTGTCTCAAAGGATCTATTTCATATAATTTCAGTCATTTATAATGAAGTTTAAACCAGATAATTGTATTGTATTAAGAAGGAATTAAGCTATCATATGTGGAGTTATCAAGTTTCTGATCTGACATTACAAATTAGACCGTGTTTCATTTATGTGGTTTGTCATACCCCTGACAAAATACATCTTATCCTCAAAGAGGTTAAACAAAAAGCTGAAAACTACTGTGATCCCAATTAATCATTCTCAACATGCCTAGTATATCTATATATTGAACAAGCAGATATATTTTGCAAAACAGGGAATGACCTGTTTTTTTAGCTAAAAGCATGCTTCTTCACAAGCCTGTTTCTATAGACTGGTTTTCTGGTCAGATGACACTATTCAAAACTATACAGCAAGCCAAAAATCACACTGAGATCCTACACTTTTTTAATGTGCTTTTTTTTATTATCTGACAAAGAAAGAAACATCCTGTTTCTTATTCATATACCCAGAGATACAGCAAAGAAGTGACAGCACCAAAATGAATTGCACAGACACTTAGTCAGACTGAGTAAACTGTTTTAAAGCAGATAAATTCCTGGATTTGGGTTTTGATTACAGTATAAACAATTTTCAGTTATAAAATTAAGGGGACAGTAAGTATTATGGGTTTAGAAAGATGTATTTTGAATGGCTAACATCCTTCAAAATCAGAGACCTGTAAGAGAAAAAAGGTGTGAAACATTTTGCAAAGAAAACTGTAATATCAGTGATTATACATATGATTAGAATTTTTGTCAAATACTTATGAAATTACCTACCTTTTTATTTCAGAATAGAAAAACACGGGAGTTTCCATCTGCATAGATTCTAGACATTACTTATATTCATATCACTGTTTATTAACATACAGCTACTCTTAGATTCAATGAGTCCTTTCACTGCATTAACAGTCTAGGACCATGAGTTCAGGTATTATATCCTGTTACATTTTGCAAGGAGTAAGAGTGTTAAATTGTATTACATAATATTTTAATGAATATTTGACCTTTTGGGTGTAATAAAATAGCTCTGTTGAGGTTTTTTGTATGTTCTTTCTTATGAGTTCTCTGTTTGAAGGCATAGTACAGAATAGTGCTTTTATTTTCACACCAGGAGCTGCAGACCTAAAACTTCAGCGGGCTATAAAATACCTTTTGGTGGGCTGGGGGCAGGGGTGGGGCAGGATGTGAACAAGATGGCATGAATTTATGTTTGTAATTGAAAAACTGTAAGGTTCAACAATGTACAAAATATTGTGATGCTATCTAGTAAGCGGGCCTGAAGAAAGACTGTATGTGCACAGAACCGTCTATTTTAAGTCCAGAAGGAATAATTTTGTACCAAATGGAGTCTTTATTTAGGCAGTTCTGTCAGCTGCAAAGGAATTACTTTGGACATAAGGCCTGATTTTAAAGTAGTTATTTCCAGTTGTACCTGTTGCTTTGCAGCTGCATTTAATTACAAACTCAGTTTGGAGAATTCAAAAGTCTAATTATCAGGTTTCCAGAAAAAAACTAATAGACATCTGCATGATACAAAATGGAAGTGCAGCTTCTGAGATGGACTTTCAATCACAAGGTAAGTGGAAATGCTTTTCATAAGTACATTAAGTAAAAGCTTCTCCTAAGATGAGTACCAAATGTCCTACCCCTACACTGAAAATCTATGATGAACCTAAGTTGATGTTAAGATTATGTTGAATTTAATGTGAATTAGACAGACCATTGTGCAAAATACAAAGAAAGGAACTGTATCTCGAGAAGGATTTTGTTTGTTTTGGTTTGTGGTTTGTTTTGTTCTTTTCTCAATAAAAGCTTGTTTTAAAGCTGGCATAAGCACTTCTATTGTCATAACTCTCTGCTGAACAATGAATCTCTGGAAAATCCATTGAAATGTTAGTCTAGTTTCTTTTAGGCCAACTGTTGGCACAGCTGCAAAAGGCAGTGGTGGTACTCACTCCAGAATACACTCTTTCATTAAGCAGGCACCACACTACTGTGATAGTATTGCCTTTTGAAATGTCTCCTCACAGATAATGTTGGATTCATGACACTGGGAGGAATCCTGGAGCTGACCCAAATGCACTTCCTTTCTTGACACTCTTCTTTACTCCAGCTGCAGCACTACTGTATCATGTATGTCCTTACTTCAAAGCTGGTTGATTTAGAGGCCAGCAGAGCAGACAATGTGCGAGTTAACAACCTAATACTTTTGACATACAGATCTGTTCCTGAGGTGGGAGTCCAACTTCAAATTGCTCATAGAAATAGCAGAAGGTCATAGACAAATTCAAGTCCATTTGCTGATAACAGGCATAATGCAACAACCAAGAAACTTTTGCTCATACTGTGAGACCAGTCATACTCCTGGTCATCTGAAAAGTTACCACAATTTTTATTATTTTTTTTTTCTAGCCTGGGAGTCATAAGCTGATTACACAAATCTGCATTCTTTGCACAGTCATGAAAAGATAATGCGGAACAACTTCTTTGTGAGGTTTCTTACACTGTTGTAGAGGACAAAATTAGTTTCTTCCTTCTCTTCTTCTCCGCTGAGGTTTTCCATAATTTCCCAATTCAGCATGACTTTGGAAGGAAGGCATCATCTCCCTTTGGAGAAGTCACAGGCAGACAGCTTATCTGTCCTCTGCACTATCAGACGTATACACAGAATAATTTTGTACATTAAGGATGGTGGAGTATTGACCTTGGCCAGAAGCCAAGCACCACTTGCTCACTCCCTCTGCCCAGAAGGGTAAGGGGAGAAAACAAGATAAAAGGCAAGAAAACTCATGGGTCAAGATAAAGAGAATTTAATAAGTGAAGGAAAGAAGAAAGGGAAGCAAAACAAAGGAAATCACTCACCATCTCCTACAGGCAGACAGATGCCCAGCCATTCTCTGAACACTGCCTACATTGGAAACCACCCCACCACCCCACCTGCCGCCTTCCTCTGTCTGTTTTATTGCTAATCTTGACATTATACGGCATGGAACATCCCTTTGGCCGGTTTGGGTCAACTGTCCCAGCTGTGCCCCTTCCCAGTGTCTTGCCCACCCCCAGCCTCATTAGTGGGGGGGACAGAGTGGGAAAAAGAGACAGTCCTGATGCTGTGCAAGCACGGTGCAGTGATAGCCAAAACACTGGTGTCTTAGTAACAATGGTTTAGCCATAGATGCAAACCACAGTAGCATATGGACTACTATGAAGAAAGTTAACACCCAGCCATATTCAGGACAAGCATGCAGGTTCACATTATGTTCACGTCATCTGATCCATCTGACTATGCCAAAGGACCATATCTTATGCTCCCTCTTTCAGTTTCCCAGGTCTAATGACATTTTTCCCAGCCTCTTCTTCATATCAGATCTTCTGGCTGTATAAACCTGATCAGAGTGTGAGTGATAATGTGAGTATGATAGCAGGCAGCTAAA
>JAVJGI010000040.1:32915703-32963483 GCA_035590275.1 Ibycter americanus
AAAAGAGGTAGGGTCTGGTTAAGAAGGCTGTGGGGAGTAAGGGAATAAGCTGAGGAAAAATCCTCAGTCAGAACTAGAAGACAGTTGAAAACTAAAAGATAAAACTGAGTGAGCAAAACTGTTTTATTCTCAGGAAATCGCTGACAAGGCAGTGATCTGCAGGTTCTAAAGAACCTGTCTTCAGTGGTGCACAGAACTGTGCTTCAACTGAAAGGTACCAAATCTGTTTTCTTTACCATTGTATTTAATAAAAGAATTACTTGGCTAATTCCAGTGCTTTGTTAGGAATATAGAAAATTATTATCCCTGCTGCTTTTAATAATGTATTAAAACTTTTCTCAGGGTAACTAATGTTCAGAAAAAATATTCAGATTGAAGGTTAGGGTTTTTTTCTTCTATGGGGGAAAAAAAGAACCCTAAATAGGTCATAGTGCAGGAAGTAGAAGGAGTAGGAAGAAAAAGAAGATTGTCAAGTAGAAATAATTAACAGCTGCATGCTGGTCTACAGAAAAAACAGAGTGGGCAAGATGGTTAATCTAGGAGAGCTGCTGTGAGAATAAAGAGAACAGCGCAATGAGATGACTGCTGGCTTTCACTGCAGTCCCAAGCTTCTTATGGAACGATTTAACCTAGATAGCAGCAGTGTGATCTCTGTTCTGTTGACATTTGCCTTCTCTTACTGATGGACTCCATTCATGTCTCTGTTTCACCAAACCAAGGGCAATTTCTCCGTAAAAAAATACCTCTTGCACTATCCTGTCCTTTAAGAAGTGTCAAAGTGGGAAGGTAATTATACAGATTTTAATGTTTAGTTTTATCTAAACACAGAGCAAGATCTGTACTCTGCTACAGTCTTTATAAGCTTCAGTAAGTGCTATGGAAACTTGACTCTTCTTCCACTGCTAACACTGAGTTATATTTGGATTAAGACTATGGCAAACGGTGATGATACAGTGGTTTATAACTTGCACACTTGGGTGGAGAAGCAGACCTCAGAATTAATGATTTCATTAAGCATGTATACTGTAAGGAGCTCTTGATTTCAAAAAAAAAAAAAATTTGGAGGAAAGTTACTTCTGTTCTGAAATTATTAATGTTTCGGATCCTGTACATTGAGAGACCCACTTGTTTATTCTTCTTCACAGGAAACTTTAGAACAAGCTGTTTCTATCCATCATATTGGCTTGGATGCATGACAGAGTGTCTAATGGGTTTCTTTTCCTTTTTTTTCAGACATGAACACCTGAGAAATCCCATTCACCTTTTCTGACAGATTGCGACCCATTTAACTGCCTTAATAATATGAATCAGTGACTGAAATGGGCCAATGAAGCTGCTGTCATTTAGGTTAGCACTGAGGTTAAATGAAAGCCTTTCTCCGCAGTCCTTTTTACTATCCTCAGTTTTGCTGTAGAAAGGCTTGCTTTAGGCTGAGGACTGACTACATCTCAGCATGACCAGCTGTGAGAGCCTTCAGACTTCACTATTTTGTACTGATTGTACCAGCAGGGATCGGGAGCTACCTCAGCTTTTATTATATCACAGTGGGGCTTTTAAATGGATCATGATTCCCAAGTGCAACAAACCCTCCACCATTTTGGTTTCTGACCTTGCAAACTGGGAATACCTTTGTATTCATGCCAGTTTTTGTTCCACCACAAAACATGCCATTTGACAGAAGCAAAAATGAATTCTGTTCAGCAGGTTAAAATTCATTGTCTGTTGTAGCTACTTGCATAAAACCAAACCAGTTAAATACTTTCTTGTGTGTTAGGCACTGCAAGGTAATTCTTACCAGAACTGCAACTTTGACGTTTGGGTCTTGTAGCCTTTATTATTTTGGGGTTTTTCGTGGGGAGTGGTGTTTTTTTTTTTAACCTATTTGTTTTTCTATCCACCTATTTTCAAGTCTAGGGCATGCTTTCTCACTTTGTTCATTTTTTATTATTAATTGAATTTTCCTTCTACGATGCCTTTCATCTTCCCATTATGCACAGAGAAAGTTTTGTAGGACTGATTGATAACATGGAGATAAGAACTAATATGGTTTGTTTTGAGGTGGTGCTTTTCTTACTCGTGTGTTTGCTATCAGTTTGGCTCCTTTTTAAGAACATTAATAAATAATAAATCTAATAATAGTCCTTTCAATACCAGCAGGACATTTAGCAAAATCTAAGAGTCTTCATCACAGAGGGACATCTGGTCACTTTTACACTGAGCACTGACAACACTTGTCATCAGATTAAACACATTATGTGGTGATTTTTTTACTAGAATTTTGCATTATATATCCTACAGCTACAACTTTTATAAATACAACAGAAGTTTGAGGGTAGCTCCAGGGAAAGGCAAAAGCATTCTGGTGATGTAAACACTAATGAGATTTGAGTTTTACATTCAAGAGGGAGATGACAGTAGGATACTACTACTGACATTATATCTGTAGGACTGTATCGTGGCAACCACACTTTGTAGGATAATGTAAGTATCTATGGAAATGTCAGTGACTGAGCTAATTACTGCATAAACAAAATGAAGCTTTTTTACTTCTTTTATCAAAGCTGCCTAAGCCACAGCCACATATTGATTTTTAATTACATGAATGTTAATATTCTTGGTGTTGACCACTGTGGATTGTCCTGATTGATGGGTTTATTCATTGCTATAATTAACATTATCACTGGTAAACAAACCAATAGCTTATCAGGATTTTTTTTTTCCTTTAGAAACAAAGGATGTACTGATAATTCTTAACATCAGATAAAAATTTACTCAATATAACTAAAGATCTATATTTACAAAACTTCATAATATTCCTTTTTAAGATATTCCAGAACAATGGTAAGATGCTATAAAGCAATGCCCTAATAACAAATATTTTGTAGGACCTTGACATTCTGTCATTCTCTTTGCCTTTCTCCTTTTATGAATTCATGGTTAACCTCTTTCGGAATGAATACAAAACAATTCTGATTACTCAGTCTTTTCTTTGGTTATTTAGTCTTTTATGGTCTAATTTCAGTTACTACATTATTTCATAATCCCTTCAAGACAGCATGGTTTAATTTATAGTCTCCTACACAAAACATATCATCACAAACCACAGACAATGAAATTTTATCAGATAATGAAACTGTGTTAAATAACTATTCTCTACAAATAATTCAATTGATTACCTGGAGAGCCCACCATCGAAACTAGAAATATTTTCTTTCAAGAGCCTGAGACTTCATTTTTCTGTTTTGTTCTCTGTCTTTTGTAACAGCTAATAATGGCAAAGAATCACTTTAGAATCTCTCAGCTGTATTTCTAAAAGAAGTTGAGCGCATACAAAATTTAAAAGTCCGAGCACACAAGTTAAATGAGCCCATTAATTTAGTATTAGCATTTATCTTGCTAATGCTATTCTTATTCTGGAGTTCTGGTGATGTAATTGTTTCAGGCTTTGGGTAAATTTCAATATAAAAAGCACGAAATCTATGTCCAAAAGAACATAAAAGGAAAAAAATTAAAAGAATCAATCAGATATCATTGTAAGAGAATCAAAAAAGGAGCTTCCATCGGGACCACTGTAGCACCTAAATTTTCAGTCCAAGTAATCCTTGTTTCTTACATGGAGAAGACAAGGACAAGCAGGATGTTAACATGGAGAACCTGATCCCCATAAAGTTCACATCAACTGATAGTAATTTCATTGGATCTGGTGTGGTTTTCAGGTGGCCCCATGGGGGCAGAGGGGGAGGGAGAGGCAAGGCCCCTCTGGAGCTCAAACCCTGTCCTTTTTATCATACTGATAACCACAGTGGGCAGTAGCTAGAGCTGAGAAATGCAGAAGATACGTGAGTGGGAAGCAGAAGAGTAAGGAGAGGGATTTCAGCACAGGTGTCTGCCAAGAGTCCTAGGAATTACCATTTTAGCTCCACTGCAGGGAAAATTAGAGCTTATGTTCAAAAATTTGGTTTTGTGAACTTATCAAAGGCAATGGGGAAGTCAGAGTAAGACAGGAATCAAGAATATGGAAGCCACAGGCTTTGGGTGCAGCCTACTGTCCCCATTCTCTTGCTCTAAAGGTCAGGTTTTTGCAGCATATGTCTATGCGTGGAAGTAATTTCTATTGGCAATTCTGCTGAGATTTTACCCTTGAGAGGAATGGCTGAACGGTTCAGAAAAGACAACAGAACCTTGGCACACAGCTCGGTAATTGTGTCCTGTCTGAGTCACAAAAGGTTTGATAAGAGCGCACTGAATACACAGGCTGTCTTTGTGCCAGGCTATAAATATACTTTAGAATCATTTAAAACCATTCAAAATCTGCCACTAAGTTTTACGAGGATGGATAGCAGAACAGCCCTTATTATAACATTATTTTCTCCTTGTCATAAAGTGCATAAGACAGAATATTCATATTCTTGCCTCTCAAAGGCATTGGAATGGTACATTCCAGAAGTGGGTAAAATTACTTTTCCCACATATGTTGCTACCTAAACTAAAATGCCTATGATTAATTGCTACTACCTTTTTTCTGGCATTAATTAAAAAAATCATGAGAGGAAAATGCAGAGAAAGGAATATTAATTCCAAGTAAAAAAATATTAATTTCAGGTAGAGATGGTAGGGAGAAAATTAAGTGAGTTCTTGGATCCATTACATATCTGACATGTTAATCACCAAAATTCTAAAGGTAATTGCCAGATAAAATTAAAGTGCTAGCAGCAGTCACTTTGAACAATGTCTACACAAAAAAATAATTTAAAAAAGGTTAAGCATGAGCATCTAGGAAGACCACATTACTGTCAATCACTGGAAAGCATGAAACAGATGAGGTATGTAATTAGATGTATTATATTCAAGATAGAATACTGAAATAAGTAAATGCATTAATGTATAATTGTTACAATAAAAATAGAAAGAAATTTCAGATGGCATAAAAGTACTAAGAACACCCTTAAAAGTGCCAAAAAAGGTCAAACTGATTTGAAAACAATGACAGAAAGATTATTACATTCTTGCATTTGTGACATAATGTTGATGTTAACCACTAAAAAAGGGTAGTAAGACTTTTTTTTTTTTTAGCTTCTGCCGATCTCACACACTACCTCTTTTCTGACTTTGTTTGTTTACTTTTTTTGAACTGCTGCATCCCATTCCTATATTCACTGCCCAAACCCTTTTGTTTGTTATCTCCTTAACCTGTTCCCACCATATTGTAACTCCCAGTCACTTCTGAAACCTCCTTGTCAACATTCAAAGTCCTTTCTCCTTGAGATGTCTTTGCCAGAGAACACTCTTGGGCTGTCATAATATTTAATAATAAGTCACTGTTATGTCTTTCTTTCCTCCAAAAGACATGGAATGTATCGAGGTCTTCAAGAAGGTTCTAGGTTTCGCTATGACATGCCCAAGCGCAATGGGAAAGGTTGCCTTTAACTCTAATCTCCCATGAGACCTATTTATTTTTTCTTAAAGAATATGCATACATTTTTAAAATAGTCTAGCTAAAGAAGAGGAAGAGACCTACTTGTAGAGGTTTGGAGCTATAAAACAAAGATAAATGGCTTGAAATTTAAAATTTAGATTAGCCATCAGAAAGAGTTTTTTAACAGTGAACACCACTGAGTAATAGAATAAATTACCTGGAGAGGTGCTGCAGTCTAATGACTTCACTGAGCAGGTAAGATTAAGCATGCTTGTGGGAATAGAGAGCAGGAAATCTTTGTGTAAATGATTTACTGGATGAAATGTCCAGATAGTTTTCAGCCCAAAAATTTGAGGCTGTGATTCAGTCAAGGTCATGGATGATAACACAAGTTTTGCAGAAAATTTAAAAGGGAAACGAAGCTCGTATTTTCTTCATGTATTTTTCACTTTCCTCTTATGCCTCTTGCATCTCTTACTAGAAGAATGAAATAATTCATGCTTTGTTGGAACGCTATGTATGAAAGAAAAACAAAATGACATTAACTTAACAGAAATGGCAGAAAGAAGATTTCCATACTCTAAATGTTATAAAACACTATTTGTCTAACTGCTATGGAAGGTATCGTATGAAGTCTATCCATGGGTCAGGGTTCACTACTAAGCTGAAACAAGATCCAAAATTTTAGATTTATACTCTGTATTTCAGAAAATCACTTTCTTGCTTTTTAAAATTTGTTCTAACAGTAGTCACAAAGTAGTATGTGGAACTCCAAAGAGCCATGGCAGAATATTCTTGTCATGTGTCTATTCATATACACTAAAATGATTTACTGCAGAGAAGTTATGTACTTGTTCACAATCTTTAACTAAAATGACTGTTCACATTTCAGTAATCATTGACAATTAATGGCACTTCTATTATTTGTTTGTTTATTTATGTTTTAATGGATAACTAAACAAATCTGAATTCTATACTTTTCCTCCATATCTTATCACTGCACTCTATTTTTCTGTGTATTATCCCTTTTCTTAGATTAGAGTAAAAGCTAACAGCAGACAGTAGATTTATGCTTTTCTGCATAATTATGCAGCACACAATACAATCTGGCTGTAATCCTGATGTGCTTTTACTTGCTACTGCATTAAGATCAGGAGGGTGTTCAAGAGGCTTAATATGTAGTTCTCAGGTTGGAACATCAGTTTCTGTCCCTGTTACTTTAACTGAAAACTGCAACTTTGCTTCCGAGGTCAGAATCTGGCAGGTTCTTTTTAGATATATCCAGACTTTAAAACTAAGATTATCTACATTTTCCTAGGAAACTTCTCAGCTCAACACATGTCTTTCCAGGAAATATCTGAACTGCTAGAAAACTTGCTCTATTTTCCTTACCCTAATTGTGTCAGTTTGGAGCCCAAAATAAACATAAATCAGTCATAAACCATCCTATGATATCTACTCACACACCACTCCTGATAATCAACTTGCAAATATCTAGAGTAAAATGCAGAAAAAAATGTGAAATCATTTTACAGATCCATAGCCAGAGAGATCCCTGTTGGCTACACATCTGAAAAAAATCAAACAGGCATGTTGTTTCTTCCAAAGTCAGTGTTAATATATGCATGCAGAAGAACAGCCAAGTTTTGGTGTGGTGTTTTTTAAATAAGAACAGTATACAAAGAATTCACTGTTTCTGGTGAATCTCTTCACCTCTATAGAGAGATCCTCAATCATAACTGTGGAATAAAAATCAATAAATCTTAGGATTCCATAGCAAGACTGATTTTCAAGAGACATGAGAAATATGGGGAGGCCAGTGCCAGCATTTTAATCTCTTCATACGAAATTTGGAAATACTGTGTTGATCTCTGGGCAATTTAGTTATACAAATGTTAATAGTTGACATTTTTCTTCTCCATTTATGTGATATCAATGAAAGGGTACCTCTGCTTTCAAGAGTGTTGATAAAATATTCCTTCTGAAGAAATATGTAAATAGCTAAGTACCATTAGCCGCTAAATTTGGTATTCCAGTGCAAATATAATAGCCATTGCACTCCAGAGGGGACAAATGTGAAAGCTTATGCTTGTTTTCTTCTCTTATCAGAACATACTGCACATTTTCAGAGAGTGTTATCTACTGTCATCAGGGTAGGGCAACAGCAGCTGACCCTTTTCCTCTTTCCAAATTGAGCCTAATCAGTCCAGTCCAGCTGATATCATACAAGACTAAAAGATAACAGCAGCAATACCAAAATATGATTTTGCTCTCTCTACTTAACTCTCAGTGGAACTAACCTCTCCACATGTAGTTGTTTGCCCTTGAGAAACACTTCAATGCTGTTAGTAGAAAACAATGCTCTATTAACCCCTTGTAGTGTTTACAAGTGGAAAAATAGAGTTTAACAATTAATCATGTAAAAGAGCAGTATCTGATATCTTGGTAAATGCGACACAAATATAATAAAGAAATTACAAGCCTCTGTCACATAAAGGAACTTTCCGTGTATAAAGATGGTACTCCTTTCTCATAGTACCTTGGGAGAGAACAGTTACCCAAGGCACACTTTACTATGACAAAGAAACTTTCTTTTCTGTACTTAGCTAATATTAATATTCTTCTTTCCTTCTTACCTTCTTTCTGTTGTTTCTTAAACTGTGTCTTCAAAAGCCATTCTTTTCTACCTTTTTTTTTAGCAGGAATTGACTGGAATGCTAGGTACTTAGCATTATATCAGATTATGGTGTACTTGGTTTTTTTCTGCTGGTGTTCAGCTATGACCTGCATTTTCTCTTGTACCTTTTGAGAGAATACAAATGTCGGATCTGCATACCCTTCCTGTATTTTCTGTCTGTAACTGAAACAACATGACAGTTTACTCAGTGCATCTGTAAGAAACTAACAAATGATTCCAAGGTTTTTCTTCTAGGTCAGCAGTTTGCAAACAGTCTTTCAAATTCCATTAAAATGTTTTATTTCCCCAGGGGTCTGTGGATAATAAAAGGAAGAACATCTGTACTTAATATTTTTTTCCTTTCAGAAAATCCGAGTACATGTGATAAAACAAGAACCTCTGCTAGTGACTAGGCACTCCAAATTCCCCTTACTACTGAATGTTTTGAAAAGTAATCTAATTATTATGTTGAAAATAACCTGAGAAATTAGGGTTATTTGGGGCATTTATAGGGTACTTGTTAGATATGAAAGTAAGGCAGATTATCCTGCTGTTTTAAATTGTTCTCCTAAACCACTACAATTCTATGCTAAGAATCAAAACTGAATTATACATATAATTTTCAATTTTGATGAGCATATATTGCATGGAATAAAGTTGTGCTGAATATACTGCTCTTTTTTCTCAATGCAGAGTAAATAGTATTTCAGAATACTTGATCCTTGGGTGAATTCAGAGATCCTTAAGACTCGAACTACTGCAGCTAAATCAATGATCAGGTTCCTGAACAATTTGAACAAATCTGAGCTTAAACTGCTTAAAAGAAGAATTAAGGAACTACCCTACGCATGACAACAGTTAGACCAGAATTTCACCAATCCAACTGTGTTCATTTCAGAAGATTGCCTTTCTATTAACACACGAAATTAGAAACCAAATTGTCCCCTCATCACAATGCAATCTTGAAGAAGCAAGTGACATTTCTGAGAATCATGACAAGGCTGTCCTCCCATAAGGTGCCAGGATGATCAATGCTAGCCAGTTTCTGTAGGTGCTGGAAGCAAAGCTGGGGGCTGCCTGACTGCAGTAACAGCTCCTACAATGTGAGTGGCAGATACCGGAAAGTCTAATGAGATTGCCATGCCTGGATAAAATACAGTATTGAGATATCAGTTCCAAAATGTCTGATAAAGATTTAAAAGAGTAACTTTTGGTTACCTGGATGTTTTCTGAGGATAGGTGTCCATTAAAAAAAACTGTAGTCACAGCCAAAAAAATCTAAATTGTCATGAAATGTATCACTTCAATTTTCTTTGTGAGTTGTGGTCTCATTTGGTGTATTTCAACAACGTCTTCTGTTGAGCGTCAGTCTCTGAAACATGAATACAGAAGCATGAAAACCAAGTACAGAAGCACGAATACAGAAATATGCTTGAATATCAAAGACACCTTTGCCCTGTGCACCCCATGGTCATGACACTTAGGAGAATTACTGCAATCTTTGTTTAATATTCTCTGCAACCAAAACCATACGTAACTTTTTCATTTCCAAAGCAAGGACATCTTTGGGCAAGGAAAAAACATGCATTTAAATGTGGGCTGTTTGGGGGGGTTTTTTAGTATGTTAAAGGAGTAATGGAAGAAGCTTCACTATGAGACTAAACAGGGTGAACAGAAGATGTTGAGAACACTCCATGTTCTAAAAAGACTCTGTGGTGCAATTCACAATCCATGGACTTCAGAAAAAGACCCAGCATTCCCCCAGATATCATGATCCTGAACATGAATAATTCCTTAGGGAACGGTATGGAAACGGAGGCAGGAAGATATAGCTACGCTTTGATTTTATATTTGTTATCTATATATATATATTCAGATAAGTAGATAAAAAAGGTGTTATCAAAACTTCCACAAAGTCTGGGAATTACATAATTATGAAAGATAGTGGCTGTCCTTGAAAAAAAAATTAAGTGGTAAACCAGAAGAGGGAGATCTTTGAGGACATGGGAGAGCTGAAGTATATGTGACTGCTGAAGTGAAAGAGGATCTAGTTCAGACAGCATTAGTTTTATGGTCAGAAAACAGGATTGGTAGTCCCATAGATAAAAGAGTATAAAACACAGTGTTTGTAATTCTAGTGTGTTCCTACAGGTCCAGAGCTAGAAACAGTACTCTTTTTTTTTTTTTTTTTTTTTTTCAGCTTAGAAAGCTAAGGGCACACAAGGGTTAAACAGCTGGATCTTATCATGGCAATCTGATAAGTGTCTAACAGGGAACTCACCCAGATCTCCAATGTGGAGATACATACCCTCTCACCTTACTTGGTATTTCAGTGCAGCTGGTTACAATGGGGGAGAAAAAATCGTATTGTCCTGCTGGGAACATGTACAAGAAATAGAAAGATTTACCCACTCTAACAAAGGAACAGGAAAAAAAGAACTGCTCCAAAACTGAGGTGGAACTTCTGTGATTTAGATCTTTACAAACATATAACCAAATGTCCCCTGCTTTCAGTGTAATCAAGCAGTCAAGCACAAGAACTGCTTTTCGTCTTCAGCGTAGAATATATAAGCTGTTCACTGAGAAACCTGGAAGTAAGTGTGCTTGGTCATAACCGACTTAGGGAAATTGATTTCTTTCCTTGGTGTAGTGTAATAGGGCTTTGCTCCATGGGTACAAATAACCACACCACAAAGCAGTTTATATTAACAAGCTGAGGAGAACTGCAGTGACCTACATTCAAGACAGTATTTCTGATTTCTGCAGAATACATCAATTCGTTTTATCTGCTTAATCATAATCAAAATCTGTTCAATCATAATAGTCCTGCCTGAATGAGACCTGCACTACTGAATACAGTAAGAACAGGACTGGACATACAGTGTGGGGTTTCCTGAATAGTTTACTGCAGTCACAGATCTGAACTAAAATAAATTGGAACACAGTCTTCACTCTCCCTTGTCATATTATGATCAGTTCTGAAGCATAAGGATTTTAATAGAGGTACGAACTGAATTCCATTTACTCCTGCCTTTGCTGACATTCTTCTCTGGTAATTGCACTGCTAATGAATTCAGTGTTTGAGCATGTTCTCTACTCCCCAGAGCAATTGTTTTAGCCTTTTGCATACCTCAGCTCCGTACAGTACACAACAAGCACAGCTTTCTGTCAGGTTACTTCTGATGTAGGATACAATCATTCATGGATACATAACACGCTTGTTTTCTTGACAAACTGAGCCTGAATAATTGAACTGTATGTATCACTTTACCCTCACGTAATATTGGTTAGCAGATATCTGAACACACTGGTAATATAATACACATGTACTTCAAGCAAAAGCTTCTTTTTTTTTCTGCTGAAATCACAGTGGAATAGGTAGTTATTTAGGAGGAGATAATTAAATTGTCTTTAAATGGCATTAACAAAGTATAGTTTCTGTACATCAATAGTATTGTTGAAAGTAGAGTTTTGAAGCCTAGCAAACAAAGTCTGGAAGATTCATCAGGTTCACCAGGTTTATCACAGAAAACTGGAAGAATGAGTAAATGATGTTGCATAAGTAACGTAACATCCACAGCTGGTATTTTGAAGATATACAAATACTGAAGGCTGCTCCTGCAATACCTAAGCTGTGTGGGTCTTCCCACCTACGTTAATATCCAGCCTAGTGCATAGACAGACTTTGGCATTGGAGATATTTTCAGAAACAAGCTGATGGGCAGTCACCTATCCAAGATGTAAATAAGAAGATAGTGAAAAAATACATAGGTAGCTAAGTACAAAACCTGGCTTGGCATCTGGCCAGTCATTTTCAGATTCAGATACCCACAGTTACAATTTCCAGCTGCTTGTCATTACTTGCTTCCTACAGATCTGTGGGTTTTCAGATTTGTTCTTGTGGTCAGGTAAGAAAGGAGGCTGAGCTCTCTACAGCTAGTTACTGTCAAAATCAGGTTTATTAGCCTCAGTTCTTTAAAATATGATTTCTTTGTGAACACAGCTAATTTTGATTAGCTAAACTTAAAAATAGAAGCACACAAATGGCAAGCCTTGTGTGTTCAATCTAGCCAACCAGCTGTGTGGAGCCACTGAGGGAAGCAAGCACTTAACGATGCTACTTCTCTAGAACAGTTTTTTACAGATGATGCACTTAAGAATATATAGCTGTTCCCACCAACGGCAGTATTCTGGAATCTTAGCTGATGTTATAGCAGCTAATCTCCCTCCTATGGTGGATATAGTATTCAAATAACCAGGAAAAGATGCTGTATTCAAGCCTGTTCAAAGTCACTGTGTAAGAGGTACTTCTGCAGCACAGTTCTCCCTCGTCTTACTGTAGATATCTCACATGGGTCAGATTAATCTCATTCTAAAAGTTTCTTTCTGTTCTTACAGAGGATGCCTGGAGTCATCAGAACAGATACAGATATCTGCATTGGAGATATCTAAAGGTAGGGAAAGTGATTCTAATCTGTGTGTCATTATATCTCAGTCCCATGAAAAGCTGGATTTACAGTACTTTTGAAAAACTGATCATATCTAACACATTAATTCAGACCCCTTGAGGATTTTTTTTTTTTTCTTTTCTTTTACACAGTTCTTGTATAATCTAAAAGTCATAAGGAGTTCTGGGAATGGAAATGATCTGGACCTCAAATGTACATCTATATTAATAATTAAATCTATCTGAGCCCACACTCAGGCACCGTTCAATTTATTAACATATATGTAGCCTAGGAGTCTTCTCCTTGCCAGCTGAATATCCTAATCCTCAAGCTATGGTTTTAGGGTTTCTCATGTGCCCCTGAATGAAAGCTTGTATTCCTGTGTGCCTTGCAAACTGTCTTGAGGAAGAGAGAAAGCAAACTGCTGAAGAATACCTTTTTGCTTGATGACTAAGTGTATTTGCCCAGAAACTGAACTACTATGCAGTTATAGTTACATTGCACAAAGAAACATAAATACAGTTGCTCTGAAGCTCTGAATCTCATTTTAACAGTGGCACCTAACTGAAATAGCTGCTCAAGTCCAAAAGAAAGGTAGAATTTAACTTTTTTCTTTCCCACTATTATGAGATGATTTATTTTTCCCATTGCGCAGCATGCTAACACTCATTAATACTCTCCACATGAGATTAAGGCACCAAGCTCCCCATAGTGAAGCCCACTCAGCATAATTTGAGGACTTTGTGGTCTTGAACTTAACCATGTTTCTTTTTGTGCTTGGTTTCAAGGCCTAAAATGAGGTTTATAGGTTCCTCTCTGAAAGATAAGAGACCAAGAAGCAAGGCAAATGCCAGATGCTTTGTCGAAGTGTATTTTTATTGATTTTTCATAAAGAGTGAGGATGAACTTACCCTTTGAATCCTAGTTTCACTGATTTTTCACAGGCAGGCTTTGAAGGACTCCATTTCAGGCTTATTAGATACTAAAACATTATCAGTCATCTAACTATTTTCAAAACCAGCTACCAAATTCTAAAAGAGAAAAGACATAAAAAGATGCTCTTTAATATTCTGCTAAATCTGTGTTGAGGTGCCTTCATTTATCTACAGATCAGTTATTACCTCTTCTAAATCACTCCTGAAAGTGGGATTCAGATATTTTCATAATTTTATCCACAACATTCCTATACCCTGTGTTACATTGTTTGATCATTATACAAATTTAAAAAGGCATAAGTACTACAATGCTAGCATTAGGAAATTCCATAATTAGTCATATATCAGAATAGGTCAGAAACACAGAATCACTGATCAGAATTTTTCTAATTCCATAGTGACCATGTTCTAACACTGTCAGTCACCTGAAAATATCTTAAATTTCAAATAGCTACATTGAGCTAACTGTGCTGTTCCATGAGTTCATTTCTATTCGGTGTAACAGTGATGACATTCAGGCTTCTAAATCTGAAAACAGAGATGAAGAAATTGTGCTTCATTTACCCCTGTAAAGCAGTACTTTAATCTTACTTCAGAAATAGTTGTAATAGTATCACTGAGGCCACTAATATAGGAATGTCTCCCAAACTAAAATAACATGCAAGTCCATCAATCTGAAAAAAACCACAGATGTTCATTCGCTGCTGTGAAATTTTGAACGTGAAAAGGTACTGTGGATAGTTACTATCACAATACAAATTGCTGTGCTCTAAATTTTAAGTAGATTTTTAGTTGATACCTGGTACTAAAACCATGCAAAAACGTGAAAATAAAAGTGACTGGAAAACAAATTCAAAACTCAGTCTTTGCTTTGGGTTTGTGACTGCCAAGTGCAGTATGAATGACTTGGCCGCTTTTTCAATTTCTTCCCAGCTGTGCAACGCTCTTAGACTTCTAAATTAGACCCTCTTTGGCAAATCAATAACCATTTACATTTGGAAAACAGTAGTCCTCATCAAAAGAGGCCAGGTTGTGGGAAAGTAATTACTCTTAATGTGGAAGAGAACAAGAAACCAAATCATTGAAAGAAAGATGCATTAATGAATCCATTTTCCACAGCTTCACAGATGAGGGGAAAAATAACTTGGCTCAATATAACATAATAACCATTTATATCATGAAACAGACAGGAACTTAGTTCTTCTAACTTGAACCTAGCACAGGGTTTGACATTATTCTTTAAAAATAAGGATAAACAGTTCAGGCTTCTATTCCCTGGAAACACTGAAAACATTTGGCTTCATTGCTGTCTCTAGAGCCTGGAAAGATCTCCTTTGAGTCACTGTGAGATGGAAACAGTAAATGTTTACTGATTTCCAGCTATGGTATAATATTTATTTCCAAGTTTTTTCTGCCCAAAATGTTGAATTCTCTAACACTAACACTTAGTCTTTCAAAAAACGGGGGTTTTTTTACTAACATTTCAAAACTATAAAATATGGCACCAACACCTAGGAAAGCCACTAAAATAACACTTAACCATTATGGAGGATTCTTTTTACTTTAATAAATGTACACAGCTATTTATATTTCCATGTCAAACAATAAAATAATGGAATCGTATTCTAACAGGCTGCATATTGCTGATTACCGACAGAAAGGAAGTTTTGAATCAGTAGCAGAAGTTATTTTAATCTCTAAAGTCTAATTCTAGATACAATGACAGCTCTATTTTTCCAACTTGAAAGTTCAAGTGAGTTTACGTGGACAGACCTGTCACAGTCTCACTGATATCTGGTACTTATAGAGGGGTTTTAATGCTTTTTTCCTAGTGTAAAAATTAAAATGTTTTTTGGGGGGGTGGATTTTCATTTTGTTAACTTCCTACTTTCTGCAAATATCATCTGGCAGACAACAAATAGTAATATTTAGTATGTTCCAGAATAACTAGTGCACAACACTGAAATGAAAAGAAAGATGGGTTGACCTAACCAAATTATTTTCATAAAATCTCCTCCATCTCTATTTTGAATATGAAAAATTATGTTAAAAACTACACAATAAGTATCTTCAAAAAAGACACTGATTGGGAAATAAATTGAATAAAGCTTTGCAACAGTTTAGATTTCACTGTCTTCTCTTGGATGCTTTACAAAACAAAATCCCCAAGGAAACAGCATTTACATAACTACAGAACAACGTATGGGACTTTCATATTCCCTTCTCCATGAAACCTGCATAGTAAACTTCTGTATGCCATTGTACTAATATCTGGTAGAAAACAAAAACACCTAGTGAGGTAGTCAAATTCCATGTCCAGGACATTTTAGTTTATCCATGTTTAATGATCATAACATACAAAGCAGTATGATTTTATTAATTTGCTATTTTAAATAAAACTCCTTAGCGTCATAACAATTTTTGGAGTGAAGCAGCAGATCTAAAATTACAAACCTTATGATTTCATAAGAGATTCAGGGGAATTATAAAGAGCATGGAAGATGTTTTCACATCTGTATGAGCCAACATATGTTGTCATTTCCAGCTGTAATAGTTTAATGTGAAAAACAATAGCTCTCAGTTAACACAGACTTATACAAGATCGCAAAATTATTTCCACTCATCACCTCTGTAATACATGTGTAGGAGTGGGGATGGTTACGAGCAGTTTATCGTCTCTTTTAAAATTTATATAATATAGAAAGCAACTACTGATTGTGTTTTCAGTTCATAGAGGAACTGGAGGGTCTTTGAAAAAAAAAAAAAAACCAAAACCAGAGCATTCAGATTCTGGCATCCCATACCACTACTGTGAACTGTGCTAACAAAACACAAAAGTCAATCTCAGTGACAATATTTTGTAAATCAAACTTTGCAAATGAGAAAAATACAAGACATATAAAGCTCTTAACAAAAGCCTTACAAAGATCTTTCCCTTTCAAATACCCAGAAGAGTCCTCTCAAAAGTGTTTCTCTGGTAGACTGAAATATAATTCTCTAAAACTGAATCTATCTCTTACAATAGCTTCCTGTTTTCCTGCTCATCTACATATAGATATTGCATTGCCATGACTTACCCAGTTTCTGCCCTGGTATATTTAGATCAATAATGACATCTATAACCACTGCGCAGGTCTGACACTATCAAATACAATGTCGTTTGCTTTGTTATACAGTTAAACTATACCTACTTAATTTTTCATTATTCCTGAGCTATTGAAGTTGCACCAGATTGTAGTCTGTCTTGTCGGGCATTTCCATGCAGTGTATTCCAGCCATAGCTTTTCCTGTCCACTTTTCCTATCCTCTTTTCCCATATATAATTATTGTAGCAAGCAGAAACTAGCACTGGTGAAGAACCACTGTGCTTAGACCACCATTTAAGACCTCACTCTCACCTATTTTCAGTGGCCTTATGACTTATTTTTACCCCCCAGTGCAGTGTACTGAAAAAGCAAGGTTTGTTTTCCCCTTAAATATACAGGTTAATTTTCACCAGAAACCTCTGCATACTTCTGCTCTTTTGGTTTTTTAACAACATCATGGAAGTGGAGTACAAAAACAGTAATGGCGAAGTGAATTCTCCCAACTGTACACTTTAGTCTCTAAGGATGTCAATCAAGAATCTTTCATGAGCTCTGAATTCTCATGCATACAAAATTTTCTGCTGACAAAAAGCCTATGTCAACGGACCTTAGCAACTGCATAGCTATAGCTGTTCATAACTTTCCTGTGTTGTACTACATATAATGTTAAATAATTTCCGTTTCAAAATGGAACTAAATCTCTACACTGTGCTCTTCCTTGTAGCAGGTATAGCATTTCACAAGTAGCATTGTGCATCACAAAAACCCTTGAGATATATTATTTATAGCTTAAAACAATACTTCTGCCAAATGGTGTTTTCTAACACTAAGAGAGGATTTTTGGGTGTCAAACTGGTACAGTTAGTATCTGTTTGTCCTCTATAAACACTACTGCTTTTAAAAGCTATTGCTAGTATTAATATGAACCATTGAAGAACTTAAATGGTTGCCAGTCCTTTTAACTTTAGCACCTTTCACTGGTTTGCTATTTCAGAGAAGTGAGTTTCTATTAGCAATAGTAGAATGGAAAAGTTCTGAAATCTCTTTTCATAAGACCTGTTACTTGAAGGACTGTAATAGTTGCCTATTTTGTACTACACTTTATATAAACACTAGCATACACTACAAAGAGTATCGTGGTTTGCAGTGCATTCTTGGACTATACTTTTTGTCTCAGTTGCGACATACTTTTAAAAATACCTTTTAAACAACAGAGTTTCTTTAAAAAGATGGGTGAAATTTGCTTAATTAGAACACAGTTGCTAAAACTTCTCGATTAAGTGACCAAAACAATTAAAAACTTTCTTAACGTCTTAACGCTAACTTAACCTTTTTGCTGACATTTGTTATTTGCACATTAGTGCAATTTCAAATTCAACAACTTCCTTTGGACATAAAGAGCAGCAAATTCATGCATAGAAAATAAAATAATTGAAATCTAAATGGGATGGAATAAGAAAAAGTATAGTTGTTTTTAGATCTTCAAGATTCTGTTCTAATGGGTATCTCAGACTGCCTCACTAAAAGCTGTCTCATTAACTAAAATCATGTCACTCATGACACTCAGTAAAATACTGTAAAGGCAGTTCCTAAATATGTTGAGTTGCAGAGCACTCATGGCTTGGCATATATAAGTATGCTGTTGCCTTGGCCATAATATATTAACTTAATTTACCTAATCAAAACAATTCACACGGCACAGAATTATGATCTTCACTCAAAATCAGGCATCTCTGTGCAACATCCCCGTTAACTGGACATTAAAATTAAGTCTCTCTCACTCTGTTTGAATCCATTGTGTTTCTGATGGTTCCTGTTCCATCTCATCAGCATGCTTTGTGCTGAAAATGGATTGGATGTTTAAACTGCATTGTGGTGGCATAAATATAGCAACAACGTTGATTTTGTTGATGAATCTAGTTAATTCTTAGTGTAGGAGCAGTACTGAAAAACAGCGATGCAACCTTTTCTGCTGGGTAAAAAATATTGAGAACATCCTTTGCTTTGCCACACCAAGTTCAAGCTATTTGTATCCAAGCATATTTTCCAATTTTGGTTTTTCTCCACATAACTCATAATAAATATCATGATTAAATATGAAAGCTAATACTACAAAGCTGCAAAGAAAAATGAAACAAAAAAAAGAAAAGGTTTTACATAACTGTAGTCTAATATAACTGATTGTAAGAATCGACGTGGTGTACATTTCTCTTTCATCAGCTTGGATAATATGGGGGCTTTTGGGTGCCATTTGGTGTTTTGGTAGAAGTTGCTTTGATTGTGCTCTTATTTCTTTCAGATATATCAAATGGGATGATTTGCTTATATAAAACCTCATGACCTGGTCCACCACCTTCAAAATTTTTTAACACATAAGCAGGCACAAGATACCAATCTCTATGTTTAAAATTACACTTCTTAAAGTTTTTAAAACGTACTTAGTAGTGCATCACAATTAAGGGGAGTAAACATGATCACTCTCTTTTTATAGACAGGAAAAATGAGACAGCAGAGCACTAAACTTTATTAAAAGAGGACAGTGACCTTGTATAGGGGGTTTCAATGGGATAAAGTTCATCTTCTTTATAGTAGTTTCTATGTGGCTATGTTTTGGATTTGTGATGAAAACAGTGTCGATAACACAGGGATGTTTTAGTTATTGCTGAGCTGTGCTTACACAGTGTCAAGGCCCTTTCTGCTCCTCACCCCACCCCACCACGAGCGGGCTGGGGGTGCACAAGGAGCTGGGGCGGGGGGGGCACAGCTAGGACAGTTGACCCCAGCTGGCCAAATGGATATGCTTTACCATATGATGCCACGCTCAGCAATATATAGCTGGGGAAAGAAGAAGGAAACGAGTGATGTTGGGAGTGATGACTTTTGTCTTTTCAAGTAACCATTAACGCGTGCTGGAGCCCTGCTTTCCTGGAGATGGCTGAACACCTGCCTGCCCATGGGAAGTGGGGAATGAACTCCTGAATTTGCTTTGGTTGCTCATGCAGCTTTCGCTTTATCTATTAGACTGTCTTTATCTCAACCCACGTTTTCTCACTTTCACCTTTCCGGTTCTTCTGCATCCCACTGGTGGGAGGAGTGAGTGAGTGGCTGTGTGAGGCTTAGTTGCCTGCTGGGCTCGAGCCATGAAACGGACATAAGGGAACCTTCTAGTAGCTTTTCACAGAGGCCACACCTGTAGCCCCCCGCTAAGAAAACCTTCCCATGCAAACACAACACAGGTGCCTATGAGAAACTTCAGGTAGAAAGAAACCTCACAGAAGTCACTACCAATCCCACTGACCAGCACTGTCCTATGTTTCCTATCTTCTCTCCCTCCTAAATTTCTCTACCTTTTGTTCTGTATTTATTTAGTAGGCTTCTTGGGTCAGTGGCCATATTTTAGCACTATCTTTCTACAGCACCTACTGTAATACAGTCCCAGAAAGTTCAAATAAAATATAAAGAAAAAATTTGTCTTGATCTCCCTGATCAGTACCTTTGATACAGTGATTTCTGAGAGCTATGAGATAGAATTGGGACCATTAGATTCAATTTACAGAACTTAAAGAGAGTATGAGGGAAATAGCTCATACTCACATGCTGTAAGTCAAAGGAATAATTTTTTTAGGAATTTAGTGTGGCTTTTTAAGCAAGTGTCTTTTGATAATATTTATATGCTATGAAGAAGTGAAATTGAGTATTGTTGTTGTGACTATTTTGTGACAGCTCTGAGAATCTATTGTAAATTTTTATGCTGTCACAAAGCATAGCTGCAGGCAATACCCATGTACAAATATTGGTAGTTGGACAAATTGATACAATAGCTTTCACTCACTTTCTGCTTCACTTTGCATTATTTTTTCCCAGACACATGTAAAAATATTGAGACAGTAATTTTTAGAGTATTATACTACTTTGTATTCTTAGTTAACAAGTTAATATGCAGTGCGCCATGCAGGAAAATGAATACTCTCATCACAACCTTGTTCAAATCTAATGTCTTCTTGGACAGTTTGAGGAAAATCCTTAGCTGGTGTAACTGTTGTAATTGCACTGAGTTCAGTATATGTCCTTTCATTTATAAATATATTGAATCTCCAGATTCACTTACCTGTATGATATTACTGAATATTGTCTTAGCTGTTTGAAGAAGCATTTGAGCCTCCTGATCCAGACCTAGGAAGAAAATTAAAAAAAAGATTAAAAGTAAACACAGTCTAATAGTTTCCAAAATTGTTGTTTCTTAATGCCTGTCTTACCTGCTCTGAAGTCCAAATGCTGAAATTTACTGTCTCATTGAAATGCTTTCCTGTAAACAATGTTTTTGGTTGGTTTAACTTCTGCACAAAGATAACATTTGCTTTTAAAATAATTTTAAGTATAATAAGGGCTAAACTGTGCCCACGAGACACAGTTCATTGTAATGACGGCATAATAAGGTTATATCTTCAGGTGCAGCCTAAAAGACTCTTCCTTAGTTTGGGAACTAGCAGTTCCCAGTTTGCTGTTAGCTTATTACAGAAGCAAATCACAGTCCCACACTGTTAACTTGCTCTTTAACACACCCCACGTGTTCCCCTCGGGGGCCAGGGAAAAGCAGTACTGCAATGCGTGCAGAGCCAGCTTCATCTGCTTCTCCAAAGCTAAAGGGAGATTTGGTCTGCCTTGTATAATGGATATATCTACCTCTAAATCTGTTTGGAAATTACAGAAACCCCACTTATTTTACAACTCTTTTAAATACTTCCCATAAAACTCTTATTATAGCTTCTGATGTACGCACATAGACAGCTACAGGGTAAAAGGTAGATAAAGTGAAAAAGCTGAGAAAAGTCTGTTACCATAGAGTTTCTACCATTTTAAAGGAGTGTGACTGAAAGTTGAATCTTGCCCAAGATCTGTTCCTTACAACACTTCGTGTTAAATCAAACTTATAGCTCTAGGTGCATTAAGTGGACAGCTAACAGTAAAGCAACTGTAGAAAACTGCCAGGTTGCTCAGGGCCTGATCCTGCAAACATGAACAGACACACAGAGCTTTATGAAAGCTAGTTTTCTCATGGAGGTAAATGAAATGACATGTAGAAAATGAATTTATTCCTATGCATGTCTGCAAGAATGGATCTTCCATTTTATAACTTCTAAAGTCATGAAGCAATAAACCCAAAAACACTGAAATAGACTGATTTGCCCTATAGTGCTGGAGAGAGTAGCTAAGAATAGAGATTGCCACAGAGGAAGTGAAATATAGGATGTAAGTCTGTTGAGCAGAGCAATCGGTTTCTGGCTTTCAATCGTACTGGCAGAGGTCATCTCCCTGGTGACAGAGAGATTAGTTGCTCCTGGCAAGGAGATTTACAAATGGTTATGTACAGGATGTTCTATGACTCTATTGCATAACTGTAGGTTACCAGTAGTCATGCTTTTCAGCAAAGCTATATGCGGGTTATTGGATAATCATTACTTTCCTCTAGTGACAGGAATGCATTGCCCAGTTTGAACTGCTGACAGGTAGGTATGCAATGGATGGAGCGGAGGTCGAGCAGGCTGTGCAATATGAATGGTGAAATAAAGCCAGCATCTTCTCAATCTCTTTCTTTATGATGTTGACCCACAGACCCCAGTGTGGATGGACTGTCATCCAGGATGCACATCATGAACCACTTCATTTCTCAGAGGGAAAGACTTCAAGAACATGTTTATCTCAAGGCAGGTCAGGCCAAAGGGTTTTCACTTTTTTTCTTTTGCAAGTACCAGCTTCTCTCTGTAACTCACTGCCTCGTCCTACATGTGCCAGCCTAAGATCAAAAGGGTTGCCTGCCTCTTCTGAGGCTGTAATGCTGCTCTAATCCCATCATTAAGAAGCACTTGAGAGTGTACACTACTGACAATTTTATGACAAATTCTCTACCTGGAGAAGCAGACTGAATGTTGAGCTCTGGTTAACCTCACAGTCTTCCTTTTTGCACCTACTATATCATTTTCTTATCTGTAATTATGCCCAAGTGTCCTCTTTAACCATAACTTTTGACAAGATGGTTTGTTTTCCTCAATAAATGATGACTGACAAGTAAGAAATCCACTTCCCATTTCCCACCATTTATACAGTGAACAGCATATAATGAATCAAAACACAACCTCCCTGGCTAAAATAACATGCCATTAAACAAATTTTTTTTTTAAAGCTTTACTAAACTGTGGCAAATAAGGCTTATTTCAAGTATCAATAACAGCTGCAGTAACGTTTATTAATTTATTTTAGAAGTTAAGCTATCTTGTACAAATGAAAAATATTTAGCAGCACAGAGAAAAACCCTCAGCAAAATCTAGAAACTACTGCAAATTTCAACAACTCTTCTTCTATCAGCAGAAAAAACTCCATTTAACTAGCACTCAGTAATTAAATAGCACAAGACAAATAAGAAAACTGAATACAGAAAATATTAGTTACCCTTCTACAATAAGGCAGAAAAGAGGAGGGTCCCAAAGCATGCAACAGAAAATTATTATATTCATAGATTAATTGTTAAGACTAAGAAAGAACCTAAATGAGGAAGAATAGTAACTGGCATATTTATAAAATACCCACCAGCAGTCCACTGAAAAATACTAAATGACTTTCAGGAATCCATCCAGACGTGAAAGTAAAAAAAAGGCCTTTAAAAAAGCAGCATCCCCGCTTTTCAAATGGTAGAAGAGTTAATATCTATAATTAGTATGAACATTCAAAACAAAAAAAAATACTGATGTCATTGAAAAGACCTTTTTCACTGAGTGAAATTTTTGTCCTTTAACAACAAAAGCACTCTACCAAATCCTACTCATCAATGCTAATTTTAATGAAACTGCAGAAAGATGGAAGACACTGCTTCTAGTCTTTAGATGTCAACAAACTCCAACTGTTTAAATTGTGCAAGACCAAGAGATTCAGATAATCAAGTAGGGTGAACCACAGAAATATTGTAGCCATAGATAGGAAAAAATAAGACTTGAGGACTGATTATTCTGTGAAGGTGATGCCAGCTGCTTTTCTTTAAGCTGAAATCATGTTAGAAATCATCCCAGCACAAAAAATACAGCATCAGTAGTTTGCAGGACTCACGATATAATCAAGTTAGTTACCAGGGGAAAAGATAATAATTCAGTCCACCAAAAAATATTTCAAAGTAAGTATCACTTATGTTGCAGCATCTCATATGGGAGAAAATTAGAGTAGTAGCAATAATGGAGCAATTTAATTTAGACAAGCAAAGGGGAAAAAAAGTGAAAATCCATCATGGTTTTATAACGTCCCATATTGATTTGAATACTTCCTAAATGAAAAATATTTTTGCATATAAAACCACCGTTTGGTTTCAAAGATACTAGTGCTGTTACAGTGATGTTTTGAAAGTATGACCTTACACGCTTGTTTTTGTTATCTGCAAGTTCCTTGATAGTCTGACCCTACAGTCTTACTCAGTGCCTTTAATACTGCCTTTCAAAATGTTATTCATCAGTACTTTCTGTGTGTGTATCACCGCTGCATGCGCAGGATGGAGATGCAGTGGTAAAATACACTGAGCAAACAGAATTCATCCTGCACTCTTAGATCATTCTTGCTCACTAATGTGCCATGAAATATTTATTAAAATAATCCAAACTCTGGTTACTTCTAATCACCCTCAAAAAAACACAACTGGCAACAAGGACATTTCCTTTTTCTCCACTGAAGTATGTAGTTTCTTCTTCAGAAAGCATCTACTAATGTTCACTGATGGAAGGATGTCATCCTGAGTTACCAAGAGCCACTATACCCATTGCAAAACTAGTTGCACCGCAGCCATGAAAAGCCACGGAGAGAGCTCTATAGTATTAGGAAAGGTAGTTGCTTGCATTTGTCAGCAGTCTTACACCTTAAGATCCAGAATTCTAGCAAATGAAAGCGGTTACAAGGAATTGAACTGAAATGAAAGGGTTTCTTTTGCAGAAGGATTACCTACAAAACACTTCATAAGATTAGGGTCTGACACTCACTCTGCAGATATGTTCAGCAGAAAACACATGCAAAAGAAAAAACCCTGTATTTAGTTCTTATCTCAATATTAGAAAACTGAGAAATATTGACCAGATATATAGTACATTCACTGACAAATCAGTTGTCCTCGTATAAAAAGTCACATGGTGATGTATTGTCTTCTGAAGTCAATGACAGTACTCACAATGAGTTCAGAATGCCCATGACTCCATCAGCCTCATACATATGTGTAAGTACAGGGGCTAAAGAGTGGCTGTGACTTTTACTTCTGAATTTCCCCACCTTTTGGAAACTGCATCCATTGTATATTAATCTTTGCCCAGTGTACATATCACTGTCAATACACTTCTACAGAAAAAACAAAAAATCCTGTCTTGGAGACTGAAATTCATTTTTTTGATTGATTGCTGGCTTTTTTCAGTGGTCTATTTATAATTTCAGGTCTTTAAAGGGGCATTGAATATTTGAACATACAGAAGAAGAAAGCTTTTTATCCCTCGTAGCAGACATTCCAACTTCTTAGCCAGGTTCTCTTAACATTACGATGTCTTAGGTTGCAAATTTGAAAAAAAATCACTGAATGCAAGCATTCCTAATGCCATTTTATTGGATTCTTATTGAATAGGTGTAATGTATTACAGTATATTGCACAAAGTTAAAAGAAATACTTCTAAAATACATAGACGTTACAAACCAGCGATATTTCTTGATTTCTAATCCAGCACTCATCTTTGCATTGCTTTTTACATTGCAAGACCAGTAGCTGAACAATATGCGAAAACATATGCAATGAAATGAGCAAAATGATAGAATTTTCATATAAAGTTACACATTATCAAATATCTTTAGCCAACACACTGATAACCTCATCTCTAAATGCTTTTAGGCCACTTCCTATTAACTCTTGGTAAGCATTTATGAGACACAGTCCATTGCAGCAGATTCCTGTTATTGATCTCCCCTGCTCTGTTTTTAATCTTTTACAATGCATTAAATTCCTTTTATCTGTACATGTACAAGACCTCTTTCAATTAGTTTAGTTACTACTATTGCAATAGCATGTCTGGTATCGATGTAAAATGTGCAGTAGTCAAAGAAAGCATTACCAATATACAGGGTACTTTAGTATGACTGGGACTACTCCCATTTTTTACTATTTCAGTAGGACAATCCTTACTGCTTTATTTCTCACTATTGTCTATATAACATTTTGATGTTTTAAAGTCAAATAAATTATCAAAACACATACCTTGTTATCTGTTGCCTACCGAGTCTGGACTTTTCCTCCTTCTTTTTCTGTTTTTAGGAAGAAAATATGGATTTTGCAATACCAACATGCAAAGGGCTCAACAGAAAAAATAATGCAGTTTTCAGGCTAAGCACTCCACTTAGTGCTTTTCAGCTTTGAAGGTGACATAGGTAATAGTTGCAAAATCAACTGGGCTCTTTGTATTCACCTATTATCACCAGATGAAAACAATACTACTTAAACCGAGACTGCAAACAAATACCCTCTTTTTGTTTTTCCTGTCCTAGTTTCTAACAATTCCCAACAGAAATAAGTTCCTTGATGTTAGCATGAAAAAAAAAGTATCTTCCATTCATGAAGGATCCTGAATGGCCAGGAGTGTGACCAGTGAGAAATGACAGGCTTCAGTACAACACACGCGCTTATCAGAATCTTGCAAAATCAGCTTTCTGAATCTAGTTTGGTATTTTAAGTATCCCGATAAAGCGCCAGGACACTTTGGTGTGCAATGCAGTACAATTCTATTCTTTACAGAAGCATGTCATCATTCAAAGAAAAAGAATTGTTATATTTATAGGAGAAAATATACCTAGGAGTAATTTTTATGTGTTATATTTTCATATAGAATGCCTTTTTCCTTCTTACAGAAGACAATGCCATTTAGTTTTGTTAAGCAGGTAACTGAAATCAATATTTCAATTTTTCAGTGCCTTATTTTATTGTGTCTTAGTAATTGGCACAATTGTAATTGGAATTGTGTGTGTTCATTTAAAATTGACCTTGCTGAACTATGTTTATTTTCAAAGGATAACTTCTACATTCAGAAACCCCTATTCAAACATTGGCTTATCAAGCTCTAAATTTCTTTCATTTTTATCAAGAAAGCTCGGCTCTGTTTCCTACCTGGGATAGCCTAGAGACTGAATCGCAATCTGTTCAACATTTTCTAGCATATTCTATGGAACCAGAAGATTCACACTGTATCTAGGACTTACCTTGGAATTTCTCCCCCCACCACCTCCTTTTTTTTTCCCCTTTTCTTTCATCCATAAAATTAATTACCAGAGTATGGTAAGTAGTGAAATATATAGCTCTTTTCTTTACACTATAATAGCTGATCATGATTTACTTGGTTTTCC
This sequence comes from Ibycter americanus, assembly GCA_035590275.1. Lineage (NCBI taxonomy): Eukaryota > Metazoa > Chordata > Aves > Falconiformes > Falconidae > Ibycter > Ibycter americanus. Next base: position 32,942,667 of record JAVJGI010000040.1, read on the forward strand.
CCAGTGCTATTTCATGTACTGCAGCACCCCTTGGATGGTCTATTACTCTGAACATTTCTAGTGCCTAAAGAAGAGAAAAGAGCAAAGAAAAATATTTGCTGGATCACCAGGAACGTCTGGCTGCACGTTTCAATTTGCTAACACAAGCACTCTTAGCTGCATCCTGCCAAAGACTATCAGCCAAGGAATCTGCCATCATTTTAGGATACATGCATGACTGCAAGAAAGGAGGAAAGATAATCTTATAAGAAGACCACGTCTTGGAAGAATGTGCCTTGTGCTGGTGGTTGTAGTGGGCCACTGCAGAAGACATTGTAAGGAGACAGTGTCTTTGAGCAGAATCTGGGCAGAGTATAATCACAGACCTTGACTGTAGAGACCGGTATGTTAGCATGAGGAACCACTATATAACCTGTACTGTGATGTCTTTGACTCATTTCTATGTCAATGTATAGAGGCATACTGTTCTCAGTGAATGTCAGTGGATTGAGCTTGGCTTCTTAACTGTAACAGAGAAGCTGTACATGGTTCACAGACAGTACATGTGGATGACTCTATCTATAAACATTGTTTTTATCCTGAGATCAAGCATCGTACCTGCATGAAACAGCCCTTTACCTGACAGCAGAAATGATTAATGGATTTGTTTACCTCTTAAGAAAATCCGGTAAATGGCAATGCACCTGACCATGGGCAGCATCTGCGGAGCGTGCCATGATCAACATGAAACGGCTCATCTGATGCTGCAGCAACCAGCATTCCCAGCATCACCATGGACATCAGATTACTATTCCCTTTTCTATTGCTTCCGTTAACATCAGAAGGGACATAAGTTTATTATCATCTTTTCTACCACTTTATTGCTATCACCTTTTCTACTATTTCTATGCTTTGCTCAATAAACTAGTTAATTAGCCTTGGGTGTCCATGCCTTTTTTCTTGAGACACAAAAAGAACCAGTACCTCCTCAGTGCAAAACAAGTCAGCCCATAAACAGACTGTGTAAGTGAACCCAAACATTGCCAGGACCTCCTTGTCAGAAAGGTCCGTATTAAATCACCCATTTTTCCTGAGTGAAACTAAGCTTTTTTTCTCCTTTAGGTCTGATCAATGCTAATTATTCTTCTTTTCTGTACAGAAAAACTGTCATATACTAATTCTGTGAGTTTGCTCTACAGCACAAATGAGCATTACTAAGTAACAGTGAATAAAAGAAATCACATTAAGGGAAAATATCTGTATTTTCACATACCACTCATAAGGCTTTGGAGTATGTTCTCTGTGATGCTGGCAGACTAGATCAGATGATTGATCATTAGCCAATTTCCAAGAAGGCCTCAGGCAAGAACAGTATCAAAAAAACCCACTTTAACCACTATAAGCTTCTATATGTAAATTAATGGGAAATAGGAATACACATGAAGAAGCTGTAGATTATCCATGGATTTTTAACTTTTTTTTTCTCCTTCCCCTACAGCTGTAGACAGTTCTGTGGAAAATTTTCTAGCTTTTATTCATGATGGGGGTTTTGTAGTTTGGATTTTATTATATGGGAATCAATTATGGTGCCAACACATAGAGCAAGTTTAATGAACAATCATCGCAACAGAAATTTTCATACCAGTGTACCTGATTTAAAATTTTCACTTCTGTTCAAACTGCAGTATTTCAGGGTTTGGAAACTTGTGATAACTAAAAATGTAGGTTTGCTTCATAAATCACTCTGCCCATTTCAGAAATCATTCTAAATTATCTCAAATAAAATGGAGAGAGAAAGTGGAGATTTGGATCACTGATCTAGAAAACACTTTAGCTGAATACGGCTTCTCTCTTTTTTCTTGGATCAATGATACTAAAGTGCTGTGGTTGCACACAATGGATGACATGAAAAATGAGAATGAAATCCAAAATCTTACAAAAAAAAAATCAAATTGGATCATTTACAGTTTTGTTCTACTTTGGGGGCTTAGACGTATGGGTAAGTTATGGAGTACCATCTGATCTGCAGTGCAGTTGCTGGCCATGGGTCTAAAAAGATCTGATCTGCTAATTTAAGTTATAACCTCAGTTATCACTGGGGGATAACCTAGTTTGTGTTACTTTCCTTTTTCTCCTGTCTGGAGTATGTACAAATACAGTTACTACAGAGCAGGAGGCATATGGAATAAGTTGTCCTGGGGTGACAGCTTCACCCACTGGAGCCCTAAGAAATGCTTACATAAAAATAATAGATCTGTTCTTAATGCATACAGAGAGTGAAACCTACCAATTTATGTCATAAAAATAGCTGTTAGTGCCTTGTTCCCTATCTAGACCTAAGGAGTCATGTATCTTGGAAGGAATGAGTTGGATTTCAGTGTTTAATAAATTTGAATCCATTACCACCAGCTCAATCCCATTACCTTCAACCGTTGTGTTAAGGCTTCTCTACATGAGAGGTTACCCTGGAACAGCCATTTTCCAGCTGTTTCTCCTGATTAACTCCAAGTGTGAAACCCTCGGTTTCTGGAATGAGAAAGATAATTGGAATAAGACATTTTCTGGGATTAGGAAAATTGCAGACAGACTTAATCAAGATGAGTTAAGCCACTTTAAACTGACACCTTACCTCATTCCAAATAAGTTTTCATGTGTAGGAATTATGAACCTTAAGTCATAGTTTGAAGGCAACAGAATTACAGTGAACTTGGATGAAAAATTTTCCTCTCTCATAAGAATGCTCAAGACCATTATTATTATGTTTCTTAATATTTTTCTCTGTTCTAATTTTTCCATTCTCCCATAAAAAGGGGGGGGGGGGGGGAAGGGTAAAAGAAAACCACAACATTTTCAACTAGAAAATATAAAAATAAAATGCTGACATAGGAAACTTGTTTTAAATGGACATGGCCTGTAAAAGAAAGTAGTTTTCAAATAATTGTTTCAAAAAAAAATCCTATCTGTGTCAAAGGTTAATTGCAATGCAGGAGAAGTTCATTGTCTGAGCGGAAAGTAACCTGTTGTCATGCTTATCTCCTACATTTATTATTCAGAGCTACTGACTAGAAGACATTGGGTTTTTTACAGGCACAAGCAAATTACAGATGTTAAATGAGTTACAAAATCTTTCTTCCAGAACAGACCTTCCATTCCAGCTTCACCTGAAATATCTATAGAATGCTTCATTCTGCATTAGATTTTTTTATTCCAGTTTTACCTACCTCGATGATATTTTTGTAGGTATTAAACTTCCAAAGTACTGAACATGAGGCTGGATACCAGAAAGAGAACTTGTCCTTTCAAAACACTGGCTATATTTTCCATCATTTGTTAATTCATATCCTCCTTCAATCTCCTCAAGCAGAGATGTGTTGCCCTCTTAGTATTGCTAAAGAGACTGTTTAATTACTTCCCTGTGAAAAAATTATTTTATCAAATTGCACTGTTTGTAGTTACAGAACATTGTATATTTTTAAAAAGAGGTTTGAAAACAAGGCTCTCCAGAGGGATCGAAGGCTCTCCAGAGGGATCTGGACAGGCTGGACCAATGGGCCGAGCCCAGCTGTACGAGGTTCAACAAGGAGAAGTGCCGGGTCCTGCACTTGGGTCACAACAACCCCACGCAGCGCTGCAGGCTGGGGGCAGAGCGGCTGGGAAGCTGCCTGGAGGAAAAGGACCTGGGGCTGCTCGTTGACAGCTGGCTGAATATGAGTCAGCAGTGGCCAAAAAAGTCAACAGCATCCTGGCCTGTATCAGAAACAGTGTGGCCAGCAGGACTAAGAAGTAGTCGTCCCCCTGTACTTGACACTGGTGAGGCCACGCCTCGAACCCTGTGTTCAGTTTTGGACTCCTCTTTACAAGAAAGACATTGAGGTGCTGGAGTGTGTCCAGAGAAGGTCAATGAAGGTGGTGAAAGGTCTAGCAAACGTCTTATGAGACACAGCTAAGGGAACTGGGGTTGTTTAGCCTGGAGAAGAGGAGGCTCAGGAGGTACCTTGTTGCTCTCTACAGCTACCTGAAAGGAGGTTGTAGCAAGGTGGGTGTCAGTCTCTTGTCCTAAGTAACAAATGATAGGACAAGAGGAAATGGCCTCGAGTTGTGCCAAGGGAGGTTTAGATTGGATATTAGGAAAAATTTCTTCACGGAAAGGGTGGTCATGTATTGGAACAGGCTGCCCAGGGAGGTGGTGGGATCACAATCCCTGGAAGTGTTCAAAAAACTTGTAGATGTGTGCTTAGGACTTTTTTCTCTCATTTCAAGCATCACATAGAACGGAATAATGCACATCAAACCAAGTAATAGCTTAGGCAGCTAGCAACTCACAGATGAAGGTAGGATTATCTGGGACAAGAGCAAAGGAGAGAGGGCAAAAGAAAGAAAGATGCAGAAAAGGAAAGACAGAGAGCAAGGGAGAAAGAGAGATGGAAAAGGGAAGGGCAAAGGAGAAAACACAACCAGTCAATGAATGTCTTAAGAGAAGCAGCCACAAAACATACAGTAGTTTTGACAAATTATGGAAAAGGTGAGTTAGAATGAGAAAAGGACAGAATGTAATGTCCATAGTCTTATCTATCCTTGATCTATTTTTACAGTCAGTTTAGCTGAGTGAATGCTGACCACAGTTTAACTGTAAGAACTGGCAATAACAAACCAAGGTCAGCAGGCATTCATTTGTCTGTGGTTAATTCCAAACCAGTTCACCTAAATGATTTCTTAGGTCTGTTTGCTGAAATACTGTCTTTCAAGCGTGCATATAAACGTTGTCTGATACTGAACAGCAAATTTTCAGAGGAACTCAGATATCATATGGGATCTTCAAAGGAATTTTGCAGAAATGCTGAATGTTCTGAAGCTTTGAAATCTAAAAAATACACAGCAAAGCAGAAAAATTCTTTAAAAGAATGGCATATTTACATTGAAGAAAAATGAATTGTGAAATTGCTATTAATTCATTGCTCATATTTGACTGCATCTTTGAAACAGGTAGCTAGAAGAATGCAAGTGAAAAGTCATTTGTTTCTTTTCTGTCTGGTAATTTACATAGTAATTTACTTTGTTCAAAGTGTAACAAAACACTGCTGACTCAGAGTCCTAGCATTCTTGATGTTTTACTGAATTAGAAATATATATGCTAGGTACAAATCACTAGCAGATTGAACTCTAATCTCTAATATTGATAAAACAGAGGAATTTCAGGAAAACTTTGGGAAAATTATAAAACAATTCTAAGGAGAAGCCTGATAAATAAAGTGTAACAAGTGTGGTGCTGAAAATATAAATTTCTATTAATTATATAGTAAATGTAACTTAATCCCTCCTGAAATAATGAGTGAAAATTCTAGACACCTTCAAATGCTTAGAAACTGAAACACAACTTAAAAGAGCACAACACTGATTTCCTTTTTCTTACATAAAATAAGGGCCATTTGTACAATTATCAGTTTTAAACTGAATAAAATTTTAGAATACATTTTCAGGCATTGTTTGCAGGCTCAATTCCACGTACAAGTGTAGGACGATTTCTGACTTTGCTGCACAGAAAGTTAAGAATAATATGCTAAAGACAATTGCAAAATACTTTCTTCAAAAAAACATTGTCTCCTGGCTGTCTGCTCCTAGAAGCTCTGAGGGACCTGTGGGATTTGCTGTGGCAAAAGGTTATCCAGAAACCTTAGGAAAGATGCAAACGTTTCTTCATTTTCCAGGCACTGCCTACAGGCACATCATTTTCTATCACAACAAGTAAAGCTCCTCTATTTGTCGTTGGATAAGGCAGCTATATTAAATCAGAATCTGTTTTCCCAAAGAGCTCCTGAGAATCTGAGAAAGGAGAGCCTCTTCTTCACGGACATGTACACAATAATCTCTTCTTTTAAGTATTTTTTTTGAAAATGGCATTCAAATGGTCTGAAATAGCAAAAAATTATTTTTCCCCCAATCTTTGTATTTCGTATAGTTAGATAGAGAGTATTTGCACAGCTAGGGAACAATAGAACCACATAATGTTGCAACAGCATTATGCAGTCAGTATCATTATCCAACTTAATAACACTAGCACCTGTGATGACAATAGAAAAAAAGAAATCTCTGTATCTCTGTGCAACAGAACCACCATGGCACCCATTGATTTCAGTCGATAACTATTCGGGACTTATATTGTCAAGGGACATTGCTTCTTTTTTTTTTTTTTTTTCCCTTTTTTTGCCTTTTTTTTTTTTCTTCTTTATAAATCAGATCACTTCCAAAGACTAAAACTCACATTGGGTTTTAGGTACCTATGCTTGGTGGCAACACTTCACTTTTATCTCTGAGGTGGGGCTCCAGCTATTGCAGCTCCTAGATAGGAGCTGTTTCCATAGGAGGCTACAGCGCTTTGCTCCTCATTGCCCAAGCTACCACATTTCCCTCAGCAAATTCTCCACCGGAAGGGAATTTAACTCAACTTTTTGCAGGTGCAGAAATACCAGTCTTACATAAAACTTTGCCTGTCATACACTGTGTCCCTTGTGCAATTTTAAACGTTGCATAAATATATACCCAATGCTATTAACTCTACAGTATAACCTTTGAAATAAATGAACAGGAAAACAGTGGAATAAAAAAAAAATTCTGAAATTATGCTGCATTTCTTTTCAAACAATTAAACTGCCATCCTAAAATGCAGCACGCTAATTAAAGGTTTTGTGAAAGTCTAATTCGTTTCTTCCAAGGTTATGCAAGGAAACAGTAAAAAACAATGTTAATTCAGGGCTTTCAATGAAGTAATAAAAATAAGGCCAGTTATTAGTAAGGAGTCCAAGGCCATAAGCAACATTTCGGTGATCTGCAAGTGCTCAGGCCTAATTGCAGCATCCTTTAGTGACTGGTAACTAAAGATGAATATTCTGTGACAACACATGCAAAAAAGATTTAATTTTGTCACAGGCATACAAACAGCTTTCTGGTTATTCTTCTAAGAACAGAGGCTGAAAAGAGATAAAGTTGGTTTATTACATCCTAGAGAAAAAAATAGATTACCTTATATTCAATAACTGCTCATTCAGTTCATTATAAAGGAAATAACAGTCATAGGTGGCTCCCACCATCTTACATGAAAAAACAGTACAAAAATCCAATGAGTCATTACTCTCTGAAGGGTAAATGCAGATTCCTTTTGACAAGTTGGTAACTGCGTTCATTATAAGGCAACATCAAGTTTTTAATTTGATTCTTCTCAATCGGGAGAAGGTGAGACATCTTTTAAAAGAACGTGTCACTATTACCATGTAATTATTTCCTTATACCCTCCTATTATTGTCTTAATTTATTTATATTTAATGTTTTCCCCAAAGAGTAGTAATTAATTATTGAAATAAAACTGCACAGTTTGGGAGCATTCTCAGCATGTAAATTAACATGAGGTAAGGAATTTTTACATCAAAAGTGTTATTGTTAATAAATACACAAATTAAATTTGTAATATACACACAATACATATAGAATACTGTTGCCTAGCTATTTTTGAAAAATCTCCTGTTTTAAATTCAGGAATATCAAATCATGTAGAAAACTTAGCCCATTAAATTATATTCATGAATACAACCAGATTTTGTCCTTAAAAGGTTGTTGGTGATACTAGACATTAAAAATATGATGACTGAAATACAACACTTGTAAGCGAAATAAAGTAATGTACATAAATTCATAGGTGCATACAGCACTTGACAGATATGAATGCATCAATGAGAATCCTGAACCACTCCTTATGTATTTTCCTAGATATTTAGTTTAAGAAGTATTTAATCCAATTCAACATGTTAGCTATTTCTACGAAAACCAAGAAGCTGGACAAAGAAACAGAAATAAGTTGTTTGTAGCCATGAATGAACTGATTTTCCATTTCAGCAGGCAAACAAACCAAAATAAAAACATCCCCCTTTACTCTCAATTGTGGGAAATGAAGCACTTTTATTTATAAATCTTTTGCCAAAAGAAACAAACTTTCACTTCACTGTCACGACCCCTCATGATTAAACAAATATAAATGAAGTGAAACTGCGAACTCTTTTTGGTCTACAACAGTATGTTTCTTTTCCGGTTTTCTGAGAAATTTAGAGAAAAATATAAGACCATATTCACAAAGCTGCCAGAAGAGCATGAAAAGTTATTTTACACTTTTTTATCAACTGCTTACTGGTAAGAGCGCTCAATTTCAATTCTTTTCTCTTCCTCTGAGTGTTAGAACTCCAGCTCTCACTTCCCAAGAGGTCCAACAGATTAAAAATACATTGGGAAACCAGAAGAGGAAGTCTCCTCAATCTCTACTGTCTAGTCTGTTCTATCTTGTATAAATAATTCAGTATTCATTACAGTTAACAATGGAGGCTAGGTGCCTCCTGTTTACAAAGAGCATCAGCCTGGACCCAGGACTCATTCTCATTTTCTCATTCTGTATTCCAGTGGCTATTGAAGTACTGTATCTGAAAGGCAGAAGATTCAGAAGGATGGAAATGGGAGATCCACTGGTTAGCATGTCTTATGTAAGAAACTGACAGATCTGAGTTAAGAAAGCGTAGTTCAAGTCTTTATCCTGACAGAAAAGAGAATTCCAGCATATGTCTCCCACAGGCCCTGTAGAATTCCCTACTCTACATAAACCTGTTCTTTAACTGAAGGTAATGGTTTCATAAATTACAGGTTAAACCCAAGTCATTTTAAAGTAAGTAATGCATTTATTTAAGGAACTAATACAGGACCTATGGTAAATGGAAATGGGATAAAACCCAAAATAAGTTATCCAAGAATCATTGAATCAGATTAGCCTCATATCTATAGCCTATAACATAAATAGGGAAATAACAATATAGTTAATCTATCAGACATATGGTAAAACATCTGATAGATTACTTATGGGAATTAACAAGTGGGAGAACATGAGAGCGGTGAAAGCGTTGTGCGGTGGATAGTGAACTGACTGAAAACATCTGGCGACTGACAGATCTGAGAAGGTAATAATCAAGCTGGGATCAATTACTAATAGAGTTAGACAAAGATTAGTCATGGTACAGATCTTGTTTAATATTTTCATTACCTTACATTTCATGCAGACACAAAAAGTAAAGGCTAGCTGATAAAATTTGTTAATAACACAATGTGAAGCAAGCCACAGCATGATACAGAAGTAACTGGAGGAATATGGCGATAAACAACACTACAGCAAGCTGATATACTTAAGGAGGAACACGAGTAAGTTCTGCTCTAAACAGCTGGAAGAGAAGAAACAGTGTGTGATGTGGCTGGGTTATTGTTGACAATAATGTGACACATCCATCAAATAGCAAATGCAATTCTAAGATGTATGCAATGAGGTCCCCAGAGTACTGCAAGCCGTATGAAGTAAGACAAAAAGGTCTTGTCTTGTTTGGTTTAGTAAAATGAACTGAGATGTGATAAGATTGTTCTACATAAATAAATGGAGTGGTTAGAGGTAAACACAAGAGAAGAAGAAAAGCTATCTAAAATAAACAACAATGTTGACCTAATGAAAATATTTCTAGATGGGCCATAAATACATTTGACCTAGAAATTAGAAGCTGTAATCATCAGAGCCAGAATATTCTCTAACAGCTTTCCAATAGCAGTAGGAAGGGCAATAAACCAAATCAGTTTTAAGATGAAGCGTGTCTCAGAAATAAAAATGTTGTGTATAAACATCTGTTTCAACTAATGTTTGCCAAAACACAGACAAGTATCCAATAAAACCTTGCCTAGTGTTCTTGCAAAATTGCCCAGTGCAGGAAAGCAGAGATTCTCAGGATCTATGAATCTGAGATGACTCCTCCATGACAAATGTTTTGGGACTGGGGACTTCAGAAGCATTGAGAGTCTCAGTTTGAGATTATTATCTGCTTTTCAAAATTCAGAAGCAACCTGGTAGTTCAGGAAGTTCAATGTTACATTTTTATATCCCCTTTTGTGGTGAAGTTTGCATTGAGATCTTGAAAATTTCTGGGCCACAGAAACAAAAATACATTTTCTAACTATCAGTCAGTTATGAGAATGAAGAGGATGAAGATTCGGTTTAAGCACTGAAACTCCTTGGGAGGAGGGGGTTGACCATAAAAGTTTTCCTGTTCCACCATACTTAACAGATACTGATTTCAGGGGAGATAAGATTCCTCCACACGACCGCAACTCAAAATATAACAGAAAGGGCTGCAGCAGTTTAGATTTGGCAACTAAGGATAATCCTTATGCAGAGCAAGCAGAACATGGCCAGATTTTCCATATATGACAGAAATTACACCAGTTGATAGGCCTACAAAAACTTGCAGCTAGTAAGAAATACAGGCACCGAGCAAACCTTTACACCCTTTTCAGCAAAACATGTTACAGAACTGGCCGTGCTCCACAGGGACAGTAGGAGCAAAATACCTATAGAATCAGGTCACAATGCTTTGACAGTCTACAGCTCCTCTCAAATAAAACCAGCAGAATTTAGTTACATTGGAATTAGGTCTTCATTCATGTAAGACACTGATCAGATTTAGATTTGTTATTATCTGAGAAAACCCAGTTTTCCAGAGAACTGCACCAGGTGGTTTTGTCAGTCATAAAGCCAACACTGATACCAGCATAAATCTGCAACTGATCCCACACCGTTAGGCACAGTCCTAAGATGTGTTAGTGCAAAGTTGCCTCAGGAATAGCTTTGAGAGAGAGAGGGGGCATTGCTGAGAAGCACAACCAGCTTCATGGTATGCATGGAGAACAGCACACCTTGTCCTCTGATGTGCTGTAAGTTTTAGGTGCAGAGGCAGGAACTGGACTATGTTCCCAGTATGTTACCACACCCTATGGGATATGTACATCATCATGAAAAACCTACCCAGATTAATCTCTTCTGCTCCAACCATCAGGAAAGTTTCCTTCTTTTGACTGTAAGTGACACTGTCTTGTCTAGATACATTTTTGGCGCCTTATATTGTTATTTTAAAGGGTCACTTTCACACCATTTTAATTTGGCTTTATTACCATAGGTGCAGGATTATGTTCTTATGGCATTAAAGAACATGGCAGCAAAGTATTCTGTCTGAAATTAAAAACTAATTAAATATTCAAATACAGGCTCTAAAACCACAGCATACTATAACCTTTATTTCCACACCATAGAAAGACACTGCTGTGCTTATTCATACTGAGGGAATTTATGACTTTCCAACAACTGGTATTTACTCATTTACAGTCATTGGGTTAACAAAAAATTATGGCCAGTTTTATTTGATTAATTCAATGAAGGCAAAACACTTACATGATTCATATGCAACTCATCAATATAGTATTTCATTAAAACATGGTTTCTAAATGATGCTTATAATAAGACATATTAGATATGAAAATGAACATAAAAAACAGGTTGAAAGCAAGGGGGTTGTGGTAATCAAAATTTATTGCTGAACATTTTGTCCTTTAAATCTAAAGGTGAACTATGAAGGTACGGTCTGATGATTTTTTGTGATTAGTGAATTTCACGACCTTAAACAAACCTTTTTTAGCTCTCATTATATACAAGCAGAAGTGCTTATGTGGTCAGCTGCCACATTTCAGCTGTGTAGTAGCTTTTTATTAAGCTGTTTCAAAAAATCATGGGTATTTTTTTTGTCCTCTGCTTACAGTAAAAACATTTGCAGAGAAAAAATGGAGATGACAAAAACTGAGTATATTTCTTTCTGTTATCATACTGTTTCCGCCCCTCCCAAGCTACAGCTAAGAAGAAAATAAATTTAAAAAAATCATACAAAAGCTCTGAAAAAGATTGGATATTGTTTATATTGTATCTGAAAAATCACAACCCCAACTGACCCGCTAACAAAAAACCTGAGATTAATAATCAACAACCCGTTGTTAATGTCACATCAGAATAAGATTGCCAGTGTACTTTGCTATGAATTCTGATTTTTAATTCAAACCACAGAAAGGAATGGTGATTGTAAGAAGCAATGTGAAAAATAAGATATCTTATAGTAAAATTTTATTACTGTGTTATACACGGAGTTTCTAATAAAATCTAAGGCATGAAGTCTAGACATATTCAAAAGCAAGATTTGATTCTAACACCTAAATTCTAAATGAGACAGTATAAAAAGACCCAACTACAGAGAGCATGTGAAGTATCACACTTTATAGAAAGATATAGGTAGCAAATAGGAAACACAATTTAGAAATGAGATTATAAGACAATGTAAAATCAGCAGTCATAATATACTAACCACCCACCTATCAAAAGCCCAGCACATTTCAGGAAAAAATATGTCCTTATACAAGAGAGTCTGATCAGCCTTTTAATGTGTGGTGTGTCAACCCTGGCCAGCAGGCAGATGCCTACCCAGCTGCTCTCTCACTCCCCCTCCTGAACTAGACCTGGGACAAAATAAGATGGAAAAACTTGTGGACAGAGATACAGTAGAGATTACTTACTAGTTACCATCATGATGAAAAAAGCTCTGATTTCATTCCTTCATTCCTGATTCCTCTGACCACTGCCCCTCATCCTCAGGGGCACAGGGGAATGGAGAATGGGGTTTGCAGCCAGTCCATAACAGTGCCTCTCTGCCACTCTTTCCTCCTCACACTTTTCCCCTGATCCAGTGTGGGTCCTGTCCAAGGGTGGCAATCTTTCAGAACAGACCGGTCCCAGTGTGTATCCTCCACAGGCCATAGATCCTTTGGATAATATCCAACTGCTCCAGCATGGCCCCATCCACAGGCTGCAGGAAAATACCTGCTCCCCCATAGACTCTTCCAGGGGCTGCAGGGGAATCTCTGCTCCAGCACTTGCAGCTCTTCCTCCTCCTTCCTCTCTGAACCTGGTTCTCGCAGGGCATAATTAAGTTGAAAGACACTGTATTTATATCATGTTGTGATAAAACACAAAATCAAGCCCAAGAATTATTCCTTTCTTAGAATCTGTTTTATTAAGTATGCCGTTTATGACAGCATACTTATAGAAAAGGGTGAGCCTAATAGAACCTGAAATTTGAAATCTAAACAGGTCTAAAATCCTTATAAAGCCTATTAGGTGGATGAATCTGCCAGATGGTGTAGAAGACATTAATATACGTTTAGAAAAAGCACCTTCATGTGTGAAATGTTAATTTTATACAAAAAAAGACTGATGTGTATTTGTCTTGCTTCAGTTAACCTAATTAGCATGGAGAAACAACTGTATGATAGAAAGAGCTATCAATGCAATCGTAAACAAAAGACAATAATCTAAAAATTGCAGTGGCATTCAAATATTCTTCTCTTTCTGTGAAACCAGCAGCAGCAAAAATTTTATTACATGATTTATTGTCTTTCCATAATGAAGCTTCATCATTGTTGTGTGATGATGACAATATGATGTCAGGGGTGTGAGTAATGTCATGAATCATAAAATAAATTGTTTATAGTGAACAGAAACAGTATTAAAAAAGGCTAATCTTGTATATTTTCTGCGATTGCAATTAAACATGTTACAAGGGCTGTTACACACTATTTATATTCTTTTAAATTCAGAGGTAAATGAAACCCTCAGTGCAGTGGGGAATATTAGCAGACTGTACAGCTCGATCCATGTCACATGAGATGGTGCATATATGATGGCAGCCAGCAATGAGGGGGAGAGGAAAGAAAGTTCTCTTTCCACCCTGAGCTCTTCTTTCCAGTCAGTCTTCATCTGAAAATGTTCAAAGTAAAACCTCAGTGTCACACAGGCCTTGGGTTAATGTGCAGCACAGTGATGGGTAAATGTCATGTAACATGGAGAAAGTCCACATAAAACTATTTGACATGAGAAAAGCTTGCAAGCTGAAGGCCTAACCAGCTTTGGAAATGCTGGCCTGTTTCTCATCCACTGCTGCTTTGAGATCTCATTCCAGGACTCCAAACAAATCTGAAATTTCCTACGTTTCAGAGAAAACACTTGCAGCCTAAAACTCAGAAAAATACAACACCAAGACAGTGTATTAAAGAAAGGAAGCATGCAAAGGAAGAGTTGTCTTTCTTTTTTTCTTTCTACCCACCCCAGCCTCCCACAACTTTGGGAAGAGGAAGAACTAGGTTAAACAGTTTGATTAAAGTCAGTTATGTGGACTGAAAAAAGTCACATCTCCTAAGCTTCTCCCATCTGTGTGAATAAATGGGCATGCCAAGAACGAAAGCCTTACTGCATACTTAGTGTGTCATCAGCACCAATAGTGCTCATTTTGACAGCTGTTGCAGTGGCAATTGTGCGTGTGGAAAGAATCTGAAGAACACCAGCTTCATACGATCCTGTGAAGCTGGCCTACAGCAGCCTTCCTCATTCTTCAAACCTGTTTGAGAAACAAAGGTTTCTAGGTTTATCATAACACTATAGCTGTGCAAAATTAATCCACTAAAAAAGAAAAGGTTAGTATATGTATTCATGTGCATGCAGACACATACACACACATAAAAAAATGTATATTCTAGGGACTTCAGACATTTTATTTGAGATGATTGCACTTCTCCAAATGTTGTTCCATGAGAAAATGGGTCTTAACTTTCAATATTGCTGCCTGAGAATACTCAAACACTAATTTACCTCCAAATTTTGACTACAAGTAATTAATTTTTTTATTTTTTTTCTCGGAAATTTAATTTGATATGTTCAAAAAAGGGCACCAGCCATGTAGTAAACCTTGATATATTTTCCCATTTGACTTAAGCATTACTTTACTTGATGGTAAGTCTTATTAAAATTATTGAAGTAACAGAACTAATGACTTTGAGAGAAGATTGTGTAATTTGATCTTCTGAAAACTGTGGGATATTGCTACAGTGCTTTTTTTGAGGCATAAACAACTCTAACTTCATTTATGGTAGCTAGCAATATTTGGGTGCACCTCTGATGTAATGAACTTAGAGGACAGAAATCAACTTACTAAAAACATACCTCCTCCCTTAGTTCATGTAAGTGCAATGAAGTGCAATTTTTAGAAAAGTTACTTTTTTTAAACAAAGTGGCATGTTACAGTCCTGCATCCTCATCTCCATTCACTGACAATTTCCTCCATATGCTGATCCACACCTTGTTTGTAGGAATGGAACAGAAAAGCAAGAAAAGTTTAAAAGAAAATGAGTACTTGTAACTGCATGGAAGGCAGCGTAGCAGCTGAAAAAGATCTGTGGCATTACCTTCAAGCAGACTACTATTTCTATTCTGCAATTAGCGTTATCAAATCTGACCTGGGCACTGTGCAGATCACCATAAAGCTTAAATTTCACATCTAAATTATAGACCAAAAGTAGCCTATAGGCTTAGGTTGAAATTAAATTTACCAGCTGTTGATTTTCTTAGCAAGTAGTGCATCCTAAAAGCTGGCTCTGGGTAATCTATACTGATTGACCCAGTAAGAAAGGAAAGGGGGAATGTATGGCTATTTTTCAGAATTCCCTCAGTTATACATGTACATCTATATCCAGAATACATAGGAACCCCAGAATTCCATCTGACTGTGCTGCCTCAAGGGCCATACACCTTGTACCATTTGTTTGCAACAAGGTAACATGGCTGACAATAAAGAGGCAAGAAACCCTGAGGTCCTTTGTAAAAAGTGAAAGACAAGGACAGTACGACATTCAGGCATTCCTAAACTATTTTCATTTTTTCAAAATATTTTCAAATTTATTTTATTTCCCTACAGTAGTCTTTTTTCTTTTTTTTATAAATCCCTATTATATTGTTCCAAAACAGAACCACTTTTTTTACAGAAATGATGACATTTGGTTAGCTGCAATAATGGCCCTAAAAATGTATCACTCTTCAGAAGCAACCTGTTTCTCCTACCCACCCTTATCACTCATGCTTGGGTATTTCCAGATGAGCTGATACATTGGAGGAATTCAGCAGTCACAGACTGCCTCCAGCTCAGCCAAGCTCTTAAATTACTCACTGTGTTTGTGTGGCATTTCTGATATCCACAGGGAGATCCTCTAAACTAGCCCAGCCACTGTGAAGCAAACAACATTCAGCTTTTCTGCCCAGCTTGCCCTCCTACCTCCATGCTGTGTCCAGCCACACAACTGTGCCCATCTTTTTGGAAATATGTCTTTTTTTTTTTTTTGGTTGTTATGTAGGTGGGAATCTTTTCGTTCCTATTGTTACTGCTGTCTTTCCAGGCCTTATTTGTTTTATGAGAAGTGCTACAGGTGCCAAAACAGCACTCTGGCTATTTGTATGGGCCATATTTCTCTTGCAAATAACACATTCCTAATAAATACCATGATTAGAATTTCAAATACAGGAAACCGAAACCAGCAAGTCTTGCATGCAGAAGGGTAGTGAACCTTACTATATCAAGCCCTCAACTTCTGTTTGGTCTATAGCACACCTTTCATAAAACTATACAGTCTTGATATGAAGTTCTTACATAGCATGAGATTTACCAGATCTCTGAGCAAATTGTTCCAATTTAGTTACCTTTGTCATTAAAAACCTGTGTTTCATTTTGTCCCCATTTTTTATTTTCAACTTTCAATCTTGGAATCTAGTCTTCCTGAATGGTGTTTTCTTTCTGACAGGTTAAGGAATTATCTTTAGTTAGAAATCTGTTCCCCATGCAGGTATTTAATTGGTCAGATGGCTTGATATTTGGATAAACTGAGTAGTTCAAAATTCCTTACTCACAATTTAAGGCATACCGGTCAGAATGTATAACTGTTTGCACATGCTGACTGCGCAAACAGGTTATTTGTAGATTTCACTTTTGTGTTGGTTTTTTTTTTTTTTTATGGAGGGTGGGACTAGGTAGGAATCCTTCTGATCTATTGACAACCTTTTGAAACTGCTGATTCCCCAAATGAACACAAAAGGACTCATCAATTGTTTTTATAATTGTAATGTATTTTAGCTATTTCTGTAACTATTCTTTTGTTCATACATTCAAAGACCAGATTAGGACACCTGCTAATTATGCTGGGACCTGATATTTAGTTGATTGTCGTTCTCAAATCCTTTCTACCGTTGTTACTTATCAGAATACACTTTTCCATTTCATGTCCACAAAGCTATGCCCTTCACAGCAACCACATTGTCTTTCATTTGGGGTTTATAAAACATATAAAATTACCTCAATGCACAATCCAGACTGGTTTGTACTATTGATTTATCCCCTGCACTGTTGATTATTGCTTCAATATATGTCATCTCAAAATTTTGGCAAGAATGTATATTTTTTTTCTTAATGGAGAGACAATAAATCCCTGGGTAAACTCATCAGGAAATTTCTGACAAAAGTACTAAAAAAAATCCCAAGAAAAATGCTGATTTTTCAAAATGTTATTAAATTAATCCTTTTTCACAGTGGTAGCTCCACAAGTACTTTGACTTCTCTGTAAATATTACAGAATCCAGAATTAATAAATCTTACAAATGCACTTATTTCACCTAGTTTTACTTGCTTTGCAACAAGAAAAGCAACACACACACAAAAGCATATTGTAATAAGTTCTCTTAAATAAAAAATTATAAAGAAAGTTAATAATGCATTGTGAAAGTATGTTTCATATATACACTTAAGTTAAACCATTAATTCACTGTTAAGCCCCATCCAGCTATAGTGTCAACAGCTGAAAATCTCCAGGATATCTACGGGGATCCATTCAAATACTGTTAATTTTGGGTTAGGATCATAACTTTAACATAATTATACTAAGGGTTGTTACTGTAATAAAGCTATAACAATGATGCACATAAATATAAATCAACTTCTGTGAAATTATGACGCATTTAACTATAAGCTTCTTCTAAACAAGCAAACTGATGTTCCTAAAAAAAAATGTTTTCCAACAGTACTGAATATTTTTCTCTTGAAGGCAAGGTGATTTTATTAAGAATATACAAATCTTGAATTCTAAAGTTTTCCAAATTCTTTCCTTGCTTCCCAACACAACTGCTAATGCTCACGATGACAAAGAAGAGCACTAAGGCTATTCCAATTCCCAAAACAGGTCAGATCTTTAAATTGGCATAAACTAGCTTAATTAATTTCCAGTTAATTTAAACCTGTGACAGAAAAAGACCTAATCCAATACTTACAATACATTTTTAAACCCCCTTTTTATAAACATTGTTTATAAATATTTTCTTACTGATATCATTCTGTTTTATTCCATCCCATCTTTATGTCATTGGAAAAAGAATTATTTCATATTTCTGCTGGAAGTCCTTGCAACTGTTTCTTTGTTTACTTACTTATTTTACTGTTCAAACAAAGCTACCACTACTACGATGTTCATTAGGCCAGTACTAATAAAACCGGTTGAAGAGCCACATAAATAGTTGGGAATGCATTATATTATTCCAGTCTCTCTAATTCAGACCCTAAAGTCATGAAACTAGGCAGTGCTCCAGTGAAGCTACACTAACCTACACTAGCTGTATCCTAAATTTCATGAAACAATCAAAATTAGACACAGATCAAAATGAATCACTGGTGTAGTTTTGCTATTCACTGAGGTAAAGCAGCTGTTAACCTAACTCAAATAGCCAGCTAACCCAGGTTTAGTATGCTTTTTCTACAGCCAAAATGGCTTTGCCTCTGCCTCTCACAAAATAAGAAAATAAGAATAAATAATAAACTGTTATCTAAGTCCACAACTTTCAGAGGATCAGAGATATTTTGGATGGCACCTTTTCTAAAAAATCTTGGAAGAGTAAAAAAAAAAAAGACCACAGTAATTGCTTTTCATAGAATGAAAGTCTTTAGCTCCCTCCTAATTATGTTGCTCTGAAGTTAGGGAGACTTTATCATTGTCATTAATGGGAGAAGAGACAAAGCAAGGCTTAGCAACTCTGAAGACCCTACCTGTGATCTCCATTGAGGATCTAAATGACATTCTTGCAACTGGTACGGAGAAAACTCATGCTCAACTAAAAGTGATGATACCAATAAATAGGAATAATTTTGAGAATCATGTAAGCAGTAGAGAAAACACTCCTAAGCATCAGAGGAACCATCAAGAGACTATAAGCAGTTGGGAAAGACACAAAACTTAAGAAAAGACACAGTCAACAACATATAAACTGTCAGAAAAAAGACCACGTAGAAGAATGAAGCATGACACATTTGTGAAATGATGCAATACACAAATTAAAGCAAAAGTTTGATATGATGGAGACCTCAAGTGCATTAAGTTTACATTTCACGTCTTGAATGAAAAAGTAAACACAGTGACATAAGGTAGAAAACAATGTTTGATACAGCAGTCAGAATTCATTCATTCGAAAGAAGACATGTTTTGATCTCTTGCTGAGGAAGTGTCTCAAAAAACAGAAATTTCTAAACAAGTAAAGTAAGTTTCATCTCACATAATGTAAGATTCTAATAGTTAGTGTAGCTAGTTTACATTAATTGTTTAAGCTCCACTTACAGCCAATGTATAGAGGTCAGCACTGCAAGGAAGTGATTAATTCGTCCCGTCCACAACTATGTAGCTTGGAAGAAGCTCTCCACTCTGCTGCCTCACAGCAATAAAGATGGTCTACACAGCTGTGCTAGTATTGAAAATGTACTTTTAGTCGACTAAGGGTAGGTGAAATTAGTCTAATCCCTTTCCAAATTTGTTACTTTCAAGAAATTTAGATCAGCTTTCCCAGGTATGGCATTTTAGAAATCAGACAATTGGGCAATTGAAAGAGGAAATGGAACTTCGTGGCCAGAGGTACAATTCAAAAACATGTTTTAAATAATCTGGATGTTAAGCAGATACTGCTATTTGTAAGTCATCATGCTCCTAGATCTATTATTTTTGAGTTACAAAGATGCTTTATACAGGAATTCCCAGTTTAACCTATCTTAGATTTTGTCCAATTCAGAAAGGAACAGAGTTGAATCTCAGGTGAAGATTTCTAAAATAAAAAGTAACTAGTTATCCCAAATGTAAAGTCTTGGGGGAAAAAAGAGAAAAAAAGAACATTTTATTTGTATTACATGCTTGCAGGAATTGTGCCAATATCTCTGTGCAAATCCGTGTCATCTACAAATAAGCATATATTTTTGTTGTATTTACATATGTGTTTTATCTTCTAGGTGATAAAAAATAAAAATATTACCATTTATAGCTCTTTCTGGTTAATTATACATGCCACTCTTTTCCTGGGTGTTTATTTAGTTTTAATAAAGGAATTTTCATCAGCTTTTAAAGGCTATTTTTTTAAAAAAAATCATAGACTACATATATTAAAAATTAAATATGTGTAATCTATAGATATTTTTATTTCACCTATGGTGTAGCTATCCTAAGCTCATACAAAACAACTTTATGTAATGTGAAAACAGTGCAAAAGGTCTTCTGCCTGGCTGTACCCCAGATCTTGCCGTAGTACAGATTTTATTTTCATTCAACCTAACATGTAGCTCTAGAGTTGTGGAAGGAATGAGCAGCATGAAGAAATGTGACCAAGGGATTCACTGTTCTTTAAAGGCACTAAATAAACACCAGAGAGAGGACAATTTGGGAAATTAAATAATTATTACTATGTATTTCTTACATAACCGGTAGATTTTAAGACAACCGTAGAACACTACAAAAAGAACTCACTTCAAAACATATGACATACAGAATATAAAATAGGATCATATGACAAATGTTTTTACTGGAGTCTCTCTTAGCACACCTCATACAACTTAACTTCCCTTCAAGTCTATGCGGATAAAAAACTGGGTATCACAGCTTCAGGAGTTGTATACAAGTATTTATGTGCATACACACATATGCGCAGCCACAAACATCATAAAAATCCATATTAGCTCCCAAACCTTTACATAAATGTTCAACTAATGTATAAGCCAGTCT
>JAVJGI010000040.1:32963583-32974880 GCA_035590275.1 Ibycter americanus
CAGCCACAAACATCATAAAAATCCATATTAGCTCCCAAACCTTTACATAAATGTTCAACTAATGTATAAGCCAGTCTTATTTTGCCCATGTGGCTATGACTAAGCTTGACTCATGCCAATGACAAATGTTTCCATAACAACTAACGCACTCTGAAATGGGAAAATGATAGAGAACCTATTAAAAAAAAAAAAAAAAAAAAAAAAGGCAAAAATTTACCCAGTCCAGCAACTTGACAAAGTAAACAACAATCTGACCATATGAAAAGTTCATTTGCTTTATATAATTCATTGAATCCTGATTTGGCAGCTGTTGTCTACATAGCAGAAACAGCATACAACAGTCCCCAAGCTTCATTATCAGTGACATTTAAGTAGTCAGAGTGGGGTTTTTCATTATTGTCTGGATATCAGTTGGTCCTTCTCACGTTACAACATATTCTGGGCTAAAATAGGCCAGGTGTTGAAATTCAAATAATGGAGCATAGTGACTAATCTTTCTCAAGTTTTTCAGACTGATCAGATAGTTCTTAATACAAAAGGAAACAAAGCAAAAACAATAAATCTAACTTGAATTAGGGTGTGGTTTGGAGGATGAAATAACAGTCGTGATAACACTTCTGCATACAAAAAGTTTCCTATGCTTACAGCAGCAGACTTTTCCCACTGTCAGGCTAAGTCACAGAGATGCTCTGCCAGAGCTTGCTCTTGGTGCAGCTCTCCAGGAGCCCAGTGCCCTGTCTCTCCAGATGCGACTCATGCCTAGAGTGCAGTGCATTGTCTTCTCATACTATTGCCTTTGCTTCTTTCTCTCTCAAGGAGTGGGAAGAGGCTAGTGCACACCTAGATCAAATCAGCTCCAGTACTGACCACAGCACTCACCTAGATCCAGAAACATAGCGTACACAACTAGTTTAGGTATAGCCATAAGGACCACAGCTATCTCCTGTCAGTTTTCCAAGCAGAGCAAGACCTCGTTCACTTGGGAATACAGAGACCTCAGAGAAGTTGTGTGCATTGGGGAAGAAAGTAGGTCATTGGTGAGCTACTAAGGACTTTATATGTGTATTTATGAATGAGATGTGTATTTATGAATGAGCTGAAATGCTTGTAAAGAGACTGTGTTATCCTTCCATCTGGAGGAAAAGGTGGTTATAGTACCAAGTCTTCACTTTGGAAAAGAAAGCACCATGGACATTGCATTTATTTTATACTCAGATATTTTCAGTGAAAATATATCTGGAAAAGTAAAGGCTGCCTGACATTTCCTCCACTAATCCTTTCTTAGTCTTTCTCTGTCTCCTATCCAAATATCAAGAGCTGGTTTCTGTTTAAGGAAAATTTCATGGACATGAAAAGGAGGAGTTGAAATAGTTCAAACTGCATGAAATTGCATGTATTGAACAAAATACTTTCAGCACCATATATTTCACTGCTACTTTTTGTGAACAGATTTAGCCCAGAAGTAGCTGGGGCTAGCAAGCTGAAATCTGGCAGAGACACGTTGCTTAGAGGGGTGCTTTTCAGCATGCCAGTGAAGAAGCTTTGATTTAGCCAGAAATAACTTTTTAAATAGAAACTGGTATATGTAAAAGAGATTTTAAAACAGAATTCTTTATAATAACTGTTTCTCTTGGATATCAAAGTGAAGACTTGACCCAATAAATGAGATACAGCAGGACCTTATATGTAAGAAGTGTCAGACTGATTGTTGTAAAAAACCATATACAGAAAGATCTCCCACAATCTATTTCATAGTTTTTCCTGTATCCTTGTATATAAATCACAGAAGAAAACATTGATAAATATTTCAACATCTTAACATATTAGAATAATAAGCTATGGAAAAAATTACATTTTCTCATGCTAAGGATGTTTACCTGAATGAAGCCACAGTAAAACATCCTTATTTACAGTTATCGACAGCTTTCTAAAAACTTACAGCAAATCTTCTTTCAAATAACATAGTAGTTCTCCCAGTCTCTATTAGCAGAAAGCATTTTCTGAAGCACAAGTGGTGACTCCAGTTTGGATGTTACCAGCAGCTGGTATGTCCCCAGATCCTTTCTCCTCACCATCTACAGCTATGGATTTCTTGCCATTGCATAATGAGCAATACATATATTGCCTGAGAATTTTGAAAGGAAATAGGAAGCTGATTCCAACAACAAAACGTAACTTATCATTTAATTACGAAATAGGTGAGATTGGAAGGGGCCTCTGGAGGTCATTTTGTCCACTACATATGCTGAAGCAGGATCATTTAGAGCAGGGTGCCCAGGACCATGTTCAGACAGCTCTCGAATATCTCCAAGGATGTAATCTCTACAACCACCCAGGGCAACATGTGCCAGTGCTCAGTCACCCTCAAAGAAAAAAAAAAAAAAGTTTAATATATTAAATACACCTTTATTTTGAAAGGAGAGGAGGCTTATTCCCTTATATTGAAGTGCTTTTTCTCTGGGAGGGTTAAAGGACTGGCTGCTTTTGGAAAGAGATCAAGGGCAATCTCTAGTTACAGAGACTGACTCAACTGATGACACTTTAAAATAGCAGTTTAACAATTGTGCCCTGAATTTCTTTGGGATTTATTTAGTGATATAATGAACTCACTTGGTTTTAATACACATATAATGAATATAGGATTTCCATTATAGTTCAGCCTGAATTTAATGCATCATTATTTTACCTCCACCAATAATGATATAATACTAAATTGAATTAACATACTTGGCATATCATTAGTATTAGAACCCAGGGGAAACCTCTCCAAGGAAACTATAATGAAACCCAAATTTCCTGCCTTGTTCTGTCTGTATTCTGCTCTTCTTACAGGCATTCCCAGACAATGGCTCATATTTGCTCCAACACAGTTCTTGTTATGCCATATAATAACACACAGCCTAAATCTGTAAATGAATGCTGTGCTCAGCCATTCCAGGGATGGTGACCATTAAAACACCTACATTAGATGGGAATTTCTTTTATCCCCCATGCTTCATGATAAAGAAATGCAAAGCAGACATACTTTGCTGGTTGTTTTTATTATGTCTCAAATAATGACATGCTTTTTCAGTCTGAATCATAATGTGTACAATGCCATCTTCATAAAAGAACAGCATAATATAAATTTTCTAATGAAATGTGTATAACCCAGAAATATCTCATTACTCACAGCATCACATCAATTGAAAGCCTGCAGTGAAGTTCCCATGCATTTCACTGGGATTGTGCCCACATCCTTAGTGAACTGCTGGATGGTGGACTCTTAACAGATTTAGCTTGTATCTAATCTAGTTAGTTACCTGCCCATGTTCTGTAATACAAAATACATGTTCAGAATACCTGGCAGATATGAAGCCAACTTCTAGTATTGAAAGGTCTTGAGAATGTAATTTGTGATCTATTCTGTACTGCAATTATACTTTCAAATAAAGGTATCATATATGTATGCAGATATACACAGGCAGTTCTTAGCATGCAATAAAAAAAATCTTGCGGTGTGCTGTATGTAGGAGACAATAACTGTTAGTTTTGAGAGAAGTAATATTCAATTATTAACATATCAGCTTTCTAGTACCGATGTGATAGTCTTCTCTTTAAGATAAATTTCACTCCTGTGGACACATAAAGTGAGCATATATCAAACACAGACTGCAGTGTACTTAATCCAAGCTAACAAGTATTATCGTGGATGCTAATTGTGCTTCTTAGGGTTGTAACTAAGGATCAACATAGCACAGAGCCCCAGTATGTTAGGTCCTTTGCTTGGAGAAATACCCAGATCTTTTTCTGAAAGGGCTGTGAGCTAAAACAATTCAAACACAGGAAGGCAGAAAAAAAAGCAGACAAAATAAATTATCTGATGGCTGGCAACAATGTTCTAATTCACATTTTTAATAGGGTGAAGGGTACGTAGAGCTAGTTGAAGCTAGACTGAGAGGAGGAAAAAGGAAATGAGGGGAAGTTAGAGCAATGAAAAAAGGGTAAAAGGGCAAATGTGGAAAAGAAATTCTGAATGACATTGAAGATTAGAGCAAACAGCCAAATCAGAGTAGATGAAAGTCTAGTGAAAACTATGCAGGGCTTTGAATAAATAAAAGTCCAAGTTTTGTTTGCTTCTGCAGCTGATATTAATAATGTTTCTTACTGATATTCTCAGCTGCCCGTCAAGATCAGTGATAATATACTATTTTGTTATCTTAAGACCTGGACAATTTTCAGGTCTCATCTTTATTTATCAGTTTTTCTCCAATGATTAGATTCCTGTGTTTTCATTTCATTTAAAGTTGTCATGAATTCCAATATAGTAAGGTATTGAAAAATTAAATGAAGTTGCCTATAGCTACATTGTACTACATGGTAGATTTTCATTAACTGTAAGGGCCTTTTACAAATTAATAATCAGAAATTTACCAAGTAAGCATTACAGGAGATGTTGTCTTAATCACCTTCCCCCCCTCCCCCAGAATACGTGACAATGTATTTGTTCTTTTGAGTAATCAAATACGTGATTAATTTTGCAACAGATTAAGTTTTCAATTGTGAAAATGTTATCACAGCCTTGTTTGTCACATCCTTGAATTCTGCATATTGTGTTAGAAATAAGCTTATACTTGAATACACTGAATGTTTATTAAAAGAATTAGCTCATGATGATGATGATTATTACTCTTTTGTTCTTAAAATACAAGAAACTAGGTATTATCCAGACAAATAACAATGTCTGAAAAACTACTAGCTAAACCACAAATACACCTTTGTCAGATGTCAAAAAATGTATTGCATGGAATACATGTAAGTACTGAGAACAGTTGGTCAACAGAGGATAGCTACTGAATGTTTTTCCCAGGCAGCAGACTTAGGATGTGATTCAGTTCACACTTAAATGAACAGGATCCTTTAGATTCCATGGTAGAGGTTGTGGAGCATGGAAATTCCTGGATGCTGCTACTAATATTTTGAAGGATTGCTCTACGTTCATTGCAGGGCAAACAGCTCTTTCTCTAAAATCACCCTCTTAGCTGAGAAAGATCAAAAGCTTGCTTCTACTCCCCCAAAATGTGTTTTGTTGCTCTTGTGGGATGTTTTAGAAGAGTATTTCCTTTAAATTGCTTCACTATTTATTTACACATTCACTGGTAATATTAAAAGTTCATCCCTTTCGTATCACAGGGCACAATTGTTTCAAGCCTCCCCAGGCCTTTCAGATTCAATCGCTGGTTTCAAATAGTCTGTAAATATTTTCCAGCTTTTTCAGAAAATAATCTTATGCTCTGTCAAAAGTTTTGGAAGGGAACTATTAAAGAATACATACAGAGGCAAGAGAGAACAGTCATTTCCTCAGAATGAAATTGGTTCTGAAAGTTTTCAATCAAAGTATTTATATAAGCTATGTTATGCTGGGAATTTTTTCAAATTCCTGTAAATTGCTATATACCATAAGGTAGTGAGTTTCTGAAATACCACTTCAGCAGCACCTTCTCTGTAGCTGCCAGATAAACACTCAAACCTCTGTGGCTCTGTGTTCCCAAGGACTCTGATGGCAGAAAACAGCATGAATGAGAGCTTTGCTGCAGGAGGCTGGCTGGGTGCCGCTGGGGATAAGGGAAGGAGTCTGGGAGGAAAAAACTGCCTGTGTATTATTTCTTTGTATAGGCCATTGAAAAAAAAATGAAACACAAATAAATATGCACAATGAACAGCCACCAAGCGGGCAAGTAAGTTGAACCAAAATATTATTTTTTTAAATGTGACTTCATTTGGCTGCTGCTTTCTTAGGAGAGCACTGCAGCCTTGCAGAATGCATTTTATTTTGATTCATGAGAAACTGAATTTTGTAATGGGTCTATTTTGTTAAATCAGGCTGTATATCTACTGCATTTTGTCTTTTTATGTACTGAAAAAGGTATTACTATGTTGATGTCCCAGAAATGTATTCCAGACCTAGGTGTATCATTTAGTGACTTAATCTAGTCTATTTCAGTACATGATATACAGAATAAGCTTAAGATTTCTATTGGTTTTGAGTTCCTTATTTTTAAATGCTACCCCAAAAGGTGTCCTATTTTCAATTTATTTAACCTCTGCTCTTACTATTTTTCCATTCAGTCTTAAATGAGAGCTAGAGAGGATGCTTTAAATGACACAAACAAAAAGTTACAAGGAAAAAATAAAACTAATATTTAAGTTTTGAAAATATAAAAATTTAAAAATTCAATTTAAGAAATTCCAAGGAGAACACACTGAAAATTAAGTCTCTATCCTAAGAAATTTTGATACTTTAGAAAGGTTGTCTTGTTATAGATCAAACTGAAAAGAAAGGTGAATTCATTGCAAATATTTATTTTCTCTGGCAGTGAATGTTGTATGAGGTTATTTTAAAACTTCACATTATAACTAGTCAGAATTTAAGTTTCCTTGTGACATGAGTATCCTTTCATTGAAACAAGAAGTCTGAAAAATATAACCTAAATGGACTATCTTGCAATTTTTAATATATTTATTTTTTTTAGTTCAGTTATTCAAAAGCAACTTCTTTACTTTTGGCTAATACGTGTATTGGATTTGTGCAGCAAAGTTGTGGTAGCAGGGGGGCTACAGGGGTGGCTTCTGTGAGAAGCTTCCCCTTTATCCAATAAAGTCAGTGCCAGCTGGCTCCAAGATGGACCCACTGCTGACCAAGGCAAAGCCCATCATCAACAGTGGTAGCACCTCTGGGATAACTTATTTAAGAAGGCAGTGGAAAGAACCTGCGTAACAGCAGCAGCAGCCAGCAGGAGAGAGGAGTATGACTGTGAAAGCAACAGCCCTACAGACACCTAGGTCAGTGCAGAAGGAGGGGTGGGAGGTGCTCCAGGTGCTGGAGCAGAGTTTCCCCAGCAACCCATGGTGAGGCAGGCTGTCCCCCTGCAGCCCATGGAGGTCTATGGTGGAACAGATATCCACCTGCAGCCCATGGAGGACCCCACACCAGAGCAGGTGGGTGCCCAAAGGAGACTGTGACCTCGTGGGCAGCCCATGCTAGAGCAGGGTCCTGGCAGGACCTGTGGCCCCATGGAGAGAGGAGCCCAGGTTGGAGCAGGTTTGCTGGCCAGGGCTTGTACTCCCACAGGGGATCCATGCTGGAGCAGTCTGTTCCTGAAGGACTGTGGCCCATGGAAGGGACCCACATTGCAGCAATTTGTGAAGAACTGCAGCCCATGTGAAGGGCCCACATTGGAGAAGTTAGTGGAGGACTGTCTCCCATGGGAGGGACCCCATGCTGGAGCAAGGGAAAAATGCAAGGAGCCCTACCTCTGTCACAACACTACTGAACTATTACGCTGCAACAAGGCTTTTACCATCCCATACCAGCCCTCTCATGTCTCAACACCACCACCAGTCTCACACAAGGTTTCTAAGGTTCATCTACTGTCCGTGCTATTTCTTCATCCTCATCAGACCAGTCCACCTGTTTCTTGCCTCTGCTGCATCCAGATTCTTCCTTCTCCTGACTCCTCTTCCAGCCAGCCTCTCCTTATCCGGGCCCCCTTCTCTCTGCTTCTCTTGGGGTCTCTCTTACATCCAGGGCTCCTCTTCATCCACTGCCTCTCTCTTCACCCAGTACTCCTCTTCTTCCAGGCTCCGCAGTGCTATTTAGCTACTTAGCAGGAACAAGCCACAGCTGTACACCATCCACGTCAGCCAACCCACCGCCCCTGAAGCAAGCCCACAAGTGTATACTATCAATGTTAATTAACCCTCTACAATTCCTCTACAGTTCCTCTACATCCCTCTGAGAAGGAAGAAGCAGCAGAAAAAAACATACGATGAACTGACTGCAACACCCATTCCCTGTCCCCCTGCACTACTTGGTGGGAGGAGGTAGAGAAAATTGGGAGTAAAGTCGAGCCCAGGAAGAAGGGAGGGGTGGGAGCAAGGTATTTTTTTAAGATTTGGGTTTATTTCTCATTACGCTACTCTGATATGATTTGTAATAAGTTAATCTCCCCAAGTCAAGTCTGTTTTGCCTGTGTCAGTAATCAGTGAGGGATGTCTCTCTGTTCTTATTTCAACCCATGAGCCTTTCATTATGTTTTCTCTCTGTTGTTCAGTTGGGGAAGGGGAGTGATAGGGCAGCTCTGTGGGTACCTGGCCTCCAGCCAGGGTCAACCTACCACAATATGTTATCAAACATTTACAAGCAAGCTTATCAAAACTTACAACTCTGGTGATAAGCACCAGACCCAAGATGAATATGCCAAGCACAACTAAACCCAAACTCCTTTTCTCACTGTTTAAAGTGAGAAATATAACATCAATATCTTCTTGATATAAGAACAGTAGGACAAACCTTACTTTCTACGAAGCACCTTTACTTCTGAGATATTTACGCCAATCCAGGATTTACTGGTCTTATTTCTTCCCTGCAGTCACATTCATTGTGTAACATGTATCTGAAAATCAAACTTCTCTCCAAAGGATAGCAGAGAATTAACCTTCTAACTGAGCAAAGGTGCACATTCTGAGCTGTAAGGAAAGCAATATAAGTACTAGTTAGGTGATGTGCCATAAAATCCTCCCAAAAAATGTAGGTAATATTCCCATGGCCTGCCAAAGGAAGACCATCAGCAGTGTGTTGTCAAATAAAGCAACAACTGTAATGGAAAATTTTTTCAGATGTACAGATTCACACAAAAAGATATAGCCAATGTTCCTATCTTTCACTATCCAAACACTCACAACTAGAATTTCATCTGTATGTCTGTGCTGATAGATTTAATTATTTTCTAGAATAAACATTATATTTTGAAAGTCCTGGCATATGCACAAGTTTTCTTTTGGTATTTTAATGCACATGGCACAGATCTCTCAATGCTTAAAAGGGGATTATTACGTAACAATGATTTTCACCTTTCTCTTCTGTTGAGAGAAAATCAGCTGAATTTAACCATGAAGAGGCAAGCAAACATAAATATAATCTGTGGCCTAATTCTGCATATCCATCATCTCTAATTAATTTTGCCCTCTTACATTTTTCTAAAAAGTGTGGTCACAATGCTCAAAGTAATTCAGTATGGGATCAGTATGCTTGCAGTCATCTTGTGTGAATTTAACTTCAGACTTGTCTGTTAGAGAGGGCCGTACTCTGCAAAGCTCATGCAGTTCAAACTCTCATGGAAATGCACCAATTTATTCTCCTGCTGCCAGATCTCATGGTTTGGTTGTGTCCCTCACTCGTAATATAAACAGGGAAGAACATTCTTATGGAACAATGGAATGAAAAATATATGTGTCACAAAAAGAGTTATCTCACTTTCAGGAGTCTGTAGGCTACATTCATAATAATGGGGCACCTCAAAACAGAAAAGAGTGTTACTGAAAAGGAGAAAGACATGGGATGTGGCTTTTCCTCTGATAATTATCTTTGATAAAGTATTTTTTTCTAAGGTACAAATCACATATCTTCAGCCCCTGTCCAGCGTGTATTCACTGGATCTCACTGGGAATATTATCTAGAATAAAATCCACACACCTACCCACACTTGACACTCAGTGATCCAAATATCAAAGCAGCAAATGCACTAGCTCACGGTAACTGTAGGCTGTAGGTTAAGTAGATAGCGAGGAAAATCACATCAGTACTCAGACCTCGTGACAGCGCTTGTCATCCTTGTTCTTCGAGTGTACCCATGAATGCAAAAGAAGTGAAACAAAGCTGTACACCAGTGACTTCAGCTGAGAAACGTCTTAGGAAGTTGTTATTTCTCAGCTGTTAGTTACTGCCTCTTAAGTGAGGATCAGACAGTAACAGGCTGTGATAATGCTACTGCTCTGAGCAGCTTCAGGACTAACCAACTGCAGAGCCTCTGGGAGGAATGTTTGCACCATCTGCCATCAACTTCAGTCTGAAGAAAACCACCGCTGTTAGTCTGTGACCCCTCTGTGCAGATCAGTGTCTATGTGAGCATCCTCTGACTTTTTCCACCTCTGGTTTGTGCCACAAAGGTGAGGAGGGAATGCACAGCACTGCACGAACCCTGCCACCACGTGCTGGACATCTCTACAGAACTGCAGCTGCTGGTGCCTTCTGAATGCCAGTGGAGACAGATGCCCAGTCACAGGGATGCTCCTCCTCTGAAAGAGCTTGGATTGGAATGAGAAAGAGGTGATTTATACTGATATAGAGTAGAGGAAAGGAACTCACACAACTGAAACTGTCTCAATTACCCAGCGCCAGCTAGCAGCTGAGAGGCAACAAGATCCCTCTTAGCTGTAAGTGACTGTTTCAAAGCAAAGTCAAGCATGTTGTCTCAAACTACCTCTAGTGATGGTTTGAACTAATGTTTAATTTTGCAATGAAATGGACTGTAAGTGCTCAGAGCCAGGAAACAGCTGAGAAGCAGTTCAAAATCTGTTCAAGCCATTCATCCTCTGTGTCTCTCAACAGCCAGTTACCGTCTGCTGTTTCAGTGGTGTGCAAGCATTATCCCTATAAATGAACTCAATACGGGTAAATGTGTCAAGTCCATGGCAAGTTTCGGGTTAAGGTAATTATATAAGCACTGGAGATCAAGCCAAAGTTTCACTGGAAAATTCCAGTTTACTCAACATGTAATATTCTGTCTGAAATTATTTATATTCAGAAAACTCTCACACAAGACCAGGTGAATGACATCGGCTGCAGAGCACAGCCTAGTAAGGTCCAGAGAAATTCATATTTCACAAAAATTTTTGACAGCATAGAAAAAGTGAGCATACCTAGCTCCCTAGATTTATTTTTCTTTTTATCTCATGAATTGAGATAAAGACAAAGAGCTCATTTATCACTGACTAACCTCACGGGCAAAACACTCTTGACTAGGGGAAAAATTAATTTACTGACAATTAAAAATAGACGTTGGTGGTAAAAACCAAAAAAAATAAAACATCTTTCCTCCAGTCCCCATCCCTCACCTTCTTTCCAGGCTCAACTTCATTCCTGCTTTTCCAGCTCCCTAAGTCTGCCTGGAAGGAGGGTGGGTAACTGGGTCAGTCTGTAATAGTTCTCTGCTGCTCAAGAAGTCCTCACACTTTTCCCCTGCTCTAGCACGGGCTCCAGTCCCTCAGGATAAACCCGCTCTAGCATGGGCTCTCCATGGGCCTCAGTCCCTGCAAGAAATACCCACCTGCCTGTGCGGGCGCTGCCACAGGCTGCAGGGTGGGTGTCTGCCCCACCGTGGGGTCTCCACAGGCTGCAGTGTGGGTGTCTGCCCCACCGTGGGGTCTCCACAGGCTGCAGTGTGGGTGTCTGCCCCACCGTGGGGTCTCCACAGGCT
>JAVJGI010000040.1:32983118-33017111 GCA_035590275.1 Ibycter americanus
ACTCTGTGCAACCTGCTCTAGGTGAACCTGCTTTAGCAGGGGGTTGGACTAGATGATCTCCAGAGGTCCCTTCCAACCTTGACCATTCTGTGATGTGTGTGCTCACATTATCTCTCTATGTCTTTATAAAGTGGGATAACAATGACAGTCATATTCTTAAGGGTGTGTCATCAAACAAAATAATGTTTTATATCTTGTTATTGAATTGTTAAATAGTAAAGGTATTTGAGAAATTGTTTTGTCAACAAAGCATGTTGTCTATCAGGAATATATATAACAAAAGAATCACCCCATTTCTTTTTCCTTTTTTTCTCTCTTTTTTCTGAGTTACACAAGAACTTGATGAACTCAGCTGTATTGGAAAGGGTTAATGGCTGTGGTCAGTAAACCTAAGCCACTGCAGGTGTGACGTTTGATTGAGAGGCGGATGTACAAAGACAGCAGGTAGAGCTGGAAATTAGGTTAGTAAAAGAACAAGGCAAGGTGAATGCAGAATTTTGTAACCTAAATAAAACCACACACATTTAAACTGTGTTTTTCTGTGCTCTGTTCTTTGTAAATGATGTCAAGTGATTTGTGTTTTATAAGAAGCTCATGGTTTTGCAGTACGTGTTCTCTAATACGTGCAAGCATTCCTCACCAGTTATTCACTTTCTTGCAGAAAAAATTACTTTTTATTATGAAAATAGGGAGTATGTTCTCACTTTCAAGCTGATGTTTGACATGCGTAAAGGGTATTTTTACTTGCACCTGAGATGAACTAATGATTTTATATGCTGCTTGCTGAGCTTCTAGCAGGAAACAGATCCTATTGCTCACATACTGTTAAAAGTAATCATCTAACAGAAAAGGCCAAGTGCTTCAGTCACAACTCCTTCTAAAAACAATTTTACATTATATGTTTTCAGAGGAAAAAAATATTACTGTGTTAATAGGAAGATCTGAAATCATAACAAGATGGGATGCCTGGGGTTAAGACTATTGTTGCAGCACTGCTGAGCCCTAGTGGTAGGAAACAACTTGTACTGGAAGCCAGAAGGCAAACTTTGACCAAGATTTTGTAGCACCAGAGAGGTTCGGTTGAAATCAGTGCCCATCCTGCTTACTTGGAAGGCCTTTGGGAATGCTGATGTGGACTGCTAAAAGCATACGTGCAAACTGAAAACAGTATTAAACATATATGCATACAAAGGACCTACTTTATCTGCTAAACTATGTCTTAGTTCTTCAAATCTCTGTTTCATCCCATCTTCAATTTAGGGTAGACATGTTTAGACAACATTTTCCTATATTTTGTAGTTGAAAAGGCATGGAGATAAAAAAAATTCTTGCAAAGCTGCTCACTGTAACATGATGTAATGTTTTCACTTGACCTTGCACATTGTTAGATTATGTGATAAAAGTCTTGCTTCACACATAGTAAGGATTCCAGAGAAGGCAAAATGGCATGCGGAGGAAACTCCAGTTACGCAGTCAGTGAAATAACACCTTGCCTCAGCTGTTCCCAAGTCTGTCAAAGGAAGGTCATCAGCCCCCTGAGCTGGAGGTTACACACAGCACCACAGGAAAACACGAACAGGTAGCTGGAGCATCCTTACAGACCAAGGTTGTTACTGCCTAGGGTGCATGGGACATATTACGAGAAGTCAGGAAGAGCATTCTGGGATTAGACAAAAGTTATTAGAGGATGTTTAGCGGACAAGGAGGTATTAAGGTGGTTTGGAGTGGAGCAAGAATTGTAAAATAGAAGGATAAGGGCATAAAAGGGCTTGGTGGTGTATAAACAGGTTGCAGGTCAGTAAGCTTGTCTGGCCGTGTTCCATGCCTGATCAATGCATCTTGTCCTATCTTTGTGATGGCACGCATGTCAGTGTGTGATTGCTAGTAAATATCCATCCAGACTAGCCATTGAGTAGGACAA
The DNA here is from genome assembly GCA_035590275.1 of Ibycter americanus. Lineage (NCBI taxonomy): Eukaryota > Metazoa > Chordata > Aves > Falconiformes > Falconidae > Ibycter > Ibycter americanus. Next base: position 32,985,040 of record JAVJGI010000040.1, read on the forward strand.
GTAGCCTGGGAGCCAGGTGTCAAAGCCCCCATAAGTCTGGGCAGAATATGTGCATGAGTATCTATGACTGACGTGGGATGCATCATAGAATTGTCCTGCATCATCCTTAGGTAGGCAAGAGGGTGTGATCTTGAAAAAAGCTTGAGAAAGCCTTGAGATTTGTGGAGAGCTAGGAGAACAAGCAAGGAGTATTGGAGTAATGTGGTTTGCTCCAGCTTGCTTCCAAATAAAAATTTTATTCTATTTTTTCACCATGATTATTGATAATTTATAGCTGATTGTAATCACAAACCAAAACTAATAAATTTTCTTTCCACTATAAAAAGAGTACCTGATAAACAAGACTAAAAGATGAATGTTATTATGAATGCTCTTCATTCCTAAAAGTTATGTGCAGCTGAGTCTGGCAAATAACCAAAGACATCCTTTGCAGCGCTTACTTAGCTGCAATATAAATAGTGTGTGTGTGAGGGAAGAATCCTATATCCGTAATGTAAACAAGTTCTCTTTGATCAATGATCCTGATCAGGGATATCTACATCTAGCTGAGCTTTCCTGGCTTATCAGGCACTTGCAGGTCCCAAAACTACTGGAAGCTTTTCTAAAACATTACCACAATGACCTCACCCAATAATGTAATTATACAGATCAAATTAGGGGGAAAAGGCTGAAGATTTTTACTGAGCTTATATTGCATATCCTGTATAAAATTTATAAGACATTTATTAAAAACACCTATTCTCACCTAATCATTCAGAGTCTGAATGTACACAGAGATAGAGAACTTGATAAACCATAATGGGCAATATTTAATGCTATGCATAAGATAATAGGCATTTTTAACAGCCAATTAATCAAAATCTTGTGATAAAATTGCTGCTTTTTCATTTCAGTGTAGATTATAGGTATAATTCATTCCAGCATTAGCTAGCTGATTAAAAGCTTCTCTCTCTCAGTTTTCGTATGAACTGAATAAATGACAATCTTACTTAATTACATCTATATTGCACTCTTTAAACAGAGTCAGAATGAGAAATAATTGAAAAATAGTGTAAGGGAACAAACACTTACAGGAATCCTTCTTTAATTATGCATAATCTATTATTTTACTCTAGGTGCACACAAAACTGACTTTGTTTTGTGAATTTACAGCTTAACCAAAAAATAGAATGAGACTAACTAACCATGGCTTGCAGGAAACTGTCTCCATTGCAAATGAGGTGCTACCTGGAATATATACAGCTGTGGTTGGCCCTGATAACATGAGCAATTCTGAATTAATTCTTCCTCAGCAGCTCCTTCATGCTTAGCAACTTCCTGAAATATGTTGAAACAATAACGTTAGACAATATGTAAAAGAAACAGAAAAGAGCTAGGATTAAAAAAAAAAAAGGAAAATGCAACATTTACTTTTTAAAAACTCTGTGGAACAAAGAAAGTTTGCAGAAGCATGAGGTTTATCATTAAAAGGTTTTACAAGATCATAGACAAATCTACTGTTAGTAATTATAACCTGAGAAATGTTGATTTGAAATTAATTTTCCTAATTGCGAAATGCTTTGGGGCCTTTTTTCTTAGTGAATAAAAGCATAACCTAAAATCTTTTTTCTGCTGCAGAAATTAAATACAAAAGTCAGTTTTGTCATTTTAGCATAGAGGTGCTGATCTTTTAGGTATTAAGGTTCTGTTTAGCAAATCAAAAACAGCTAACCTATGAAGCAACAAAATGATACTTAAAAGAGGTGTCCCATTCGTGATGTATTTCTGTGCTCTTTTAAATGATATCTCACCACAGCTGGTGAGATGCCGGTTTAATCAGTAGCTTAATACTGAGATCTTTCAAAAACAGCAATATGATTTATGATACCCCAGAGTCACCTATCACTACAAATGGCTTCACTGAGTTTGAGAAATTTTATGGTCTAGTATGAAGAAAAGTGAGCCAAAGAACATAGTGTTATATTATACAACTTATATTAGTTATAGGATGATATGTAATGGTCTGAAAAGAACTTTATCATTTAGTTTGTCTCCATCAGTCATTACCTTTTTAGCACATAACAACAGTCAAAAGAAAAAAAAACCCACAACTTTCCAAAAACGTTTAGTAGAACATACAGGAAGAAAGAATGGGAAAAACATGATGTTTTCAAAAGCATGAAGTTCATCTGAAAGAAAGTATTTCTTCAGCCCATCAGTTCTAATCATCAATATAAAATTAATTTCCATGTAGTTTGGAAAGCCAGCAACGCCTGGTTCTAAGCTTTCCTTCTTTAGAAATGAATCTATTACAAATACCAGACTTTCCTTTACAAGAGTAGATCATTGCTTGTTCAAAGTCCACTGACTGATTTTTTAACCTATGCAATCGCTGCCAAAATCAAAATATCACACTGCACTTTATTGAATAACAGTCATCATTAGGAAACTATGGTGTCTTTTATTAGGTTTCCAAACTTTTAGATGATCATAGTCACCCTCTGTACATACAGAATTACAAAATAATAAGGTAAAGCCAACTCCTGGAATATTTCCTTGGTGCAACCTTGAGAAGTCATCCTTCACACTTTCCTGGGACTCACCAGAGAAAGTCCCTCAGGAACCCGGTCAGAACATGGAACACCTCAACTTAGCCTCAACAGCAAGTGCAGCTACAAAGACTTCCAGTGATCATGTTTCCAGCTTTTAGGCACACAACTTGCATAGCCACTTTATCTTAGACTTATCTCTTGTGGGATATCACTTATCAGAGACTGAGACTGACTGAAGGTGTCTCTTTTTCTGAGCTGCCACATTTTCAGGTATCTTGCTGACACAGCCTAGTGGAGAATAACATGTTTGTGCACATAAAACCAAGATATATAATGTGTACTTGAACACAATTTCCCACGTGAGCCATTGGTATTTTCTGGTTATTGGTCTTATCTCATACTTGAACACGATGAACACTTGGACTGTGCAATAATTCATCTTGAAAAAAAAAATGTGACTAGTTACTTATTGTTAAGAGGTATAAACTTCTGTTCAATATGAATAATTTAAAGAGCTACTATTACACATAGATTTTTTGGTAGTTTTAGTGGCTTTTAAATTTTATTTCCCAAAGGGCCTTCAACTGTGAGAAGTCTGAAGGTTTTTGAACCTTGATCGGAGAGCCTGGAACTTACATTCTGTATTGGGGTGTACCACATTAAATCTCAAATAAAATGTCATTATAAATACATGTGAAATTCCTGGACATAATTTGTCCTGGATACTTTTTCTCTGGTACCCCATTTTAGAAATTCCTGCTTTCCTCTAGCTCTTCCTGCTTCACTGCAATTTCATGTCATGTTCACCACCTCCTTACACTTTTGCCAGCACAAATTTTATGGGACCATGTAGACACCCAGGTTAATTAGTTGGGACAAAAAAAAGGAAAGGAGAAAAGGGGAAAGGGATAAACATGAGAAGAAAGAAGGGAAAGGGTCTCTGTCTAACTTTGCTGCCAGTGAAAAGGTGCATGGAACTATATCTTAAACCAGAAAGTTCACAAGTTCAAGCTTAGCTGGGGAATGAAGAACTAGCAAACCTTTCAGCCAACCTTTCTTAGCACTCAATAAAACATTAATTTTTCATGTCTTTTGATTAGCCACAGGTAGGCACATTACTGCTAATTTTCAGCTTAGGTTAAAACTCCACAGAGACCTCTGGTTTTCAGTGCCTGAGCTGGCATTTGACAATTTGTGAGGTGTCAGGTGAGTACTGATGAGGTTGAGAACTAGGTGTTGTCTTGTTAATGTGCTTGGCAGGGAAGCAGAACAAATTCACAGCAGAAAGAACCTGTAATAACTCATGGATGAGGATACATCTCAGAGTGGATGATGGATTTTAGAGATCTGGATACAGCAGTTTAAAACTGGATTTAGGATTTTAACATTATGAAGAAGGAAGTGTATGACTGCAACTTCAGATTTTGAACTGGGTTTAGCATACAGTCTAAATGTAACTAAAAGCAACTTTATTTATATGTTTAAGGTAGGTGGGTTAAATCTGAGACTACAAGTGGAAAAATTTTAAAATAATTCACATGACATATTTAAGCTTACAGGTAAACTATATATATTTTACAAAAAGTTACTAAAAGGCCCTAAACTCATAATATTATTGCAGTTTATCTCTTTCACTCTCAGATAATTTAAGCAAGAAATTTGAGGAATTTTGCAGTTTTCGTCTGCAGTGATTGATAACTGGATACTCTGTATTTTGATGGGAGCATTCCCAGATTTCCAAAACAGCTTGCTATGACAAGCCACCAGAAATAAACAAATAAAACTATAAATAACACAGGTAATTTCTCTACTTCTTTATAAAATAGGTTAATAGAGTATTTTTTGTGCAACCACTTCCATTGAGAATTTTTTATGCAGCCAAATATTTTGATGCAGTTGTCTGTGCCAAGTCTTGATGTATATTAATTTTGCAAAACACAGCCAAGTTATGCTCCTTTGCAATGATGGATATTTTATGCATTAAACATGTAATCATGTGGCAATTAAGGATGGTGAAATTATATCGGAATAGTATGATAATGAAGTTCACTTTGAAACAGTGTTTGATAAACAACCTCTGTGCAGGATCTCCTAGCAAATCTTTTGATTGTCTCTTCTGTTTAATAGAAGTTCGTTGCTGGAAGATTATATGTAAGTATTAATGAAAGATAGACTTTATCAAAGACACCAGAGATGATGTGTCAAAATGAAGGATAATGTAAATCAGAGAATTTTTTCAGTTTAAACAGAATCGTAGAACCATTTATATTGTAAAAGATGCTTAAGATAATCAAGTCCCACCATTAATGTAACAATACCAAGTCCATCTTTAAAACATGTCCATAAGTACACATTTACAAGCCTTTTAAATATCTCCAGGGATGATGACTCAACCACTTCCCTGGGCAGCCTGTTCCAATGCTTGACCACCCTTTCAGTGAAGAAATTTTTCCTAATATCCAATCTAAACCTCCCTTGGCACAACTTGAGGCCATTTCCTCTTGTCCTATCATTTGTTACTTGGGACAAGAGACTGACACCCACCTTGCTACAACCTCCTTTCAGGTAGTCATAGAGAGCAACAAGGTACCTCCTGAACGTCCTCTTCTCCAGGCTAAACAACCCCAGTTCCCTCAGCTGTTCCTCATAAGACTTGTTCTCTAGACATTTCACCAGCTTCATTGCCCTTCTCCGGACATGCTCCAGCACTTCACTGTCCCTCTTGAAGTGAGGGGCCCAAAACTGAACACCGTATTCGAGGTGAAGCCACACCAGTGCTGGGTATAGTCCTGCTGGCCACACTATTTCTGATACAGGCCAGGATGGTGTCGGCCTTCTTGGCCACCTGGGCACACTGCTGGCTCATGTTCAGTCAGCCATCCGCCAGCATCCCCAGGTCTTTTTCCACCAGGCAGCTTTCCAGCTGCTCTTCCCCAAGCCTGTAGCACTGTGTGGGGTTGTTGTGCCCCAAGTGCAGGACCTGGTACTGAGCCTTGTTGAACCTTATACAATTGGCCTCTGCCTATGGGGCCAGCCTGTCCAGATGCCTCTGCAGAGTCTTCCTGCCTGCCGCGATTGAGAGATGTGACACAGCTTGATGCAAGCAAGATGTCGATTTATTGTAGCTTTTCACATATTTTTATACAGATCAAAACCTGCTTGCTCAGATCCGGGGACAGCGTGTCCCTTGCTGATTGGTTAATTCCTTACACAAAACACTTATTGATTAGCTAATAACAAATGCTAACGTTATCACAGTTTCCAAGTCTGTCTCAAGTCAAACAAAGCATCCTGTTTTAAGATGACTTATTGCCTTATGCAAAGTAAGCACTCTTGGTTCCTTCGAGGCTAGGTTGTTATCTTGTTCCCCCAGGGCTTGTGACCAACAAGTTCTAACACGTCCTCCCTTAACAGTTGAGCAACACTGGGGGCCCTGCCAAGGCCGGCTGAGCTGCATCCTAGACCTGCCCTCCAGCAGAGCAATGCTCCTCCCCAACTTGGTCTCGTCTGCCAACTTACTGAGGGTGTACTTGACCTCCTTGTTCAGATCATTGATAAAGATATTAAACAGAACTAGCCCCAGTACTGAGCCACAAGGAACACCACTTGTGACTGGCCGCCAGCTGGATTTAGCTCCATTCACCACAACTCTGGGCTTGGGCATCCAGCTAGCTTTTTACCCAGCAAAGGTATATCTGTCCAAGCCATCAGTAGCCAGTTTCTCCAGGAGAATGCTATGGGAAACGTTGTCAAAGGATTTAATAAAGTCTAGGTAAGACAACACCCATGGCCTTTCCTTCATCCACTAAGCAGGTCACCTTGTCACAGAAGGAATCAGGTTTGTCAATCAGGACCTGCCTTTCATAAACCCATATTGACTGGGCCTAATCACCTAAATTGTCCTGCATGTGCCATGTGATGGCACTCAAGATGATCTGCCCCATAACCTTCCCCAGCACTGAGGTCAGGCTGACAGGCCTGTTGTTCCCAGGATCCCCCTTTCCACCCTTCCTGTAGATGGGCATCACATTGGCTAACCTCCCATCAACTGGGACTTCCCTGGTTAGTCAGGACTGCTGACAAATGATTGAAAGTTGCCTTGTGAGCGCTGTCATTTGAACGTATCTGCACTGAAGTAGCCAAAGGAAAGTAATAACTGCCATTTCTGTTTAAATAACAAATAAACAAGAACAAGTACAGACTCAGAATGAGTCAGCAAGTGTTCAAAAACAGTGCTGCAAAATATTCTAACTTACTTGTATTAAACTCATCTGATTCTTCTTTGAATGATACTTAATAAAGTGTGTCTCCCTTACAGTTTTCAATCAGATGAGAAACGTGCTGTCAAAGATATTCTCCTGTCCTTCCCCACTTACTACAGCTCAGTTCTAACTGCAGAGCAGTCTTGGGGGATAAACTTTCATCCCTTTAATTAAAACTGCTAATGGGCACCTGTTCATCAGACCTAGCAGAAATAGTCCACAATAATGCCCTAAAATCTACATAATATAGGTGTTGGATTTTCAGCTCTTTCACTGTACCGATTGGGTTGCACTATGTGCCTTACATAGTTGGCCGCAATAAGGTACACTAACATGTGTCCTGAAATTTTTGAGGCAAATGTACCAATTAACTGTACTCTAGAAATCTTGTCTGATTCTATGTCTACCAATTCTGCAATTTTCAGAACAGTATCAAAACTTTTTAGAAAAGCTCAGCCCTGACAAGGATAGGGATCTCCATCTATCTTGGTTAGACTTGTAATATTCTTTTTATGTCAGGGAGGTGCTCTTGTACATAATCCTTTTTAAGATCAACCTTTACAAGCACTTGTAACATTGCAGTGTAACATAGACAACTTCTCTCAAAATGTTTGTGCAATTTTTTCTAAGTAGCTTTCTTTGTAGTGTTAATTAAATGAGACAGCATCTCATCATATATTCATGATTCCAGGAATCGTAAATGTCAGTACTGTCAATGTTCTTACATTGCTGTGAAGTTAAGTGTAATAAGCTGGTTTTGAATTACTGATCTCATTATTCCCTCATTCTATTTGCTCTATTATCAACAAAAATGTTCAAGTAACAATTTCACCAAGAAGTATTCAATAGTTTCTCTAAAACTGAAGGTTCTGTTTTAAATGATGCTTTCACAATAAACTGCAACAATTGTATATTCCTTTACGTATGACAGTATCAAAATCGATTGAGAACTGGGAACATTAAAAAACAGAGCTAAATGAATAATGGCTTTTTCTACTTTCTGCTTTCTCTCCTTTTGCTTTTTAAATGCAGGTAAACCTTAAAACAAAAAGTGTATTTTTATTTGAAAGATTTTCTTTTAAAAATGTCTAACTTTTGTTTATATTTCCCTATTTTCATTTTAATTTCATTTGAAAATATGAAAAATATTTTATATTTAATTTAATTATGTAACAAATTTAAAAATAATTTCAAAACAACGTGGCTGGAAATATTCTTAAATTTAAATTACATTTTTAATGTATCTAAAATCAGCTAACCTGATTTTTTAATCAGAACTTTAAAAAATCTTTTTCTGAAATAGATAATACTTCTGAAGTAGTAACTTGTGTAGACACAGAAGTTACATTTTCATCCTATGAATTTAGTACTAAATGTCAACATTAGTAATTTGTAGTTATAAATGCAAAGTAGCTCTTTCTGTTTTGTTTTGCATTTCACACCAATTGCCCAAATAATAGTGCAGTAAATTTTGAAAAAAGCAAATTCCAAATTCATCTATTTTGATATTTGTCTAAGTATACGTAAACTTTAGATATTACAGAACACTGCCTAGACACTTAGCAGATGGCCATGGTTCACAAATTCTTCTTCAGACCCCTCACATAAAAGTAATAGCGGCTGAAACACTTCTCTTGCTAGTGCCAATAGCAAACCTCTTATTGACCACCTTGTTGTGAATCAGACTGAGCATGCATGGGACAGAATCTGACCTCACAACCTGCAGCCAGGGATGTAAATGAGCATGTGTTAGCTATATATCATTGTCAGAAGAAAATGCAGTTTGAATTATATATTTGGAGTACGAATTTCTCACAAAACTGATTTATTTATGTTTACTGCTTTGGAGAAACAGCAATATAAACATTATCCAAACAATCAAGTTTCTCTTCATGTCTTTTGCTCCTTTATTACCAAAGTGTCTTTTCCTCAAAAATTGCAAGCTTCAGTGTTTTCTTCATTTCTTTCTGACTATAAGGCTTAAGTTTATTGAATCAAAATGAGAATAATAATACCAATATAATAATGTGATCAGATCAGCACAACCTTTGTGTAGAATATCAAGTATTTACAGTAAACAGCATACAGTAAAACCAAAATCTGAAACACTTTACAAAGTATTAATGAAAAATCATTCCCACAAGAAAAAGGTTTCTTCTCCATTTACACTGCCAGCATCATTATTACAACTTACAATTCATTCACCAAGTTCTCTGATTTATCCTCAGGAAGGAAGGCAGCTGGGAATAGGCTGTATGAATTTTTCATGCTGTGGGAATATGCTGTACTTTCTGTGGCAACTCAGAGAAGTCCTTGTGTCATATACTCTTCTCTCATGTGCAGTGCCATCAATTTGGGCATGTGCAGCAAGTCTGTTACTTCCCTGAAGCACTAGTCCCACTGTGTCTTTGCAGATGGACTGCAAAAGATGTGGCCAAGCTGGACAGAAATATTGGAGTAGATACCACATTATTACAGAAATCGCTATAACTCACTTCTGTAGCTACACTACACTGTTTTCTTTATAGGTCTTTATATTCTGTTTCAGACCTTTAGCCTGGTTCTCAGAAAACATAATTTATTGTGCAGATATATATGTTTAGAGTTTTACTAAAGTGAATTATTCAAAGCAGTTTTGGCACCTCCCAGCAAAGATATTTACCGTTTAGTATTTTATATATTTTTTCATAAAATGACCCTTTATTTACTTATGGTTTTGTTTCACTTTGGAGCTTCCAAGGATTCAAAGGCCTTTCTGAATATCAAAAATCCCTGAGGGGCCCTTCTCTAACACAGAAAGCTGCATCGGCTCCAAAAGGATCTCTTAAAAATGTTCTACTATTCTGTGAAAGAAAACCATATATATATAAAAGGAATTAGAAAGAACAGCTGGGGTAAGTAAAACTAATCTTTCAGTACCAAAATTTGACAGCATCAGCTGAGAGGTTAATTAAAGGTTAATTCCACCAGCTGAAATGGTAAGCAAAAGTATACTGTTACTCTTATAATCATAGTTAAACTGTGACCTGAGTTAGGATTGTAAACATTCAGTTACTGACCCACATTATAGGCTAAATAGCTAATTCAAAGATACTGCTAACATTTATGGTTTCAGTTTCGCTTTTTAATATGCTAGAATTTATTCTATTTTGTCTCATATTTACTTGATGGTTAATGCACCTTACTGATATTTAACTCATGCATAAACCTAGTGCATATTTGCAATGTTCTGTTTTTCTCAGAGATACTCAGATGAAATATCTAACTCTTAACATCAAAGTCCATCCTGAAGGAGAAGGCTATCATGCTAGTTACTCAGTGTTCCAGTACAGCAAACAGAAAGGCCACTTCATGCAGACGATTTAACTCCAGCAAGCAGAGGGAACCAAGATGCAGTAATCTGTTCCATAAAGGAGTAAGTATAGGTGAAAAGTAGTTGTACAAAATCTGATGATTAGGAACCTTCTGCAAATTTAGTCTAAATTTGCATAGACCACTATTTATTTCACATTATTATAACAGTATTTTCCATTGGCTGACATAACTCTACCCCTGTTTATATTCCTCTTTCTCTTCCTACCATCATTCTAAAAAGGAGTTATATATATTACAGCATTTTTTTTTTTTTTTTTGCATGACAGAGAAGCTGAACTCATTTTACCTTCTCTTATAATTTCTATAAATAATGACAATATTGGCAAAAATCAGGTGAACACCTACTTAAGTAAATGCAAAATCAAGGGATAAAAACATTTGTTTTGTTGGCCTGGGCATAAGGCACCCATATTGGGACACATGATGCCCACATCTGGTCAAAGCAGAAACTTCCTCCATTCAAGATCCCACATACTTTCTTATAGTTAAATATATTCCATCCACATAAACAGGAAAATTAAATATGCATCTTAAAATGGCCAATATCCTAGTATCTGCTGCCTTCAGCTAGACTTCAAAAATACTTGACCTTAATCTCTGCTTCAAGAGAGGCCAAAGAAGGATTAAAACCAGCATCCCACATTTCAGATGAGCTGGATGACTGTAATAACCCAACTACCAGCAGTGAATAAATGAGCACACTCCCCACACCTCTCTCTCAGTCGCACCTGCCTGCTGTGCTAAATGAATCTGAGTGGGGCCCATGTGATTTGCTCAAGGTTCTGGACTGGCAAGAATCAAAACAAAAACTCCCTTGCTCTCTAGAGAGTCCTTCTAGAAGTCACTTCTTCCCTGCCACCTGTGATAAACTCAGCCAAAACAACTGCTTACCAGCAAAACTCACAGAAGTTTGTACCCTGGCTTTTCTTTTCTACAGTAACTTCATCATGTGGTACAGTATTGCCTCTCCAATTGTATTTTTGATTCTGTTTCCTGCGTCCCACCCCCACCCCCTTTATTTTAACCAGGATCTACCAGACAGATCTTCAAAGGAGTCAGTTTGAGTGAGGGAAAGAGTAATTGCTCCATTATCCCAGCACACTGGCTGAGGAGCAACTATACCCAGTTAGAAAGGAGTATAAGAACAGGCCTCCAGACCTGCTGAAGGAGAGTTCAGAGAAGGAAGAACCAGAAACCGTAAGGTAGAAAAGGTTTATGTAATTCTGAAAACAAACTAAAATATTATTCTTCTGAAAACACAGTGTTTTCAATATAGCAAACATCAAGTGCCGACATCACCTGCAGTCCCCTGAAGATATCCCTGTGTTTAGTTTCATGTTTGTGCCCTAAGAAGGATAGTATCCTTCAGCTTTACCACTATTGACAACACTTACTCCACATCATGTTGTTTACATGGTGTGTAAGGATGATCCTTCCTTTGAACATTTGGCACAGCACAGGCAATTGTGGTGCCAAGAGGAGCTGCACTTCCATACCAACTACTTCTGAAGTGGTTCAACCCCCTTCATATGCTGCTAATAGCTCTTTTTCATCTGGGGTGTAGAAGACTTTCAATCCTCTATATCCTCAGCTCCAAAACCCTAGATATCAACTCCAGGTCTTTCTGGGTGCTTTCTGCCAGAGGCTGCAGATAGAGCCATGCTCCCTGTCTGCTGTGCAGAGCACATTTCTCACATCTGATCTGGTCCAGATTGGCCCAAGGGCTACCACATGAACTATGTCCTGTCTGATTCACGCAAAGGTTTTTCACTGCTGGGGGTGAAAAGTTCTTCTTTCAGGTGACTTGATAGAGAGGACTCACAATCTGACTGTCATGGATTAATCTCAGTCGGCAGCTGAGCACCACAGCTGCTTGTTCAGTCTGCATTGGCCGGCTGTGTGATGCTCAGCTGCCAACCGAGGTTAACCCACAACAAAGACTAATGTCAGTCATGTTTATGACGCCTTGTTCTGGAAGCAGTGCCATTAATTTCACTGAAGCTGCTGAAGGAACCGGACAATATTCAGTATAATTAAAGGCTTAGAGACCATAAGAACAAATGGCAAGAAAATGACATTATAATCTACATTGCTGCTTCAGATCAGATATAAATGGTTCACAATTTTATATACTGTAACAGCTTTTAAAATATTTTTAGTTATACCCATATCACTGAACTTACTAAATCTGAAATGGAATTCTTTCACTCTCAAAGGTATATTTTGTACCTGAAGAAAGAAACTGGTAGAAACAAATGTTTTTGTTCCAATGTATAGAAGTTGAGTTGCCATATGTTTTAATTCCTTAGCCTATCACTACCCAAGGAAAATGTTTCTTACTTTTCCTGCTCACAGACATAGGAAGATTACAGAAACAATCTAAGGAGGCAAGGTTAAAATATATCAGCAATTTTGAAAAAGCCAGCTCTACATAATGGTTGCAACATGGGTTGATATGTTCAAGTTAAGGGTTTTTTTTCCCTTTTGGTAAAATATCAAAAGCAAAAAACCAAGGGATAAGATTAGCAGCCCAGACCTTGAAAACTTGCTTGTTTGTAAGTTTTTGTCTCCCAGGTTAGCCTATACTAGTGATGGTTCTTTGCTGCTAGTGTTTAACCTAATGGGATGAAAGCTGTGGGCGCGCACAGCTGTATAACTTGTAACACTATCCTGCCACTATAGCATATCTTTGAACTTACTGGCAAGAAAAGCCATAAAGAGCAAATACTCTTGAGTATTTCACAAGAAACTGATTTTATCATGACTTAGCAGCAAGATTTTCCTGGGTTTCTTCTTCATTTAAGAAACTAGGAGTATGAATGGATTAATGAGAAAGTTTTTATTGCGCAGCTATGGAAATTAGTACAGTCCAAAGCCACGAGACACTGGGTACTGTTCATTAGTTGTAGCTAGCACACATACTATCCCAAAAGCAAATTACATGGCTATTTTGGGAAGGAACACAGAATTCATACAGCAGTCTGTTAAGGCTGCTGAACACATCATTACAAGCATAATCTGATTTCATCAGGGATTTAAGTGTTTTGATAGGAATAATAAAGTTTAGACAGCTCCCACTGGCTTCAGGATGAATGTTGTTCAGGCACAGTTTTCCATAATTGATCACTCTTCATCCCTGATGCTTTGGGGTTTTTGGCCTCCTCTTCCTCAACAGTTTCTCACTAAATGAGACTGCTACAGCTGCAATTTCTGTTAAATGATGGTACAATCCTCAGAAGTCTAAACCACAGGCAGCAGGTATGTATTACTTCATGATAACATCACATTACTAACAAGGAGCAATTATGAGAACGAAAGAGTTGTCATACTTGTTATCAAGTACATTCATTTATTGCCTAAGAAAACACCATTGAGCAGCAATCTAATACAAAACCTCAAATATAATAACCTAACATCTGCTGCAAAGTAATTTGATTCAAAGTCCTCAAAGATTTAACAGAATATGTTGGAAGAAAATGAAGTACATGTTACATATCGCTGAAAACAATAGAACTTGAAAGTGTTTCTCTTTAAGAGACAATAGCAGCTGTTGTTTTAAATCTTACCTAGTTTCAGGATCTGTAGATAGGAAAATAGGTGATCTACAGCTGATTTTTGCTTTTTGCATTGTAAAATATCAGAACAATATGGTGCAAAAGAAGAAATGAGAGAATTTCCCCCAACAAAAAAGAATCCTTATGGAATGCAAAAAAAAAAAGTTCTCTTTTAATAGGATGGGATGGAAACAGGATGTTTGGAAAAATCTTCAAACTGAAATTACTTGGTGATCATAAGTTTTGAGTCCTGCGTTGATTTTTTAGTGATGTAGTAGTAATACATTTAAATTGATCAAATATGTACAAAGGAAATTCTCCCTTTATTGTTTCAGTAAAGGACATCAGTAAACAAATTTAATATATGCCAATAAAATTTAACATTTTCATGTATTTTATAATGGGAGGCAGTAAAAATGCAAGATACATTAATGCTTTCAGTCTCCCTTAAAATATATATATGTTCGGTTCCATAGGTATGTTTACCCTACAACAGAGGAAAATTGCAGATTTTCAGAATATTTGGCAATGCATGCTCACTCTTTATAGGTTATAGAGGAGTCCTAAAACAAATGGATCCAGATGGCTATTGTGCCTCCTCCACCATGTGGGAGGCATGTGGGAGAAACTGGACACGGCAAATATACCTGGAAAAGTGACCCTCACAGGCTGTTGTACAGCTATTACCAGACCTACTGAAACAGTCACTCTTGTACTGCTACTTTGTTCTTACGCATGGAGGGTAGGAGAATATATCTATTTAATCATATACCCATAGACTGCAGACACCTATTTCTTAGGCTATTCACTTCTTAACGTGTTCCTATTCAGCTGTTTTTGGGGGAAGATTAGGGCTACTCTCCTCCACAGGTAGAATAAAACAGCAGGATCGTGGCATTATGCAGCTCTTTACACCTATGGATATAAATGAAAAGGAAATATGTATTTAGCATCTTGCAATCTAGCAGGAGAAGGAGTAAAAATTGTTCCTGCTGAACAGGAGCAAATGGATCACTTCTCTATCTTTTGGCAGATTTAAAAGGTGGAGGGAAAAAAAACCCCAAAACACAGCAACACTGCTACCATTTTCCTTTTGAATAAGATTACAAAACACATGGTATCTTCAGATTCAGGCATTGGTAAGTGTGTATGTTTTACATAGCTTCAGAATCTGGACAAAGATAAACTTCCAGTTATCAGAGCTTACCCAAAGGCAGAACCACTTATATACAATGCTTTAAGATCTGCTTTCCTAGAGTTAATGAATTTATTAAGTTTTATTGTTGAGTTGTCTGTGTCTAACAGATTCACTGTACTTCACAAAAATTATTTTCTGTTCCTTTCTTCCTAATTTAGCTTTATCTTGTAAAACACATGTTTAGGTATCAGGTAGCTGGTGAGCTTGTCCCACCATTTAATTAATTTGCATGGTGAATCACAAAATGCCACAAGTGGAAAGCTGCAGAGTTCATAACAATGTAACAATGATTTTGTATCCTATATCCTCCAATGCTGAGAAATAAAATCGACTCTGTCCATATACTGTTGCCTTCATTTCTATATATAGACCCCACTTACTTACACACACGTCCCACTAAAATCATCCAGAAGGGAATGTGTCTCCTTTTTTTCAAAGCTGAAGTAAATTGGGCTTTATGGAGGGAAATTATTACAGTCCCAGGGGATAGAACTCAGCTACCTCCTCTAAGCCATAGGTGTAGAGCTAATTTTGTTTCTCCACAGAGACTTTCCTTCCTTCAGGCTAAAGCAGATGTCAAAGCTCTTCCATCTAACTTCCTGGCTGTCTGATTCCTCTGACCTTCTGTGGCTCACCCTGCCCAGACCCAGCACTTCAGGGAATATCTGTGGTACCACACTTGTGTGCCATGTGTTGCAAGGTGGGTGAACCGCTAAGGTTTTGATGGTCCAGGCTTCTCTGAAACCTTAAAGCCAGAATGCATTTCTCCCTGTAATGTGGAAACAGTTTTCTAACTACTCAGCAGGTGCATAATTCGTGTTATGGCATTCAGCCCAGTGCCATAACACAGATGCAGTTACAGTTTACTGTTTATCTTGGCTGATGCATTAAAATTATGTCCTCAATCACCCTTCATTCACTTCAGTTTCATTCAAGTAGATAAGCTTATAACGTAGTTGTGAAATTACAAATTTATCGATGATGTGTGTGTGTGTTGCCAGTGCCGAGTGTGCAGACATCAGAAAGAAGAAATTCATGGTTAGATTTCTCAATAATTTTGCTTGAAGCATGCAACCTGCTCAAACTGAAGAGGTCCAAAGAGATACCAAGTCTAATAAACACACATACTGCCTAATTTGTGTTGAATTATTGCTTAAATTTATGAAAAAGAACAATCCAAGTGTCTATCTGCACTTCATACTATAAGTAGAAAAACAAAATATTAGCAATTAAATAGCTTAAACTTAGCTATGTGTTTTCACAAGCATGAAATTTACTTCATTGCATACCCTGACTTTAAAATACTCACAGCTGGAAATAGCTTCAACAGCAACCTCCGTTTTCAGTCAGAAAGCCCAAATATTAGTTGTTGTAGTTAAATCTTTTAATCCCAAAATCACATGCAAAGTCCCTGAAAGAGTGAACAAATTTAAATACCAGAGGAACAGTTCTTCCTGATTGTTAGATGTATGATGCATATGAGCACTAGGAGAAGATTTACATTATTTTTATATTTCCCATATAAAGTATATAAAAGTAATGGCATATAAATTTAAATAATCCTTAGAACAATCAGTATTTCTGCAGGAGGGAATTTTCTGTAGATTCAAAAGTAAATTGTAGACGTGGATCTCTTGTTTATTTGTCATTTCTCTGTATAGAGGATCTTTTGTCTAAATCACTGTGTTTGTTTGGAATGTATTCCTAAAAATGGAAGGAAATTAAACTATTTGTCTTCACAGCTCATCATCTTTTATCTAATCAGAACTCCTTCGATACTGATTTCTATTCTAGTTCATCTATTTATATTGCATTTGCTTTGGTGGGGTTTTTTTTGTTTTTTTTTCTTCTTCTTGGCCACATGCTTAATATCAGTGATGGTTTTGTTTAAACATAAATTGTCCTTCTCTAGCTCTTGATGGAAAGGCCAAGAACACTGCAGAACTGAGAGCCATGAACTACAGAAAAGTGGAAATACAGCCCTCACTGGGTTCCTGAAGTCAAATGGAACTAAGGCACCCAGGAGCTGATCATATCAATTCCGAAACATACAAAAAGTAATAATGTTAGATTTATGAATGTACACACTTCTTTTTTTAAAAAAAAACATTATAACATAGAACTGCCCTTTCTTTGCAGGATGTGGAGAGTGGGAAGGAGAAAGGTGTTATTCAAACATGAAGTGTCTTAAATAACAGCATAGGAATACAGAAAATGGCAAGGCAAAGAAATTGTTTTCTGTATCAATAATGTCTTTTTTTTTCAAGTGTATTTCTGTATAAAGTTGTCCTTTAAGGATCTGTAAGTATTACTGCTATAAACATCCATTTTCAGGAGGTCATAACATGGATAGAAGAATTTGCTTGAGACCAAAACACAGTAGACAAGATACTGCCAGCCTTAGGACTACATCAGGACAGAGGTTTCTGATGAGGAAATGGAAATACTCGTGCCATTAGAGTATAACTGTATGGCACAGTTATATTCACCTAGCAGTTCCACTTGAAGCAATCTGAAGGGGAAGGACAGGACTGTGACCAATCTGTTTTAAGAAAAAATGCTAGAAAAGTCCCATTTGTTTAGTATAGTTTAAGGAAAAAATAATGCTGAGAGGGGTATGTTTGCAGTTTATAAAGACATCGCGGTAAAACCAAAAGACAAACAAGCACTATTGTAGTGTGGTGGGTTGACCTTGGCTGGCCTCCAGGTATCCACTAAAACTTCCCTTTCTCGACAGGACAGGAGAAGGGATCATGATGAAAAATCTCATGGGTTGAGATAAGGACAGGGAGATCACTCACCAATCACTGTCATGGGCAAAAGAGACTTGAATTGGGAAAATCCATGCCAATCAATAATAGAGTAGGAGAGTGAAAAATAGGAACAAAACTAATAACACCTTCCCCCACTCATATCTCTCCCCCATTCTTCCCAAACTCATCTTCACTCCTAACTCTTCTACCTCCTTCTCCTGAGTGGCGCAGGGGGATCAGGAATGTGGATTGTGGTCAGTCCATTACCCTTAGTCTCTACTGTTCCTTCCTTCTCACACTCTTCCACTGCTCCAGCACGGGGTTCCTCCCATAGTAGACAGTCCTTCATGACCCAATCCAACATGGGTCCTCACCCTGTGCTGTGTAGTTCTTTACAAACTGCTCCAGCATGGGTCCTTTCCATGGAGGACAGTCCTTCAGGAGCAGACTGCTCCAGAGTCTTAGTCAATTGGGAAATGAAATAGATCACCTAAAAAAAGTTCCTTTCCCATCCTATAACCCAATGTCCATTACTGCCAGCAGGAGATTAGTACATCCCATTGTCTATCATCTCATTTATTATTTTTTTAAAAAAAGTTTTCATTTGAGGAGTTTCTGATTGTACTTGACAGCAGTCAGATGAAGTTTCTGCTGAGTAAATGCTGGTAAACCTCAGGATCAATCCTAAAATAAATGGGCTCTGAAAATCAGCAATCATCAGCTAAATAAGTAACATACAACTTAGGTTTGCTGGATTGGATGAATTGTACAATATTTCACCCTGTGTAACAAAAAAGAAAAAAAAAAGAAAAAAGGTCAGATCAGGACTATCACCAAACATACAAAGAAAAGCTTTACAAAGCAAACTCCAACAGATAATTGGAATAGTGCCTGAAATCTGCAAAGAGGATGTAATTTTGAATGGGCAGGTAAAAAGTAAAAGAGAACTAATCTTGTCTTCTTGCCATTCTCCTCAAGGTCAGCTGTATTATTTTAGTGAGATGGCATCAAGAATTTTCAATATCCCCTTTTGTGAGACACTAAATCTCAGTCCTGAAGGCATTTAGAATTCATTTATTGTTTGTCTTGATGAGACAAGATATGTGAGTGACAATAATGCTTAACACATTTTGAGAAAAAGCTTAACAGCATCAATTCCAGCAGGTTGATGTAAGCTCACTGTAAGTGACAAGGCCATCCACAGAAAATCAAACAACTTCCCAAACCTCTAAATGACAGTAAGAGCTATTCAGACCACACAACAACAAGGACAGGCAATTCCAGTTTTCACAAATCACCTTCGTATTACCCACCCAGTAACTGTTGGGTGCTCATTTAATCATCCACATTTGTGCATACAAGCCTTCAACCAGTGGTTAAGTGGAAAGCATATTATTTCGCTGAATGAACGGGCTACAATATAGTAGTAGTCCTTGTTAAATGAGAAACAGAGGTTAAGCTTACATATGTAGGCACATGCTTTATGTAACCTGTTATAATAAGTAACCACATGAGTAAATATCCATTAAGCTTTTTTTTTTTTTTTTGGTCTCTTGAGAGTTAAATAGAAAATGCAAAAACAGAAATCTAGAAATTATTAGTTTAGGTGTCTTGTAAGATACTAGAAGTTTTAATTAAATTCAGAAAAAGTAAAATCTATAAATAATTAACAAAACAAACTTTAATTAAAATAAGCTTTCTGATATTTCTGTCTAAACCAGGTTAACATAAAGACTTCTTAACGAGCCATTGCTATGATACAGCAGCTAGATATTTGAGGACTAATTTTAAAGGGTAATGAAAAGCTTTTCTATTAAAATTTTGTACCCAGAGATTTTAAAGTCAACAGTATTATGTCCAATTTTACAGACTGAAAAAATTCTTTAAATATGACTGAACAAAATACAAGTTTAAAACATCTTTGTTATATAAAGCTTCGCTGAATTTTTCCGCTTTGGAAGGGCTGACAAGCATTCACAGACCTCCACCTTACTTTTATAAAGCACCCTATATGAGGCTGGTAGGGAATCAGATTCTGATGTTGCAGACAAGTGCAGCAGGTGTATATAATGTGATATTTCATAATACTCATTAGAACAATACTTATTATATATTTCTGTTTATGTAATGGCATGTCACTGTATATCTTAGATCCAAGAAAGGTTCTCAATCTAAGTGGACCACTTGAAATCATACAAACGAGTTAAATATTAACCAGTTGTAGTGCAGTCACTTTTTAAACAATGTTTGGGCCTAGCATATTTTCACGCTTTTGCATTGGACAGAAGATATTAAAAGGAGTAGTAATTGACCTTCAATGTATCAGTTTTTGTTATAACCCATACCTGACTGTATCAATCATTTACTGAGCCCTAAGCAGACTGAGGAGATGTCTCCACCAGAATCAGTTTTCTCCCAACATTTTTCCATAAAATCTTCTTTAAGAAAATTCAAATATTACATAAAAACTTCGGTTTCAAATCACTGGAATAAAGAAGAGTTTAATTTTTCAAGCTGTTACACACAGACTCACTAGGTACGCTTGGCTATACTCACTTTTTAAAAAAAAATTATTTACAATAGCAAATATAAGAATTCAAATGTAAGAAGTTTGTAACAAAATATGTACAAAAAATAAAATTCACTTACAAAAATTACCCACAGCATAAATATCCCTTGCAGAAGATCTGACAAATTTTGCTTTTCTTATTTTTAATTAAGATTCACAAATACTGCCCTAAGAAAAGCACCCAGAATCCTAATTGTTTAAAATGTGGTAGTTCATCTTTTCCAGATAAGCTATAGTAGCTGAGCCATAGTAGACTTTCTGTCAAGTCAGGACACCATTTTTTTTTTAAATCTACTTAAAGAAATTACATTCTTAAGTCATTTAACAGAAATTAATAGGCTGCAGTGTAATCACTTCAATACTTTGTATCTAGATGAATGTAATGTTTTTAATGTGTAAATGCCTGTTATAAGCAAAAATGCAAGCAAAAAAGTGACATTACAAGCTAAACAATGAGAAAAAAAATATTTGGTTTGTTGTTTGTTTTTTTTTAAGAGAAGTTTGTTTCATGTAATATATTTTAGCTTTTAGATTGTATGAAATGCACCTATAAATAATTTGGATGCAGGAAAAATTTAAGAACACTTTAAAAAGTACTTTTAACAAATCTGACCAGTTTTTACTTTTATCTGGGTTATGGCACAAAACTAATGTACTCAGTCTTGTGTTACTTGGGCATATAAATGCTGAGCAGACATAATTGCAAATGTTTATGATGTTATGAATCTCAGACCAAGTAGTAAGTATTCCTGGATTTCAGAATCATTTTGGTGACATCATTTCATGTCAGAGAGATTTGCAGGTCTCTGCTTCAATTCATTTCGAATGATTCAAGGCAGAAGAACAACTTTCCAAAATCTTTGTAATTCATGTCTTTACAAGACAGTGTGAAAGGTAGTATCTTAGATCATCCTTTAGATGATCTTGAAAGAATCCTTTAGATCACCCATGTTGCCTATTCACAGTTTTAAGAGCTATAACTTGTCCCAGCAACAGAAAGCATTTTGTAATCTCGTGGCCTGATATGTTGACCGTTACATCTGGTAATATATATAAAGTACTCATTCTCATCTCTATCTTCTTTACTGCATTAATGTGCTCTAGAAGCTACTTCTACCTCAGGTTTTTTTCACTGCACCAAGTCCCAGAATAAAAGAGATCAAACAAGAAGCTCTCACTAAGAAAAGTGATACCTTATGATGTTCACTGCATTTTTTTAAACAACCATGTTTATTAAACAACATTGATCAGTGTCTGTGATGATAGAAGAGATGATTTGTGAACATAAACCAGTCTGTGTTGTTTGTTTTTTCTTAAATTAACTGTGCCTCTCTGGTAGTGTAAATCATAGGTATAGCCGTGGCATGGATTGGTGCCAGTAACATTTTAGCATCTGGCTGTCAGTCTTAAGAAGCTTTACCTCAGTTCCACTCATTGCTATAGTTTAGATCCCATGTGTCATACTACTTTATCTTCTTTATTATTCTAGTTCTTCAAAAAGTTTGTAGCTCTTCTCATTCATTAATTTTTTCTCAAGAATAAAAATACTTCACTTTTCTATGCAAACCAATCCCATCAGCCTCTGGCTTCATTCATTTTCCTCCAAAATTTCCACTATTCTCTCAGCATTTCTGACACTGAAATAATCTCACGGAAATTACCTGAAGATTTCTGTGGGAGTAGCTAGATTTTGTATCTAGAATTACATAATAAACATATGAAACTATTAATCTGTGGTCCAAAGGTACAGACTACAATCAGCCCTGTGAGTCGTAAATAACTGACTACTTCACCACAGACCTTTCTCAGTATTTTTACACCACTGTATGTGCATAAGGCTTCCGGGACCTTACCACCTTATCTAGTGAGGTCAATGGAAGATCTGTCTTTGATTTAGTGCTCGCAGAAATAATCCCCTGATTGGGAAATATCAGATGTATTTGTCTCAAAGGGAGCTGGAAGCAAATGAGGGTGGAAACCCTTGTTACAGAATACGTTGGGGTGTATAAGAGAAATAATGTGTTGGTTTCTTAACCTGTCCTCTGAAAGATAATCTTTGGGGATTAAACCACACTCATGTATTTCTTGAACAAGTCTGTTTTACTTAGTATAAAATCAATTTAGTGTTTATTTTGAGGTCATGGCATCAAATTAGACTGAAAATATTGCTTAGTCTCATTTAAAAACTGGAAATTATTGCATTTGGGTGTAAAAAAGATTAATCTGCAAGGTATAATGTGATAGCAAGTCATTAAAATCAACTTTTTTCTGTCACACTTCTTCATGACCAGCGGTCTTTGCCTCCATGTTACACCATCTAATAGTTCTGAATTAGCTATTACAAAAATGGATAAAGCACCCCATCTACCGTAACGTGCATGTCCCAGCGACTAGGATTCATAGGGTAATTCTCAACTAAATTCCTCATTCACATTCACATGTGAATACCGCATCAAGAAGCTGATTTTCATTACTATCACTTGAGTCATGAACTATGACTTTACATCTGTCCTTTTCATTATCACCATATCATTATGCAAATGTGTTCCTGCCGGCTCACATCTTAGTTCAGTCTTCCCCTTAAATGCTTAGCAATGCTATAATCTAAGCACCTCCATCTTGAGTTTCATATTTTGATTTGTATAATAACTTTAAACACATTATTGCAAACATTTTTCAAAATATTCCGTATAAAGAGTAAATGCATCCTTATAATCTAACAAGGTCCCATGGCTGAAGCTGTAAGTCCATAGTGCCGTCACTACCACATAGCTCTATGGCGGTAGCCTCCTGGCCTAGAATTCAATTCACTGGCTGGTGCAGTCATGGATGACAACAGAAAACCTGCCCTATTCTACATATTGTCAGAGTGACATATATTCTGTAATAAGACAAGCAGTATCAGAAACATCCTTGTGTCTACAGAAAGCATGATTTATTTGCAAATTCCAGACAGTACTTAATTTTGGAGACACAGGCAGCAGAGTTATTAACCAATGGAATCCAATTTTTACAGCTCTGTTGCGCAAGAGAGACTTGCTTTCAAAAACGAAACAAAAACGAGAAATGGGGATTAACTTTTCTCATTTCATCCTTATTTTATGTAATAAATATGTTCCATGCCACCTCTGTAAAGAGATTCCATTTCATGTTATGTACTGTCAGACCAACGCTATCAATAGAGTATACAGCACTGACGATTATTGCTGTGATGATAGAAAACCCCAAGCAACTTGCTCTTATTACATGTTTTATATCAGAATTGTCCTCTTACTAGAATACATCATCAGAGCAATGCCTTTTCGTGTTATCCATCACTTCAGCAATGTTGCCTAGTGTTATTCATCATGAAGGCAGCAACAGTAAAATTCATACATCATCAAAATGACGGTCGTCCATGTACAATGCGAAAAATTCTTTCTTGATATTGTAGGTGTGGTGAAACCTTTAGACGATTTTTAAAGAAAATACATTATTTGTAAAAAATAAACACACCGCCTAACAGAATCTAATCTGCAGGGATTTAATAACACATTATTATCTCATTAAATAAACCAAGATAGCACTTCTAAATTTCATTGAAACTAGCAGGAAATTTCTAGAGGAAAAATAAAAATCCTTTTTATAGCATAATTGTGAATGGAAACAGTGTCACAAAAGAGAACGGGAAAAGAAAATTATCAAGCTGAGGCTCCAGCAGTGAGTCACCCAACTTCACTTGTCAGAATTCAGAAATCTGAGCAGTACTTCCTATTGTTAGTCTTTGACTGATCTTCTGAATTAACAATCCTCTGAAAGGATGTTCCTTGAACAAGGACAATAAGGACTCTTGCAAATTTCTTTTATTAGTCTAACTGAATTAGAACTTAAATGTTATGTCTAACCTACACTGCTAAGACATTCTTTTCCAGAATTCTTACATACGATGATTCAATTTTTCCTCTTAAAGAATATAAATCTACCTTTGATAACATCTTCAGTTATGGCTTTGGAAAGAGAATAATACTTTTTTTTTTTTACAGAAGTATCATTCTAACTGATTACATCATACACAAAAGAGACAAAATATAATTATTTCAGCATCTGTAAAATCATGGTATTATTATTTTGTAACCTCATGATAAAGTTTCAGTGATAGCTGTATTGCTACATTTATGTCAGGAACACATTTCATCATTTTGTGCACTATCTTATGTTCTTTGGCTGTTCTTTGAATAGGTTTGGAAAATACATTATTAACACATATGAATATATATACCTTTCGGGGAGTTCAAATTTATTTTGATTTGTCACTGTTGATCACAATGATGTCTAAGAAGTCCATTTATTCTACTAAAATCACCTGCAACTTCAAAGAAATATTACTTCAGCGTTTGTGGTGGTCACAAATGTATGTGCAGTTATTTATGCTTTTTGCAAAACTTACTGTTAAACCTGCTTATGTTGCACAAGCCACGCAGCTTGCTTATTTAGCATAGTAACTACAGTATCTCAAAGTTGTTCCATCAAACCTAATGTTTAAATCACAGGTCATTCTTGCAGTATTAACTTTGTATTTGTAGTCATTTCATTCACTGTTGGCTTTGCCAGCTTTAGTCTTCATGAAACACTCAGCTAAAGCGATTCCACAGTGATAAATGCTGTAAAACTGATCATATAGTCTCTCCTTGGGCAATTTCCAGATTCTCCAAAGAACGGTGCTCCTCTTTAACAAATGATTTAAATAAATTTTAGTGCTTTTAAGCCACAAATATTTAATGTCCCAGGAAGTAAAAACATTTTAGATATTTAAACTGAAAAGCTCTTTCAGGTGTTTTTAATGCTATTGAGCAGGATCTCAGCCATTAGCTTGAGAGAAGATTGTATAACACAGGTTATAGAATTCAAAGTGAATGTTTTAAGTGTCTACCATGAGAGAGATTATCAAGGCTCTTTACAGAAAAAGGAACCCATTTGTTTTCATTATTATTTAACTGCCAGCAGCAACAACAAAGCAGTGGACTGTTGCAATAATGTTTAGTTACTCTGCCTTTGTTAGGGAATTCGAGCATAAAGTATGTGGTTTTGCATGTGCTAGTACTTATTGACTAATGTCTCCTCTGCCCATTAAATAGAAATTTCCCTCCTGTCTCTGCTTCTTTTACTTTCTAATGGCCCTTTGCTCTTTTCTCCTTTAAAAAAACCAAGACATTATCTGATAACCTAAAGGGAAATTGTAGCTAAAAAGCACATTTAATAATATTGATCTTAAAGTGCTCTTTAATTTAGAATATAAAAGTAGTTTTTATTCATCACAATTTTCCCATTAAAGAGTTATTGTGAAACTAAACTTGCATCTGTATCAGCTTTTTGCAAGTGAAAGTATCTATTTCTGTCTGAAACTATTAGCCATACTGTGAAGTTACAAAGACAAATCTGAAAACCTCTTCCTTCCTTCATTTGTGGCATAAATATTGGATCTCTGTCCCAATTTCTGAATAGTCAAAGAAGTGTTAAGTCTTCAA
Organism: Ibycter americanus; assembly: GCA_035590275.1. Classification (NCBI taxonomy): domain Eukaryota; kingdom Metazoa; phylum Chordata; class Aves; order Falconiformes; family Falconidae; genus Ibycter; species Ibycter americanus. The sequence continues at coordinate 33,010,786 of JAVJGI010000040.1, forward strand.
TGGGTTGAGAAAAAAAGTGGTCAGTTAAAGTATGTTTTCCCACATAACTATTTTATTTTATTTAAAATATATTGAACATAGATATTCATCATATTACCATTTTTCTACCCATCTGCCTATGTTCCTTCCTATATAGTTAGAAAATCACTCCTTCAACAGAGTATGTTCCAATGCTTATTTATTAAAATCAAAGGAAATCAAAGGAAATCAAAGGAAATTAAAGGAAATAAAGAGTGAGTCAAGAGTTTATGGGTAAAGATTAAGGGACAGGCCAATATGGGGGACAATGTTGTGGGTGTTTAATACAGACCACCTGATCAAGAAAAGGAAGTCGATGAGGCCTTCTATAGACAATTGGAGAGAGCCTCATGTTCACAGGCCCTGGTTCTCATGGGGGACTTCAGGCCCCCTGATATCTGCTGGAAAGACAACACAGGTAGGCTCATATAGTCCAGGAGGCTCCTGCAGAGCAATGATGATAACTTTTTGATGCAGGTGGTGGAGGATCCAACAAGGTCAGGTGTGCTGCTGGACCGTGTACTAACAAAGAAAGAAGGACTGGTTGGGGATGTGAAAGTATGGGGCTGCCTTGGCTGCAGTGACCATGAGATGGTGGAGTTCAGGATCCTGCATGGAGAAAGCAGGGCAACAAGCAGGACTGCAACCTTAGACTTTAGGAGAGCTAAATTTGGCCTCTTCAAGGACCTACTTGGAGGAATCCCATGGGATAGGACTCTGGAAAGTAGGGGGGTCCAAGGTTAATATTCAAGCATCACTTCCTCAAAACTCAAGATAGGTGCATCCCCATGAGTAATAAATCAAGCAAAGGGGGCAGGAGGCCTGCATGGATAAGCAAGGAGCTTCTGGCAAAACTCAAACCGGAGAAGGAAGTTCACAGGATGTGGAAGACAGGTCACTTGCAAGGAATATTAAGAATGTTGCCAGAACATGCAAGGAAGTGACAAGGAAGGTTAAGATCCCATCAGAAATAAATCTTGCAATGCATGTCAAGGACAACAGGAAGTGTTTCTTCAAGAACATCAGTAGCAAAAGGAATACTAGGGAAAACGTGGGCCCACTGCTGATTGAGGTGAGTGCCTTGGTGAGGAAAGATGCACAGAAGGCAAAGTTACTGAATGCCACCTTTGCTTCAGTCTTACCTGCCAAGACCAGCCCTCAGGTTTCCCAGACCCTGGAGGCAAGAGAGGAAGTCTGGAGAAAGGAAAACTTTCCCTTGGTCGAGGGGGATCTAGCTAGAGATCACTTAAGCAAACCTGACACCCACAAGTCCATGGGCCCCAATGGGATCCACCCCCGAGTGCTGAGGGAGCTGGCAGATGTTACTGCTAAGCCAGTCTGCATCATTTTTGAAAGTTCATGGAGTGCAGAAGAGGTGCCTGAGGACTGGAGGAAAGTCAAAGTCATTCCAGTCTTCAAAAAAGGCAAGAAGGAAACTACAGGCCAGTCAGCCTGCCTCACCTCCATCCCTGGAAAGGTGATGGAAGAGCTCATCTTGGAGGTCATCTCAAAGCATGTGGAGGTAAAGGTTATCGTTAGTAGTCAACAAGGATTCACCAAGGGGAAATCATGCTTGACCAACCTAATAGCTTTCTATGATGGAATGACTGGCTGGGTAGATGAGGGGAGAGCAGTGGGTGTTGTCTACCTTGACCTCAGCAAGGCTTTTGACACTGTCTTCCATAACATCCTCATAGGTAAGCTCAGGAACTGTGGACTAAATGAGTGGACAGTGAGGTGAATTGAGAACTGGCTGATGGCAGAGCTCAGAGGGTTGTGATCAGCAGCACAGAGCCCAGCAGGAGGCCTGTAGCCAGCAGTGTTCCCCAGGGTCAGTGCTGGGTCCAGTCCTGTTCAACTCCTTCATCAATGCCCTGGATGAAGGGACAGAGGGCACCCTCAGCAAGGTTGCTGATGATACCAAACTAGGAGGAGTGGCCGACACACCAGCAGGCTGCGCTGCCATTCAGCAAGACCTGGACAGGCTGGAGAGTTGGGCAGAGAGGAACCTGCAGAAGTTCAACAGAGGCAAGCGTAGGGTCCTGCACCTGGGGAGGAACAACCCCACACACCAGTACAGACGAGGGGCTGACCTGCTGGAAAGCAGCTCTGTGGAGAAGGACCTGGGAGTTCTGGTGGACAGCAAGTTGCCCAGGAGCCAGCAATGTGTCCTTGGGGCCAAGAAGGCCAATGGGATCCTGGGGGGCATTAAGAGGACCGTGGCCAGCACGGTGATCCTCTCCCTCTGCTCTGCCCTGGTGAGGCTGCACCTGGAGTGCTGTGTCCAGGTCTGGGCTCCCCAGTTCAAGAGGGACAGGGAACTACTGGAGAGGGTCCAGCACAGGGCTACAAAGATGATGAGGGGTCTGGACCATCTCCCTTCTGAGGAAAGGCTGAGAGACCTGGGCCTGTTTAGGCTGGAGAAGACTGAGAGGGAATCTTATCAATGTATATAAATATCTTAAGGGCAAATGACAAGATGGTGCCAAGACTGATAGCACAGGGGTGTTTTAGCTATTGCTGAGCAGCACTTACACAGCAGCATCAAGGCCCTTTCTGTTTCTCACGCTGTCCCATCAGTGAGCAGGCTGGTGTGCAGAAGAAAGTGGGAGAGGACACAGCTGGGACAGGTCACCCCAAGTGACCAAATAGATATCCCACACCATGAGACATCATGATCAGCAATAAATCTTTGGGGAGAAGGGATGTTGGCTGGGGCTGTCATTGCTTGGGGACTGGCTGGGCATCTGACAATTGGTGGTGAGCAATTGCAGGGCAGGAGGGTTTTGCATCACTTCATTTTGATGGGTTTGTTTCTTTTCCTCTTTTTATTTGTTATTGAATTTGTTTTTGTTTTCTACTTTTATTCTTTGAATTATTAAACTAGCTTTATCTCAACCCACAAGTTTTCTCACTTTGACCCTTCCAATTCTCTCCCCCATCCAGCTGGGTGGGGGAATGAGTGAGTGGGTTGCCACCTATAAAAGAATGGTGCATCTCCTGTAATACTTATGAGGCTTGGAATTAAGAATCCACCGTTACCTAATGCGGGGTTTTTAGTTTCAGGAAACAGTAAGGGCATCAGTAAAAAAAGCTGGTGTTAATCAAATACTTATTCTGTAAATAAATGAGATTAGTCTCAGGAAAAAAGTAGATTAGAGAATTTTGGGAAAGAGAAGGAATGAATTCTGGTCAGAGAACCTGAGAAAAATGTTTTTAAAAAAGTCTGTCTGGTGGTGTCGATTCTGTAACCAAATTGATACAGAACAAGATAGGTTGAAACACGTTCCAGACACCAAAATTTTCTGTCTCTAAAGAAACTAAGGCCTATGAAAAAGCTTTTGCGTGTACCTAAGGAATTAACATATACTAATGCCTCGAATTTTATGGCTGTATGTTACAGCAAGTACACAATACGATAGCCTTCTCGTATCCAGTACCTACCTCACCCAACAAATTATCCTTCCAATTGTAAAGACTTACCTAGGTCTAAAAATTCAATGACATAAGCAAATTATAGTATTGAAAGTGTTCTGTTTACCTTTGCTCTATCATTCAGATACAATTCATTTTTGCATTTTTAGGCCTTGGCTGTCATTAGCATGTGTGCTTACAATTTACATTAAGTATTACTTTGCAAGAATGAATCATGCATCATGAAAAGGATGTTCATCACTGCTCTAAAGCATATTGCTTGTTCATTAATTGTGAGAAAGTCAATAATAGAATACATGAAAATCCATGGCTACAGCTTGTTTTCAACTGTATACGGTTTGGAATGTCAGGGTAAGATTTTAAATAAATTTCCATTGACTTTCCGTTAAGCACCAGAAGTAGCTTTATGTAACACATAAACTACAAATCATGTTTTTCCTTAAACTTTCATATGCTTTAATGCAATACCTATGTAATATTGCTTAAAGCAGTGAGAAAGTAGCATTTTATACCAAATATACAGGAAATATAAAACACATACATTTTAAAGTAGAGCTAATATTTTAATCAGGTAGTATCTACCTAGAACCATGTTTTTAAATGATGTAAAGGAAGGAAACCGAGTGTTTTAAAAGTTACGCTAATGTTATTGTAGCTTAGCGAGTCTAGAAGAACTATGCTTTTATTTCCAGGTATCAAAATTGTGGGAAAATTGAGGAACAGCCATAATCAGTATTCAGCTATTGTTCCAATTCCCCTATGTGCAATGCTTGTTTAGATATAAAAAGGACGTTCCTGGCTATTAACCAGGCAATTATTCATGTTTAAAAACATAGTTTTGTTGCCACTAGGTAAGATAAGACTATTGTGCGGATGTCTAGCCCATATGAAACAAATTACAAATCTCAGCTGTGGCTTTAGTATTTCACCTGTGTAAGTAATTAAAGATTTAAGAATAAAAGGTCTAAGGTAAACCAGGTAGTTACAATTTATTCAGATATTTTTAAAGCTATTAATAGAAGTTCCTTATGAAAATATGAGACTTTGAAAAATCACTAGCTTATTAATACTGCAAACTGTTATAATGAATGAAATTAAAGACTATGAATTTAAGCAATGCTGCTTTCTCTCAGAGTGCAGAGTATCCTGCTTCAAGAACAATTTCTCAAGGTTTCTAATGAGTAACTCTCAGAATGGAAATAATTTAATAGTACAGTGATTTGGGTGACCAGGACTGTTAAACATATTTAAACAGTGGCTTGAAAGCAGAAGTGAACAAAGAAAGTTGGAAAGGAGGCTATTCATGAGGAGTTATTTTTGGTGTTGAATGCTGCAGGCCCTAACATTGCAAAGAATGAATAAAGTGGGCCAGTACAATGTTAAAATTATGCATCAACAATGGCAAGGAAAATTGCATGGAAATGATTAATTTTGTCTGTTTATATACACTGATAGCTTCTTAGTGGCTGAAAACACCATAGAAAGAAAGCTAAGTGACTTTGAGGAGAAACCAACGAATAATCTGATGAAACACAGCAGTTATAAGCATAAATAGCATGCTATGATAGATATAATTAGAAATAGACTAAGAGACATTATATATAATTGCCTTAAGTGCAGCTGTGAGATGGCCAGATTAAGGCTAAAAGACTTATTTTCACACTTAACAATCAAGTATTTTCTCTTCCTCTAATGTCCACAGAGCTAATTTAAGCTCAGGACCTTCCTTGTGTGTGTGATGTTCAAGCAAAGTGTACTAGAAAAACATATAGAGGCATTTAAGAGATACATGGTCCATACCTTCAAGAACAGATCTGCAGCATAGTACAAAATCTAACAACCCAATTATTCTGAAGGGCCCTAAGTACTATGATCAGTAGAGCTGATCACTTCAAAGGTGTTTCTGAAACTCTTGGAAAAAGCAGCATGGCCCTAACACACCTTTGGAGGAGTGAAACTGTCATATCTGTTCACTAGGTTACATGACAGCAGAGGTAGAAATATTTTTTTTTCTCCGTTTGCTTTAACTGGCATAAAATAAACATGTTTAAGGATCAAAATGAACTTTGCAGTCTGGCTTTGAATGACGCTCGCCTTCAAAAGTAAACTAGGCACAGAATGTGGACAACATTTCCAGCTGTATTTTCCTGAAGCATTGTTTTCAACACAGGTATTCTAAGATAGTAACAATAAATCAAACTGTAGACATACATATATAGACTTGTGGTGTACTGAATTAAGGGTGGTGGTGAGGGATATCTTGTATTGAAATAAGTAACTAACAATGTAATGAAACCTAAAGGCAAAAATAAAGTAGCAAAAACATAGTTTCTCTTTGGCAAACCATGTAATCATTTTAAGAATTATTTTCCATAACTAAAAGTTGGATGAAATATCTTTCAAAACTGGTGTCCCCTATCTTGTTTCTCTCTGACCAGATTGCCCTGTGCACTTTCTTTATTTATTCCATCTCTTTGACCCCATTAATATTGGCAATAACACAAAAATCTAGGAAGACATCTTTCAGAGAAGCCATCACTGTCTACAAGGATGTCTTACATATTCTTATTTAGAGAAGTTCTTGTTTTCAGTCAAATTAGTTGTAAGCCTGTAAATGGTAACATGCAATACAGCATCAGTGCCGGATGTTTTATCGCTATCTCAAGGCAGTGCTTGCTTTTGCATAAGTCTGCATGTTTACCTTAAAGAATGTCAATCATTCTATATTCAGACTGCCTGTCAATTAGACAGCTGCAGTGAAAGACTGTTTAAATACTTCACAGCAATTATTGCAGATTAGAAATGTTGCTTTTTCCTCTGTCATCGCTCATGTATGGCGGCTGTTTGAGTTGCCGTGGTTTGCTGCTTAGGGC
>JAVJGI010000040.1:33017211-33078139 GCA_035590275.1 Ibycter americanus
GCTTCTGGTGCCATACACCCCACCCCCCCCCCCACCCCCGCTCACAAAAACTAACAAGTGAATGAGCCTCCCTTCCGTATGAACTGTCAGTCTCGCTGACTTTGGTGGGAGATCTACCAAGCACTACCTCCTTCAGATTTACAAATTGCTGGCAACACAGGTTAAAATAACTGAACTGCACAATCGAAGTCTATGCAAGCACATGCAACACATCTCATGTATCCTGACCACACCAATGAAAACCATGCAAGTGATAGACAATTTCTTTAGATGCAGTAGAACTGCTGTTCTGGGGACCCGTCTGCCAAGTATGAATCAACTATGTATGAACTGTTCAGTTGTATTAGCTGTCATTTCCCTGACTTGCTGAGTACTCAAAAGGGATTCAAAACCATAGGATCACAGCCTCAAAATATGTTTGACAGCAATCTTGATTCTATTTGCTACCGGTTTAGAGCTTGTAGCTCAGATAAAATAACCTGCAACATTTCCTTACTTCTACCATGAACTACAAAACAGTCGTGTTTATACTTCAGAAATTTCCCCACTTCTGAACTAAACTGTGCTTAGATGTCTTTTTCATTTCCATTGCACAACAGAAGACATTTTACCTCCTAGATCTCTTTTCTGGCTTTACTGGATTGTTACTGTTGTTCTCCTGAATCCACACCATCTTGTTCCCTGGGACTAAAAATTGTAAAGCTATGCAACATGGCAAGCCTGAACACCTGCAAGTGTGCAGCTTGTGAACCTGCATGTGGAACCCACCATTGCTTTTTAAGCCTTTCTTTACAAATAGTTATTTTTGTAACTCATTTCCTAGCTTTCTCTAAACTTTTCCCTTAATCCCAAAGTTAAAACAGGCTTTTCTTATCTACTTCCTGTTCAACATTTAGAATTTTTTGAACAAGCTCTTTTTGTATATTTGCAACTATTGTATATTGATCTAATCCCAGTACTACAGCTGCATGACCATATCCTGTTCTATTCTTAGGACATGTCTCAACAATTAGATAAACTGAAATAATATGATGCAGCATAAAATAAGTTATTTTCCTTTTCTATAGGCAAAATTTATAGGTACTCTTGAAATGACCCTTACCACTACGGAACTGAAATTGGGATTTGTTTCACATGTTAAATAGCAGTGTACAACAATTAGAGATAAATTCCATATAAAAAGTCTAGATGTTAAACACCTCCAAACTTTGTACATCTCCAGAACTACAGAGAATGTTTTCAGTCTGTAGCCTGACTTCAAGAAAAACTCAGCCAAAGCTACATACCAAGCTCATATTAAGCACATACTAAGTATTATGGATTGCTGTAACCATCACTATAGTATGACACAAAGTGCAGATTTAACAGCCAGTCAAGAGAAGCAGATTTTCTTTTCAGGTTAACCTTACTGTGGTCATTTAGTTTTGCAGGAACACAGGAAGGAACATTCTGGCCTAAGGAATTTTTATGAACTACAGCAAGTGTACATTGACATATCCAAGTTATCCTATTACCTGGTGATGATGACATTTTGTTGTTCATAAAGGGAAGTAAGATATTGTCACTAAATTAGAATGTTCAAATAATTTGCTATAATTGTTTTTCATTAGTAATTAAGTAAAGATTATTCTGTAATAATAGTGTAACTACTGTAATATGGTAATAAGTAGGGATGTAATTTTGTTTAAAGCGATCTGTGCCGCCAATAATAATTATACTCTCCTGTGTTAACCACAGTGATTAAGAAATTATTAGAAAATTAATATCTAAAGTAGAATGTAAAAATCATATACACAGGGTATTTGCTTGGAGCTTCCCATGCTGGTATTGGACATCATGCCAGGCTGCTTCTGCTAGACAATTTTAAGACAAACAATATAAATACTATAAACAACTGTTTTGGTTTTAACCACAAAGAAGGGTGACCTGTGACTTTCTCCTTAATGAACCTAGAAAACATATTTTTTTAATGTTTAGGCCATCTATAATTTTAAATTTTTCAAAAGTGATTCACAATAGTGACTGATCTGTGTCACTGACAAACCTGGTCCTCACAGCAGCTGTCCATCTCCCACAGTGCAACTACCTGCCTACCTTTAAGAGCCAGTGCCTGTCACCCTGAAAGAGGCAGTTCTCCTGCAGTCAAATGTGTTCACGTTTGTATTCTGAAGAAATTTTTACTATATTAAACTAAATATACTGGTTTACAGTGTTTATGGCATGAGACTGAAAATTTATGCAGTCTTACAGGTTTCCCCACCTGTGAGGCAAACTCTTTCCGTACGTCCAATGATAAATCGTAAAAACACTAGAGATTTACACAGCTATAGAATATGCACCCTAATCTTGCGTTATCTGTTTCCATAGTAAGTCACTACAGACCACAGGCCGCATTGGTTCATACAGGATAGAGATCAAAGGACAGCTCACCGGTGAGGTTTACAGCCAGCACTAGGAGCATTTGAATATAACCTGCTCTGAAAGAAAACACTAGCTGTTCTTAATCCCATTCCAATAAACAAGTCCAGTGAGTCAGAAAAGATGATATGCCATAATTTTACTCTCAGAGTGGGACTTAGGTAGTTCACAGATTGTTAAAGGAACAGGGTCTTAACAAACTACAGGATAAAATAAATGTTGCGTATCCTTTTCTAGACTGTGGTGAAATTCCCATTAATACCTTGGCCCTGCCAGCAGATGTGTCAGGCTGTGTGATTTACTTGAATACACAAACTACACAAAACTTTTTCTCATTCCTCTCCCAATGCTCACAGTACACAGATGATTTTGCATTAAATGTGATGCCAACTGTGCATCAAAGAATGAAATTTGCCTCTTAGATTGCTTACTATTTTGTACACATAAACCTGCCCTCCTTTCAGGTGCAAGATTTACACAAGGTACAAGACTTAGAGGTTATCAAGGACTGCAAGCCCCACCTGATTTCTAAACTGCCCATTCTCGATGACAGAAAGGATTCAAGGATAACCCAGGGGACTGTGAAGAGATATTAAACACAGAGGCCTAACTTTAAGACCACCTGGAGTTCACCCAAACCTCTCTGAATTGCAGTGAATGGAAAACTGACTTTTGGTTCCTATCCTCCAGACCATCAGATGGCCAGACAAGGAATTGCATCAGACAGAAAAAAAAAAAAAAAAAAAAAAAAAAAAAAAAAAAAAGGGATAAAAGAAGGAAAAAAGAATGCTGGTGGGCTCTCAGGACCAGGTGTTTATCAGCATACTGCCAGGAAAAACTAAGTCCTAAATGTTATAAAGATGAATGTATAAATGCCAAAGCTGCATGCTAATCATACATTCCTCTCTCCTTAATCACTGGATTATTCCTAACTGTTCCCTCAAACCCTCAAGACTCCTTTCACAGGCTGCACTTTGAAAGGCCACTTGGATTAAGCAGAGACAAAAGCTATTAGAAAATCTGCCCAGCATTTTCTTTTATCTAGCACTGAGACACCAGGTCACTGTCAAGAAAAAACATTAAGAAACAGGTGCTTGAACGTTTCATTTCTTCACTGAGCAACAATTACAGGTAAGTAATTTTCTTTACCATGATATATAGTAATGTGCTTTATTTCCTTAACCTTTCAGCAGCTTACCTTTTGGTTAGCAGTTACACCTTCTCTCTCAAATTAGTAAGGCCATCAACAATAAAATGAATGAAAATAGCTAACTAGTCACTTATAAAATCTGGAAAGGTGAGAGCAGAATGCCATGCTACTAAATTTTTGAGAATAGATCAGATATTAATATTGTGAAACGTCATTTTTACAGCAAAGTTTGTGGACATCAAATTCATGTAAGTCTCTATTTTACTTCCAGGAAGTGGTTTTGGCACAACTGCTTCATGTGGGGATATTGCTATGGCAAAGGGCCCTTTTGGAGGCAATAGTGCAGAAACTTCAGTTCAGCACAAAGGCCTGTAAATAGTATGCTTTTATGGAAATAGAGTGTATTTTCTAATGCAAACCTTCAAAGTCTCAGCTGATTAAAAATCAGGATTTCTTGTTACAGTAGAGCGATATATATCAAGATTCATGTGTCTAACACTAAAGCTGTATAATACAGGGATAACTTGTTCCAGATGTGCCCCAATAGAGAAAGTTTTTGTCCACTGAGCTTACTGTATACTCGAAACACCAATTTTTATTGGGGTTTTGGTAGAAGTACATTTTGGAAATGCAGTCTTCTGGTACTGTCACTTTCCCCTCAGTGAAAATAAAAATGTACAGTAATCTCAAACTTTATGTATGACAAAGTGAGGAAGAAAGGTGTGATAGCATACCAAATTGTTACAATTTTAATTGTAAATGCAAGGGAGAAAACAGATCTTTGTAGATCCTTTTACTGTTCATCCTTAAACATAATTCTAATGACATATTTATTTATAATCACATTTATTAAAAATACTATCATAATTTATGCACTTACAAGAAGAAAACAGCATCTTCCTAAAATTCTGAGGGTAAGAAAGTGTCAATCAAATAACATAAGCAGTCATTAGAGAAGAAAAATCCAAAGCAGAGGTTTCTTAGTAAATAAGAGCAAAAAGCATTGAGTAAAATATGTTCCATTTTTTGAAGGATGTATAAACTGTTTAAATGGTATAAAATCAAATGATTTGCACTCTTCTATGACTCATGCATGAGCTCAACCATAAAATGAGTGTCTGTGTCTTAGGTTTTAGCGCAAGAGGGTTGACATACCTCTAAGAATGTGCTTTTTTCCCTTTTTAAAGCAATCTTCAAACTTGGAATCTTTTTCAGTGGCATTTAAAGAAGAATAAAAATGCTTGTCATCTTAAAATTATGGCATTTTAGTTATGGCTGAGTTCTCTGAATGGAAAGGTTAAAATGGCCAAAACTATTTGAGTTGTAGCAGTGAGAATACGTGTTCAAATGCTCTAGGTTCTGAGATGGACAACTCACAATCAATTCTTAGATACCAGATGTCTAGCAACCTTATTATGTCTTAATAGCTAGAAGAAGAAAGACACATTTTTTCAGTAAGAATGAATTACTAAGCCTGAAGAAGCAAAAGTAAAATGTCCTATGACACAAAATTAACCTGAAAAGATTTCTAGTGAGAAACTGTAATGAGAGACTTACATTCAGCAGTCTCAGAGTATAAATGGGGTGCAAATCTCACTAACTTATCTTGAGAACCACAGCTTTCCATTCCGGATGCAGCTCAAGTTCATTCTCTGAGGGTGGAATTCAATTGTGGTAACGCCTTAAGGTATCTGTTTACCCAATTAGAGCCTTTTATAATGATTGAGGAGGTACAGAGCCCAGGTACATAGAAAGTTAATGAGCTTATTACTTCCCTAGATACCTGCTGAAGCTGTGCAGTGAAAATGTCTCACAGTCTGTAGGTTAGAGATTAAAATTATCTATTTTTCATTTGGATATAGCATTGTCACCTGTTGCTTGGAAAATCACACCTGATAACATAAATGTATATAAGTTTTGCCTATCCACTTTCAGATGCCATCAGTTTTCAAAATGCACAGATCAAAAAGCTTAGCGATATCAAATGTTGATGTACAAGTTCTTTTGGGGGCTCATGATATCCCTCAGAATTTGTGACCTGCTTTGTTGCTTCTTCTGATCACCTTTGCAGCTCTTCCCAAAGGTCTAAGAGCTAGCAATGTGATCTGAAACTTTTGCAGTTCACCTCTCTTGAGCTCATCGACATTATTTCAAGTACATTTGTTAACATATGTTGTGTTGCTTTGCTTTAAAAAAGTTATTTCTTAAAGAGATAATTTGATCCTAAAAAATGAAGTACCTCAGACATTCAATTTGAATTCAAATTGAGTCAAAGCCTTTCTGAAAACTGTAGACTGACTCACAAATTCCCCCCCAACACATACATACTTCCCTGCCCTTCCCAGCTTTTTCTCCTTTCATGACATTCACAAGGAAAGAAAATCTGTTATCACAGAATTTCAGTCTGATGCTAGAAATGCTGAAAATCCTAACAGCTTCCTCTTGTGAGATTTCCCACCAGACTCACAGTGTAAAAAGACTGTGAATAAGGCAATATAGACTCCATTACGCTCTGAAGCTCACTCTTAGGATACACCATGTAGAATATTGATTTATTTTATTAATGCTACATTTCTCTTGCAGATGATACTGTGCTAGGTACACGCCACTGCAATTGCAAAGAGATTTTCAAACCATCCTTAATGTTAAGAGACATGCCTGAATTTGAATAAACATAGTATTATCAGTTTCCATCAATTTTAATTGACTTGATGTTTGTTCAGCCGCTACTGGAAACAATAGACAACACGCAAGAGTAAAAAATGCAAAATAGTACTGAGATATGCCACATACTGTATCATCCAGTGAGCAAAAAAGAATAAAACAGCAGCAGTGATTAGCCATTATGTATATCAGATTTTACCATATGAATTCTTTAAGTATTTTTTTAACTGAAAGAATGTAAATGCATCCTTGGGGTTATTAACTTGCCTGTTTTAGTTCTGGTGTTCTGCTAATTTACTATCTTGCCTAGCATAATTATAACCATCACTAAGAAACAGTGGAGGAACTTATGTGTAAAATATGATACACAGCTCTCCAGGCCAAATGTAACAACACTGAGTAGGGTCAGTAGGTAAAGTGGGAAAAATTTAGAAGATAAGAATTCCACTTTCTTAAAGATTACAACAGACACCTTTAAGCAAAGTTATATTGATATTTTTATTGTGTTCTAGATTCAAATCTTTTTTGTCAGTCCCCAGCTAAATGAAATGCCAATCTAACATCTAGTCATCATCATTCTGTAAAGTGTTAGTGACCGAAATGCATTTAAAAGGTCAAGGAACTTTCAGTAACTGAGAAGCAGAGAAATAGCTTTGCTGTCTCTGCTGTGTTGGAATACACCAACAAAGCCACATCCATCCCCTCTGTGGATAACTGTACTACTTTATTCAATTACCTAAGCAAAAAAAAGCTTTCAAGGATACACAGCACTTTTTAGGATGGGTCAACACATGTGCTGCCTTCATGGTTTGCTCCTGTGTTGCTTTATAAATGCAAAAATTGACAAGCAATTGAAGGCCAACATTGGCTAACTGAAAAAGAAAAGGAAGAAAGAAGAGATGACTACTTTCCTTGGAGGTTTACCACATTTCTTCTGCTTTGTTAGTAAGTCTGTAAACTATTTAGTGAAAATCAAGGGTTTTACTTGCTTTCTTACTTACCTTACTTATCAGTCTGATAGAAATAGCATACAAATAAGGCAGAAAAGAAATACAATTCATATGCATATGCATAAATTCATATGCAGAATGAATATATAATGCAGTGAACGCATCAAATGGAGAAAAATCCATTACTTATATTTTATTTCCTATTACACTTTTTTTTAAAAAAAAGGGTCACACTGAGTTATCTTTTCAGCAAATTTATTTAAAGAACGCTACTATATTTCCTTGGTGTCTCTTTATTAGCAGTAAGTAATTCCAGCTAGTGAGAAGTGTACCAGGTACTGTGTCCTTTAATGTCAGAAAACCCAAGGGAGATACCAAGAAAGATGCATATGTCGGATATGCACTACCCTAAACTGTTTTATGGGCACAGAAACAGACAATATCACATTTTGGAGCCTTTCAAGTATGAAATGGCCTTTTTTTATTTGAGTCCTCATTGGTTAGTTTCTGTTTCAAAAATTATAGGAAAATAATTAAAATGTAAAAGAATTTTTCCTTCTGAACATCTTCTCTGAGCACACACTATTTCATTCCCAGTGATTACAAATACAGTAATTTTCTGTTTGGAAAATATATCTCACAGATCTGAAAATACTTTGTGTGATTTATAGCAAATTAAATTATAAAAAAGTCAGCAGAAACCAAGTGATCTAATTTAGCTCTATGTCTAGGTAGGAAGGACTATAATATGCTTCACAGCTTGTGTGTCATGCTGCTTAAACACAAGGTTGGTGATTCCCAAAGCTGGTGGGGGCAGCGGGAGGGAGCAGCTAGAAGCAGCCAGCTATCACTGACTTTCAAATGGGAGCTGGAAACTAATTGTGCCTCTGTGTATCTCTTTCTGAATACAATTCACTACTATACCATATGTTGCCTCATATTATATGTACTCCATTTAGTAAAGCAAAGAAACCTGGGGCAGCAAGGCATCTTTAACTTCTAAAAGGGAAAATGCAGACAAACAAAGCTAAGTTAAAAGGGAATTAAAAGTATTTGGTCAAAAGACAGAATATTTATATACAAAATGATAACTAAAAATAAAAATATATATCAGAAATCAAAAAAAGATTTCAAAATAATACAAAGCAAAAATGTTCATTAGAAAAGTGAAAAGCTAAGAGGAGTAAAAAGACATTGATAAAAACCAAGTAATTTCTAAGTGGGAAAAATAAAAACACTGCTAATTATGCCAAGTTAAAATAAAAATTACTGTATCTTGTTTCAAATTATTTTTCTATTGCAATGCTTTTTTTGGAAACAATAGGGTCAGGATGTTGCCTAGAGGCAGAAATGCTGGACATGCCTTGGTAGGTTGCAGTTTGGATCAAGAGTGCAGTTTCTCAGTACCGTTCCCATTCCCAGTGGGCACAGTGCCTTCAGTGCCTTTGTGCTGCTCATGGCCTTCTGGTTGCAGCTCGGTAGCTTGCCTTTCGCCTGCATCTCTCTACTCTTCCAGCCAAGGTGTTGTGGCACTGTTTTCCAGTGCTTCTGGGCAGTATTTTTCCCTGTGGCTCTCGTGCTGTTATTGCTATGGCCTTTGACTCATAAATTCCAATAATACTCCTATGGCTAGTTCTCAGGGGAAACAACTGGCTCTCACATGAGAATCACCTCTTTCTCCTATTTTCTACCCTTTGGATCGTAGCTTTAACATAAGGGTTTACATTTAATTTACATTACCCAATAAAATGCATGCACAAAGCTTAACATTCATTCAGCATGCAACTGTCCCTGATAAAAATGTGTTCCAATCAGTGCTGATACCATTATAAGCAGAAAAAAACCAAAACAGTAGGGAGTCTGAGTAAGTCCTGACAAAAACTACGTAGTTGCCATAGCCAAAGCATTACTGGGGACCCTGCTGCACTAGAGAGGATGCCCAGGGAGTATGTTTGCCTTGTGACTGCCTCACCACTTCCTTTCCCAGACATCCACTTAGTAGAGTTATCTCTTTCCCTTTCCCCACGCCTCTCTCTGTCACTCTCTCTCCTTTTGTTTAATTTATCGCCAGAAGTAACTTTCACTGTTTGAGTCAACATATGGCATCAGCTACATACCCCATGGAGAAATCTTTGTGAATGTGAACTGGTTTCACCATCCTTTGTTCCAGGCTGAGTAGCAATCTTGGAGTGCGTGAACTAGATTGCTTTCAAATGGAACTAAACTGGAAGGGAGTGCACCTAATAAATGCCAGGTAGGTGTTCAGTCCATGGGACTAGCTGAGAAGTAGATACACATGTGTGTGTGTGTAGATATATATATATAAAGACAAATACATATATATATAATATAGATATATAAAAATATATATAAAGTCTTGTGAAATATGGATAGTGGAGTAGCAGGTCCTCAGCAACAGCTGTATACTCTACAGATTGGTCTGAACTCCTTGCCAGTGTAGACATACACAGTGAAGGTAACTAGCAATCACAATATAAAAAGGATCACCTTAGCAGAATATAAAAGAAGGATTCAAGGAAAACAAGGCCTCACGAGGCCTGAAGCTGAGGTTTCTATAGCAGACTCATTCTTTACAGAAGGAGAGACTGAGGAATCATCTCCAACTGGTTTGTCAATAGAAGAGGATTTAGAACAAGCTAAATAGTGACAAACTGCCAGGAACAGATGGTATTCACTCAAGAGCTCTAAAAGAACTCAGATGTGAAATTGCTGCAGTGTACAGCTTATCATTTAAGTCAGCCTCCATACCAAGAGGTAGCAAATGTGACACAATCTGATAAAAATCTCCTAGGAGAGATCAAAGAATGATGGTCCAGGAAGGTTGACCTTCATACCAGGCAGATCAATGTCATAAAGAATAGAATGAGGAGGTATGTGTATAAGCAAAGTATAGTGGGAACTGTTTCCCTTAGGAAAGGGTAGTCTTGCTTCATATTTTTTTACTCAAAAAGCAGGTGTACAAAGATGTTGTAATCAATGAAATATACCTGGGTTTTCAAAAAGCTTTCAAGAAGTTGTTTGACTGTAAGCTCTTAAGGAAATTAAATCACTGTGAGATAAGAAGGTCCTTTTGAATTCACAGTCATGAGGAAACAAAGGGAAATGATGGTTAGAATTTAAACCAGAGAAAGGGATACCCAAGGGGACGTACAGGGTCGGTGATGCTTAACATATGTATGAGTGATCTTGGAGAAGGGGTCAAAAGTGAATCAACAAAGTTTGCTGACGACATGAAAGTGCTCAGAGTAAACTCTTTATCACTAAATAGAAAATAATGCATACAAAAATAAATCTGACTGTTCGATCACAATAATACAATAATCTGAATTAACCACTGGATTTCAGTAAAGAGATTTTGAAAGCCTCATGGCCAGAAACATTCTAAGGACTGCTTATTAGAAGCATAACTGCTCATGATAAAACCTTTTTAAAACCAACAGAGGTACGAAACTGGTTAGAGAGTTGGAGGTACTAGTAAAGAATCAAAGACAAAAGATATTCTCTACAAGTCACTGGTGGGTGCTAGGCAGTGGCTAAAACACAAATAAGAAGCTGAGAATTATTAGGAAAATCATTGAAAACAAGGCAGAAAATATTACAGTACCACTATATAAATGCTTGGTGTATCCACATTCTGAATGCAGTGTACAGTTTTATCAAAAAAAAAAAAAAAGCAGTAAACACAGCATAAAGGAAGCAAAGCAAACAAAGGTATGAATAGGCTTCTGAAATGAATTTAGTAGGCTAGGGTTTTTATTTGAACAAAAGGATATTTGTATATATAAAAAAATAAATCAATGTTATAGTGAATTTATTGGGGATCACTTATCTACTATTATTCACTAGTCGGTATGTAGAAAGCACAAAAGTGGAATGAAAACAAAAAGGAGTCTGTTTTTACAGTATGTAATTAAGTTGTGGAATTAATCTCTACAGAACAGGGAGGATAGCAAAAATATGAGTTCCAAGAGGAATTAGATTAAGTAATGTGGGGTAGGTTCATCAGTGGCCATTACACCTGGAGACCTAGAAGCTGTCTTGGTCTACCTGGACAATTTTTTTAGTTTGCAACGAAAGTAACTTAAATTCTAGGTAACTAATACCTGCTTTGGTCTAGCTTTTGTTTAGTTTGTCTAATAGTTTGAGGTAATTGCTATATATATAATTTGGTAACCAGTAGATAGCAGAAACAAGTAGCTATTTTGTGCAGAATGAACTGATATGATTCTAGAATAAAATACTGCACCAGGAAGTAACGCATGTGGTGATAGCAGAGGCCTAGAATATGTAATAGATGATACTGGGGCCCCATAGCTATTAATAATACACCAGTGGTCAATTATTGGTCATCAAAAGAATGCAACCATGGAAACTGGATAAAACTCATTTTAGAAGCAACAAAAACCCAAAGACATATGCAAAACATACCACATAAATTAAAAAGACATTACAAACTTGTGAAGAAAGAGCAAGATGTAGAGCATGTTTTCATTTTCATGTTTTATGCTTTTGTGTAGAACACATGGAAATGGTCCCAAGTGGTCCTTCAGTGAGGAAGAAGCAGCTATAAAAATCAACCTCACTCTGCTGCAGGCAAAGGTCCTGGGTTGTTGATGATTCTCCTGTACACCACAACCCCCTTGCCAGACCAAAATCACCAACCTTATGAGACTGAGCACAACACCAGTGAGAAGGACAGACACCAGAAATGTTGTTCATATATCATCTTAACTGCATATGAACAGAACTGTAAGTGATGGTATCATTATAACTGGACTAGTAACAATTCTTTGATTAGACTATTAAGACTCTAATTAAACTAGCAATAAATTCTTGGCTTTGCTTATAAAATGTGTTCCTCTTGCCCATAACAGGATTTTTTATTTTAACAAACCAGTAGGCATTCAAGCAGCCCATTTTTTAACTTGAATGCAACGAACAGATAAAAACCTACTAACGCAGAAAGCATCTGAACAACTGATTATCAGAATTTGCAAAAGATACTAGTGGAATGATTTCAATTCTCTAGGTTTTATGTTGCTAATAATCTAACTCTAACTGTCTAATATATAAATTAGACAAAGAATTTACTAAATATTTAAGCTGCAAATTCCTAAATGAGGTGTTGGGCAGCTACCCAAAGCAAAGCATTGTTAAAAACTCTACAAATATGGAATGTAACCATTAGGGGGTTTTCAGATTTTTCAAGAAAATAAGTTATATTAGATGATTTTAACGTGGGGGGGCGTGGGGGGTGTGGGGGTTGTGGGAAGAGACTTGCCTTACTTGTATTACAGCTAATGTCTCAACTGAAGAAGCCATTTCCTTACTTTCAATGGTGTGACTGCATATGGCAGAAACAGACAAACTAGGCACACTGGTAAGGTACAGATTAGACAGGTGGTCTGCAAGATGGCCAGAAAATTGGCTAACAGGACACACTCAGAGAGTGGTGGTTTTTATTCAGGTTGGCAGTCTGTCAGAAGTAGGGTCCCCCAGGTATAAATACTGGACCCTAGACTGTCCAGTATCTTCATAAATTATGTGGATGATGGGATTGAAACCACTCTCACCTTGTTTGCTGGTGACTCTAAACTGGGTGGTGAGGTAAACGTGTCAGAAGGGACAGCCACCTTACAGAGGGACCTGGACAGGGTGGAAGAGTGAGCTGGCAAGAAGGATGAAGTACTCAGTCCTGCACCTGGGACATAACCAAAGGCCCCAGTACAGGCTAGAATCTGTGTAGCTGTAGAGTTGCCTTACTGAAAGGGACCTGCGGGTCCTGGTGGGCAACAAGCTGGACATGAGTCAGCAGTGTGCCGCTGCAGCAGCAAAGGCAAGTCAGATCCTGGGCTGCATCTGCAGAGGCATTACTAGCAGAGGTAAAGACATGATCATCCCACTCCATGCAGCACCTGTCAGGCCACACCTGGAGTTCTGTCTCCAGTTCTGGTCCCCACAATTCAAGGAAGAGGCAAACAGATTGCAAAAGGTTAAAAGTTGGGCCACAAGGGTGATCTAAGGGCTAGAGAAACTGCCCTATGAGGACAGACTGAGGAGTTAGGTCTTCTCTCCCTGGAGGATAAAAGCCTCAGGGGACATCACCACAGTATTCCAGTACTTGAAGGACAGTTACAAAGAGGGTGGATAATCTCTTCACAAGAAGCCACATGGAGAAGACAAGGGGCAATGGGTACAAGTTGCACCAGGAAACATTTCACCTCAATATAAGAAAGAAATTTTTTACAGTGAGAGCAATCATTCACTGGATCCTCCCTAGAGATGTGGTAGAGTCCCCATCACTGCAGGTTTCAAGTTTCGACTGGAAAGGGTGCCGGATAACCTCATATAGTCTCCCTTTCCCTTGAAAGGTTGGACCAGATCTTTCAAGGTCACTTCCAATCTAAGATTCTATGAAACAATTTCGATTTAGTCTAACAATCCTAGAATTATATAGTGATTTAGGCTCTAGGCCTACAAATGTCCCCTAAGAAACTAATTTCATTGTATATTATTTTACACTATTTAAAGTTTTTTTAATTCTATAATACCTGTGATAGACAGATTTTATATTATATATAAACAGTGGTTTAGAGATATATGATTATGCAAATGTTGTCAATTTTTGCTATTATTAATTGTATATTTGAATCAGAGATTTTAGCCAAGATGAGGGACATTATCTTGATCACAACTCCACTATCAAAAATTCCTAGTTAAAGAAAGCCTTAAGACAGGTCTTGCTCTAAAACAAGACAAAGTTGGAGGCATAGAAAGGCAAAACCAAATATAACCTCAAGGTTACATGGCATTCTGTGGACAAAACCAGAAACAAATTTCAGGTTTCAGGAATCCCTGGAAAAGACATCTCATAGATCATGGCAGAAGTCCACAGTTGTGAAGAAATGCATGCTTTTTCCCCTTACTTTGAGTCTGTTAAGACTAGGAATTTTGTTTTTCAAAGACCCTACCTTGCTGCTTGGGTCCATTTGAAACACATTAAAATAAGCTGAAATTATTTTAACTTCATTCTTGTATCTGAGTGTTTTGCATTAAAAGTGCTTCTGTGAAGGGCTACAACTAGGTTTTAAATACAGACTGCCCACCACTTCATGGACTGCAGTTATTATTACATGCCAGTATCATTGCTCAGAAAAGTCTGCATGCCACTGTAAAATGCTTGCATAGACATTCTGTCCCCCAAGAGAAGCAGAGGTATGATTAAGTTTAAATTGATGAATAAGGAATAGTTTACAAAGATACCATAATAAAGGTGATATTCTGTTATACATTCATTAATAGATTTCCTTCTCATCTTATGCACAGAAGCATCTAGGTTAAATTTAATGGCTTTGGCATATAGAATATATTTATCTTTTGACTTTTTAATCCTCTGAGCTGCAACTGCTCTTTTTTAACATGAATCTGGTGTATGATAAAGGAATGGTTTAAGAAAACCAGTCATACAGTGTGGCTACAAACTTTCCAATACAAACTGATCTCTGCTTTTCCCGTGACAAGGTTTTTTTAACTGTAAAAGTCAGTTTGGATCTCTACCTTTCAACATTCATCAGACTTTATATTTCACATGTACAGGGTTTTCTCCTGGGGTACACCTTTTTCTTGTTCATCTAGTAAGGTAGTTAAAGTGCCCAACTTTCAGAGGTTGTACCTACTTGACAAAGTGCCAGTTAATATTGATGACTAATACAAATAATTAGGCAATATTAGGACATTAATTTTCATAAATTATATTGACAACCAAACTGGAAATTGACCTGCAAAAACAGAGCTTCCAATTCTCTTTCAAGAATAAGCTATGGGCATTTGGATCAGGCACCTGAATTGCGTGAAACATCGTGGATCAAGTGTAGACAAAATATTTGTTATCTAAGAACCATCTTGAATGAAAAAAATAATGTTTTCTTTTCCCAGTGAAAATATTGCTAGATATTCAACAGTTCTACAACAACAAACAAACAAACAAACAAACAAACAATTTTACAGCCACACTGAAGTGTTTGGAAAAAAACAACTTATACTTAGGTTGTGCACTTCATTTTAAACATAGTATGTGGTTGCCTTCCCTACCCAATTTGGTCTCTATACTGAAATAAATTCAAAAAGAGCAATTCTCACACCTTGGGCACAATTAACAGTGGGAAAATCATTAAATTTTTATGATGTTTCAATCAACTGGGACTTCCTAAGGTAAATAATTGGCTATCCAGTTTTTTAAGTCTGTAAAGGAGGTAACTGAGCTGTCCCACATCATCTAGCGTGGGACTCCAATTACATGACACAGATGGGCAAGGAATCTTTGAATTAAGGAGCTGAAAATAATAAGGGAGAAGTTTCTCAATAGACATGCTAGAAGCTTAAAAAGGAAGATAGAATGTAAGGATGCCAGCCCCGAGCTTTTAAGGAGAATTTATTGGAAAACAGACAGACCCCTGGATTCCATTAGGGATCCTGATACGAAGGTCAAAGCATATTAAGAAGCCGAGGGAAATCAAAGCAAGAAAAAAAATGTTGAAGTATGTTGTATTAATTTGTCTAGGTCTGCTAATGTCTTGTACTGGCTAAAATAGCAAGTGATTATCAAACCCTTACACTGTTTGTGTATTTCTTACCTACTGCCTGAAAAGATGAACTTTAACCAAAGCTGAAATTTCTACAAACGATTTGAAGACAGAGCACACCCCCAGCTCAGACAGCTGAAAAGCTCAGGGCTCTAAAATTAAAACTGAGACCTGGCAGAGCAACCAGTTGGACTCCTACTTGAGAGGGAGACTTGTTGCCAGGGCTGTAACAGACAGCATGACTCTGATCACAGTTCATCAGGTAACTAATAAGTACACATTTTGACACGTAAAAGGGTTTCTACAATTCCCTTGATGCTGAACCATACCTTGTCAACAGCCATGAAGCCTAAGTTCTCTTTGAAACTAGTAGTATGTTGTGTTTAAATACTATTAGTATAATAGAGTCTATAGTAAAAAAAAAAAAAAGTCTCCTTTGAAAGAGACATTTAAAATACCTGATTCCACTCTTACCTTATGGGAATTACAGACAGTTTTCATGAAGGATACTTGATTCAGTTAAGTTTTTTTTACCTTGACATTATTACTAAGGACAATGACATGGAAGCATAATCTTTTATTAATGAAAAATATTTATCCCACTTCTCACTTGTGACATCATATGCATTCACAAAGCAAATATTTCAGGTGTGACAGGAGAGGTGATTTTCCATTAGAATGCAGTTTTCAAGGTTAAAATATAAGACTTGTCCTGTATCTCTGGTTTCTTAGTGACTTCTTAAATACCCACAACTTGAAGCATTATGCGAGCTTGTGGTGGGTTGACCCTGGCTGGACACCAGATACCCACCAAAACCACTCTGTCACTCCCCTCCTCAACTGAACAGGGGAGAGAAAATGTAATGAAAGGCTCGTGGGTCAAGATAAGGACAGAGAGATCACTCACCAATTACCATCACGGGCAAAACAGACTTGACCTGGAGAAGTAAGTTTATTACCAATCAAATCAGAGTAGGGTAATGAGAAATAAAACCAGATCTTAAAAACACTTCCCCCCTCATCCATACCTCCCTTCTTCCCAGGTTTAACTTAACTCCCAACTTTCCCTACCTCTTCCCTCCAGTACCGCAGGGGACAGGGAATGGGGCTGGGGTCAGTCCATCACACGCTGTCTCTGCTGCTCCTTCCTCCTTAGGGGGAGGCTCCTCACACTCTGCCCCTGCTCCAGCCTGGGGTCCCTCCCACAGGGTTCCATCCCTCAGGCACAGCCGGCTCCAGTGTGGGTCCCCCATGGGGTCACAAACCCGGCCAGCAAACCTGCCCCAGCCTGGGCTCCTCTCTCCATGGGGCCACAGGTCCTGCCAGGAGCTGCTCCAATGTGGGCTGCCCATGGGATCACAGCCTCCTGGAAAAGGAAAATTGTAAAAAACACCAGCAACAGATTAAAGTAAACCCTCATGTATTTTGGCAAGTTTAGTAACTGAGAATAACATGTACCTCATATTAGTGGAGGAAAGATCAAGCAAATATTTGCAGAATCAAAAAAACCCATAAATTATATTTGTTCAAGGTCAGCACAGTCTTCATTTCATCTGAGGCTTAAAGTATGATGGAGCTTCGGTACGCTCACTACCAACACCAGAAAAGTGGGCATAACTGTTTTAATCTATAGACATGGCCCACAGCTACAGAGTTATTGAAACCTCTTTTTGCAAACGAAGTCTGAAGTGAATGCAATCCTTAGCTAACACTGCATACAGATGCCATGACTTCACTCAACAGAGGGAAAATGTTAAACTATAGTAATTTGAGTGTGCATCTGAGATCTGAATTTTATAAGGAAAAAATAATGACAGCACTTACGTAGTGCATAGAACTACTCTAGAATCAGAAATCATTTTTCATAGACTAATGAATTAAGCACCAGTCTCTGTGTGAAATACAGAAGCTAGCTTCTTGCTCCAAAATGTTCAACAAATCTGGGGAAGAGGAAAGAACTGTAACCCCAGATGCCAGAATTTCTGTACTGAGTAAAACTATACAAGGTGTGTGAGTAAAAAGTATGACTTCTATACAGAGTCAGACCACATCCAAGAACTATTAAAGCCTAATGGCATGTTTGAAAAATAGTTTTACAATGTGAAATGAACATTAAAATAGGTCAATCCATTTCTGAGATTTCAAAAGCCACATATTATAATAGACTGG
Source organism: Ibycter americanus (assembly GCA_035590275.1). Taxonomy (NCBI): domain Eukaryota; kingdom Metazoa; phylum Chordata; class Aves; order Falconiformes; family Falconidae; genus Ibycter; species Ibycter americanus. The sequence goes on from JAVJGI010000040.1 coordinate 33,035,166, forward strand.
CATGAAAAGGCCTGATTTATGAATTACAGTGCAATCACACTTTGAATTTTACATTAATTTCTGAGCTCCTGCTGTGACGTGTGGGTCAACTAAAACCAAAATAAAATGGAGATAACTTATGCTTTAGATCAGAGCAGAACTTAACACTTTGCAATAATACTATAACTTATATAGCCCATGTTATCAATCTATCTCTACGTCCTTTACCAAAGGGGTCGTTCCCATCCTTTTTATGCTAGAATGGAAGGTGAAGAGTAAAATCCCAATTTTCTGAATCCAGCTGAGCCACCTTGACCCTTAAAGATCATCTTTTGGGAGAAAATATTCCATATGGAATGCTGAAGATGCAAACCAGTGAAAACTACACAAAGCTGCAAAGCAGTGATACTACCCTTTTTTTTATTTTCTGGAGCCAGAAAGGTTAAGCTTTGCTTATGTGTACACAGATGATCCAGTTCTATCTTCAGAGATTTAATTAAAGGATTTTCAGTAGCAAACTGCACCTGTTTGGCCTGGACAAGTTTGCTAATAGAACAGAGCCTTGCCCCTGTCTTTCTTCGTGCTCGATAGGGATTTTCTCATGGAGCAATCAGACAGTGCAAAACCTCAGGATGAGTCCTGGAGCACACCACATCTTTCAGCAATATCTGCTCAAGTCTTTAAAAAATGTAAATAAACAGGTAACAGGTGGATAGCCACTACTTCGGACTAAATTAGGGCTATCGCTGTGACTGCGTCACGCAGCAAGGAACTGCCCACCTCCCTGTTTTCAGAGTGTATGGATTAAAGACATCACAGTCCCTGAGATCTTGCTCTGGAAGTTAGTCTGCAGCAACACATATGTATATGTACATATAAATCTAAAATAAAAATTCAAGAAAAAATGTTGGAAAATGTAAAGTGGAAAAAAAATTGAAATGGCTATATAAAAATAGAAATCAACTGAGGCCAGAACTGAGGTTAAAAAAAATTCAGCAGTACAGTATGTTGGGTTTTTTTATCCATCCAGATACTGGAATGTGAGAAAACTGCATAATAAAGATTAAAATATGAGTGCCTTTGGCTGGGAAAGGAAATTGCATTTCAGGTTCATGTGTATACCATTTGATAGAGCTAGAGCTTTAAAGTAGTGCAGAGTTGCAATATGCCAACTATGTGTCAAAATTATGTGAAAACTAGGATTACTTCACTTGGATGTTTATAATACGGTAGTAATGAGCCAAAAAAAAGGGAATTTCAATTTCATGACTGTTTTATAAGATAGAGCACGTGTCCAATTCAAAGAAGTTTCTAGGTGTTTCTGTAAGTATTGACAACTAATTTTTAATGTTACATGATATCATATGGGATGCAGTCAATAGTATGCACACTTAATTATTTCTCCATATTTTTCCTTATCATACTCCCTGAAGTGGGCAGATGTTAGCATGTAACATCAAGCTCTGAAGTTACTCAACAACTGGAACATTCATTGCGGTGAGGGGGTTTTGTGAATACTTGGCACGTCCCTGCCCTGAGGACAAGCACACACATGTGAGAGGGCATTTGAGTAGTGTCCTGCCTCCGAGACTTTATTGGGAAATTCTTCCCTGTATGCTACAAGGGCTCTTAGTCTTATCACACTGTGCCCATCTTGGACAGTGCCCAGTCTCAGCAGTTACACACCAGTTATTTTCAGGCTGAAAATTTTGATCATTATAAATCTCATTGCTTGATGGGTATTTACAGACTTTTGATTCAATCCACAGGTATAGAGGGAAGTAGATTATCCTCCATGACTTAATCATTCTATCTGAAACATGTATTCACTACAGTAGATAACTCCTCTGTTTTTCGTGTGCATAAGAAAAAAGAATAAAAATTAACTCTAATCCTACTTTGTATACATTCAACAAAGGCTCACTAGGGAATAACTACTCTTGATTGCTGAAACATAGATGTGACCTGCTCACATTGTAAATCAGTCTGATTTGCAACAGGCAATATAAGAATATTTTCCAGCACAGTTTGGAATTAAGACAGAAAGTTACCTCCAGCAAATCTGGGGTCCTGCTGTCTTGGATTCATTAACTTTAAAGCCATCCTTTGACAGCTACAGAGTGGAAGAGGAAGGCTGGGGAATAGCAGCAAACCTCTCAGATTACAAATGGAGGAATGATTTGCATTAAACAATTTAACCGAGGGAAAAGTTGCATCCAGTTATAAGCAAAGATGAGAAAAAAGAGCAGCTTCACTGACAGAAGCAAAGATTAAGTTCTGTTTTGCTAAGCAAAAACAAAAGAACACAAGCAAATATAGAAATTAAATTTAAAAAAATAAAAGAAGCTCAGTTATCTAATATGTACATACCACAGCCACACTTCAGCAAGAATTTCATATAGTCACAGATGTATACATATCTAAGAAATCAAGTCACAATGTTGAATCTACAGAAAATGAAGGCCTGACCAAATGTCCGCTGGGATCATGGGAATAGTCCCATTCACATTACAGGTCCAGAATGCAATTCTGCTTGAAGTAGGTAGGGAATTATATTAATACACTCCAAACAATTGCAGCTACATAAAATTCATTTTTGGAAAGTGTATCTTACCTAGACAGAAATATTCAGGTGTTCATCCTTTTTGTTGTATCTATTTCAAAAACATTTTTAAGGCACAGCTGTTCTCGTGATTATGTTGGTCCACTCTGACTTCTAATGTAATTTATAGGAGCCTTGAAACTGCTGTAAAACTTACCGCTTGTTCAAAGCAGAATCGCTGATTCTGTCCCCCAAAGAACATCAGGCTATGGTTGAAATACTGCCGCAAACCCTCTTCTCTGACCACACTGTAAGCTAAGGCTTGAGACGGTCTTCATCACCTGAGAGTACTCTCCACCCTGGAAGAATTCCCAGGGACCAGATCAGGCTGCCAGTTCCCTCTCCTTTTGGCTCTACCAACTTTCTAAAGAAGGATTTAGCAACACCTTTACATAACTACAAGCTCCAGGGTTCTGCTGTGGTGCAAACCAAAGATAAGGCAGAGCAAGCCTATTTGAAACTCTTCTTGTTTTATCCTTCTAGAGCTCACATTTTGATATCCCTTATCTGTAGCTTATCATTACACACATAATTCTGTGCTCTCTTTTTACACACAGCAATTCAGTCCAAATGCCTGAAAAAAACCCACTTCTTCACATTCTGATGCGTATATAACTGGCTTAGACAGCAAAAAACCAAAAACATTTCCTGTCATTCATAGGCCAAACCTTCCACAGTACCCATAGAAGTTAACTTCACAGGCATCTACTTGGACAATAGACATATGAATTCCATTCTATAACAAATTTAAAGCTAAACAATATCATATCTTTGCTTTTCAGGGAGAAGGAAAGGGAAGACGACAAGGGGAAGCGAATAAAGGGAAAAGACAAGGGAAAGGGGATGAGGACAAGGCATCAAAAATAACTTAACTATCCTCAAACAATCGAAAGCTGCTCTTGTGAAGCATTGTTACAATGCTTCTCACTCGCAAACACACAAAAATTAGGTTAAATTTTAAACGGAGCTTTATAGCTTTATTTTTCTCTATTTCGTTTGTTTCCTTGCTTGTGTGGAGGAGTATGTATTAGTGTTTTTAATATAGTTATATTTTGCAGTTCTGTAGGTTATGTCACCTTTTTCTGTTCTACAAATCAATAAAATTATATAAATAGGCTAAGGTTAAGAAATAGTGATAAAAGGTGGCAAAGCCTATTAAGATCTATGTAAACTGATTTTTCTAAAAATCCACATAGTTCTTTTGTGAGTATTCTTGCTGCTTCAAACTGTAAGTACCAATTGCAATATCAACTTTTTTTATGCAGCTTTCTATCTTATTTCCTGCATCTCTTATCTTTTCCCAATCCCCTACCTCCTTCCCACTATTTTTTCTAACATTTTTATTATTAAGATAAGGCTTTTTCGTTCTGAAAGAATCACAGCAATGAAATCTGAAGTATTGGTTTTTTTTAAGTTATTCTTCTCTAAGTCCAAAATGTCTTCAGAAAGGCTATTTTATAAATAGGAAAACAGCACCTGAGAAAGTTAAATCGCTTTCCCAGGATTATGAAAAAAACTTGGTTACAGGAGGAGAAAAGAAATTTACACTTCTTGTTACCACAGTTCATCAAACATCATGCTACACTGTAGGACAAAACTAGCTAATGGCTTCCTGAAGTCTTTGCTTTAGAACAGGAATCTAAAGTTTACAGTACTATTCCTTACACCCCAGATGTTTAGGGGTTTTGTTTTTTTCCCTGCAGTCAAATTGTTCTTGGAATCATTGCCTTTCCCTTCCACCTTACCAATGTGAGGTATTTCAAATTAAAAACATCTCACAAGTTCTTCACAACATGACAAATTCATAATCAGCTAAGCAATTTTCAGACCCTGAGACACTCAGAAGTACTCAGCACATCACCTTAGAAATTTTAATGAGCATCACTAGGGCAGATGCTTACTCTAGTACATGCACTGCAGTGTGGGAACTCTTGAATGAGAAGTTTATGCCTTACTAGACTTCAACACGTTTTTCTTCTCATGATTTCCATAACTTTAGAAATGGCTTGAAACCTAGCTCAACATGCCTACAGTTAACCTTGTAAAAGATGAAACCTATTTTTGGACTCAGTTCATCTCAGGTATTCTTACTTTCTACACAGATTTTATCTCTGATTAGTACCTATTTCTTAAGGGATCTACTTTCTTCAAATAATCTGACAGTTTTCATGGCACTGTCTGACTTTAAAGGCTTTTTCATCAATAAACATATTCTATATACTGTAAATATTTTATAGATAGTACTTTGCTATCAGAACAAAGTTCTGTACTCATTACTGCAGTAATGGTGTGCTTTTACACACACACTTTAGCTTTGATAGCTCCTTTATTTTTATTCCACCAAAATCCTGTAACAATTATTCTGTTCAAGACTGCATAATATGTCTCCTTTCAGATTTCAATTTCATCAACTTAAGTTATTTTCAGAAAGATTAGAAAAAGCAGTTCCTTATATTCCATGTTAGAAATAATTATCAAATAGCTAGAAAGATATAAAATGTTTTGGTAAATAATGGCTAACAAGTATTTTATAAGGAAAAATCATTATAGAGGAGCTATTCAACAACTACAGTTTATTTGTGGTTTTCTTTAACGTGATTGACAAAGGTTCTGTATTCTCTTGATCTCCTATGACTAGGTTTCTTCAGTAATATTGCATTACAAAATTCTAAGTAACTAATGAAAGACTTAAACACAATAACTCACTACTGAATTCTTACTTATATTAATGAAATGCTGGATTCAGACAATGTACATAAATATATGCTATAGCAGGCTTTAGCGCTACTTTAGATACATAACTGGCTTCCTAGAGAGGTGATCGATGCCCCAAGCCTGTCAGTGTTTAAAAGGCATTTGAACAATGCTCTTTATAACATACTTTAACTTTTGGTCAGCCCTGAAATGGTCAGGCAGTTGGACTAGACAGCTATTGTTTGTCCCTTCCAACCGAAAAAGTCTATTCTATTCTATTCTATTCTATTCTATTCTATTCTATTCTATTCTATTCTATTCTATTCTATTAATTTATCACTGACTGAAATTTTCCTTGAGTGACACTGTGGTATCTCATTTATACAGCTAATAGGCAAATGCAAAGTATAACAGTTTGGCTCTTGTTAAATGAAATATCAGCTAGCCATTTTATTTACAGTTAAAAAAAAAAAACAAACAGATTTGAACAAAAAGTGCTGATGAAGAATTTTTAAAAAAAATAAAAATAACCTGAAAATCACTGTTAGTTCCTGAACAGAATAAATGCACATGTATGCAGATGTACAGTATTATTATCTCCTTGCATAAGCATTTTTAGATTGATCATGAAAGCTTTTTCTGATATCTAAAACCAAGGCAAAATTTAAGCCTACCTCCACAGATCCAGAAAGCTCTCAGTCTAAGGGCTTTTCAGCTCTGAAGATGTCCTTTTTCATGGGACGATGGCAAGGTGTAACCCTTCATTTGAAAGAATATTTAAATTCACTGCTTAAATGCATATTACACACAAAATTATCTATGTATCTCTCATGGGTGCCAGAAGCACCTAGCCTAACCTATGTGCTATAAAGGAACTTCTGCACAACTTTCATTTCTCCAAGTCATCCCAACAGTGTCCAGGCACCTATCCGTAGGTGTTTGGGGGAAAGCTAACATCTGGGCAGACCCTCCAAACTCACATCTGAAAAACATGACATCTGATTTATAATTTATTTTGATTCATGAGGTTTATGGGGTATGTGGGGGGTGTTTGGGGATTTCCCTCTCTCCAGTATAACATTTATATGTGGGTTCTGTCCTGTTTTGGTGCTGATATTTTAAAGATCTCTAATAACACATTCATGCTATCAGTACCAACATCTGGCAGCTGGCTAAAACATCTGCCTGTCTTTGACTGTCACTTTTGAGATACTTAGAAAATGTAGATTTTAGTTGCCTAGCTCTAAGCCACGAGCTGGCTAAAATGAGACCCACCACCCTGCAGGTCTTGTGGCCTCCTGTTCTTCAGCTCTGATGCACAGAGCTCAAGAATATAATTCTGAACAGCGAACAATTATATCTATGTTTTTATGTACATGTGTCAGACGAAGTTAGCTTTCCATTAGGCAACTTAACAAATCCAAGAAAAGGGACTATATAAATGTATGGTACAACTGGAGTTCAGGTAATTATTTTTGGACTGGTTCTAGCCCCTAGCTGACCTACGGCTTCTTTCTGGCAGGACCCAAAGGCTTATGCTTACTGCTACAGCAAGTCCAGGTCTGCCAATGCCCTGACAGACCCCTGCCAGAGCTGTGCTTACTCAAGAAGCACCACATGCAGAGTCAATTGCACAGTCAATAGCACAGTGACTAAACTAATGAGCCCTGCACTAAAGCCAAGTGACCTGGATCATCTGTGCATCTCTATTGCTCACACAGTGGTTACTGGAGTGTTGCCCTCCCTGTCCTTTCGTTTTAAAATTGTTCTGACTCTCATTATCTCATTTACGAAAAAGGTTCAGTCCACTGATGATTCCTCACCCATGTAAGAACTGGCACAAAGGCTGGCAATCAAATACGAGAATCACAAACCTGGTTTTTAGCTGTTACATGAAAAGTACAAAATTAAAGCAAAGATAAGTATGCAGATGCAGGAGATAACTTGCCACTTACATTTAGGTAGAATCTTTCAAATGCCCATTTCTACCTAGAGCACAAGTGATCTGGAGCAGAACTGGGGAGGGGGGGCACTGATTAATCTCCACTGGGACCTTAATTTGACAATTGTAATAGAAAACAGTAGAGGTACATTATATTGTATGTCTACAAGACTGGTCGAAGTCAGACCTCACCTAAATAATCACCAGTGTACCAATATTGAAGTGAAAAACATTTGGATTATATCGAGAAGGAAAAAACTTGAGTATAAACCACTGTGTTACAGACATAAATTGCAAGAAAGAATTACACTTTCAAGGATTTACATCTAAAAAACAGAAAATACTGGGTTTGTAAGACACTAGATTTTTTCTCATTTCATAGAGTATACCCCCCCCCCAAAAAAAAAAAAAATCATAAAGCCAAGCAGATTCCAATCAGTTTAGACCAATTTTCACTTCCAAACTAGATTTCCACAGACCACAGAAATAGTAGAAAGTGCGTCTGAAAGGGACTTGAGAGATTACCTGGTAAAATTGTAAGAAGGGACTCAATTTTCACAAGGTTTCAGCTCCCGTATAGACCCCTGAATAAATGTCAGGTGCTCAGAATTGCTCAGAATCCAGTGGCATTAATCTCCACATTTTCAACAGCTCACTAGCCGACACAGTGAGCCCTTCTGAGAATTTATCTACTTATCTGTCACCCAAATGGGAATAGAGCGTGTTAAAAAAACTGGTCTTTGCTGAGTGCATTGAACACTTCTGCAGTCTTGTCATTAGTGCCTTTATTAGGATCAGGGCTTTGAACACTGCTTTGAAGTGAGCAGGAAGCCAACACAGCCACAAAGTAGAGTGTTCACATCAGTCTTTGTTGCTAATGATGTGTGTTCTGTATGCTACAACAGCTTGAGCTTTTTTGTAGCTAAAAAAAGCCTCCAAACCCAGGTAGATTAAGTGAAAGGAGTGCAGGCTGAAGCTGAGGAGTACAAAAGACAAAAAAGAAAGGAAAAACAACTCAACTACTTAAAACAGAGCAAGAGAACAATATACACACACTTGATGAAAATAGCTGTCTCCAATACAGCGTTCATACTCAGTACTTGACCAGATCTCACAAAACAAAACTCAGTGAACTGAAAAATCAGTCATATTTGGAAAAATCCATAAGAACAGTTTTAGTTATACCCAAACCAAGGTTCCTCTAGATCACACTCCTTTTCCCTCTTATATGAGGGAGGGACATATATAAAACAATGTTAACTCTTAGAGCACTCTATACCCAGTAGAGGGAGGAAATAGTCTATTTTGCTCTAAACTGAAGTTGTCCCTTTAGTACCCCAGCAAACCAGCAGTGGTAATGCATAATTTGTAATCTTGAAAAAAAAAGTCTCTTCAGGCTTTTTGATGTGTCTCAGCGTAGAAATATATTTAGAAAAGGAGAGCACTATTTTCCCAGCATTTGAAAAGATTATTGAGTAAAACTATTATTAGAGCAAACAAACAAAATGTTTGAATATTTTGTGTAAGAGCTGTAGTAGAAAAAACATAATTTCTGAAAGATAGAGAGTAAATTTATCATCCTGACATAAACAATCCTGGGTTTAACCGTCATCATTAACAAAGTGTTTTGAGGTCTCCAAGAGGCAATGGAGGTACTTCTGATGTTAACAAACCACAACAGCATTGTGAGAAATTTGACAAATTACTGCTTATCTTTGTCTGTGTGCCAAGTAATTTCTCTTTCCAGGAGGAGGAGATGTGCAAAATATAGGAAATTACTAGTTTTGGAATTATAGGATGATAATAATTAAAAGAATTTTAGTTTATTTAGGATGCTACAATTCTTACAAATAATTTTGCTTCCATTCGCAAATTTCACTTTTTGGCATTATTATTAAGAACTACAGCAATAAATCAGATCAAAACACTTCAGAGGCGTGGGATTTTTTTTCATATACACCACGTAAAGTTTAATTTATACTTCATGATATTTCATCCTGCTTAGAAAGTAGAAAAACAGCACTTTCCCCCCACCCCCAAATTCCATAAGCAAAGAAATTTTCATTCTGAGCTTTCAGTAAAGATCTTAAATAAAACATAGCAAGTACATAGGAAAAGAAAGGCATGGCAAGGAAAGGAGATGTTCTGAGTATGAGCTCTTTAACTACCAAGATTACATATTCTGTCATGTCTTTTTTCTATATGTGTAACTGTATACCTGTCTTTTGTATTGGTGTACCTATATACCAATACGGTTAGTATCCAAATAAATTCCATTTATTTGGAATAGGTTGGTATGCAGTTATTTCTAATGTTAATACATTGAGCAGGCAAGGCTTTCCTGAAATATTAGGAAAGCAGTTAAACAGTAGAAGGCAGAACATTAATTCTAAGTGTGACAATAATCTCCACCACAGTATCAGAATCCTCACAGAACTGTAAAGGGGCAGGGCAAAGGGGGACACAACAAACAAACAAAAAAAATAGCTAAAGAAAGTCTGGCAGAGGCCATTTAATCCAAATCTCTGCCAAAGGCATCTTTCTTCAAAATGTCAGCTTTCTCTGGTAAATGATTGTCTGAACTGGTTGCTTGAAAAATTCAGAGGTGGAATTTCAGCAGTCTCCACAGAACAATGTGTGCTTCCTCTTCTGTCAGTTTAAATTTTTTCCATAATGTGCAATTTAAATCACTCTTGCTACAATTAAAGCTCATTATATCTTATTCTAAGAACTGTGGTCATGGAGAATTAATTGTTTCCTTCATCTATGAAGTTCTGCTTTATGTATTTTAAAACATATCATGTGTCCTTCCAGGCTTCTTTTCTAAAGGATAAACAAATCCTGTTCTCTTGATAATTTTTTAAAAAATCCAATTCCTTTGGATCATTTCTGAATCTAGTTTATCTGGCACTCAAACCAAGTATCTCAGACCTACTGATGGAGAAGGTCAATCTTTGTCACAAGGGTACAAATTGCCCTAGACAGAGCTTTTTAAACCAGCATGTAGCACTAACACTAATAAAAGTTCCTCCCATAGCTGATTTACAGACGCTTAACTGACTAATCTAGCCTGACTAACCTGGACACAACTATCTCAAGGATACTAATTCCAATAGGGAAAGGCAAATATATTTACTATGATATAATGTTTGAAATAGTCTATAATAAAACACATTTAGAGAAAATGGAAAATTAAGTTCATTGAGAAAAACAGAATTAAAAAGACACAAAACAATATTGGATTTACATTTCAAAGCTGAGACAATAGGGCAATTCAGATACTACCTATAATTACTACAGCCTGCTAATGCTATAGTAAAATACAGTTATAAAACTGAAAACACTCACTTCTAAGCAGCATGTAGACTATCCAGAAGTTCTCCTCAGAACTTCTATCCAGACTATCCTCAGTTCTAGAGCAGGTCTATTCCTGAGACTGCTGCATGATGGTGATACTTCCCATTTATTGGAAAATCAGTGGGGCAGATTATGAGAATGTAAACACATCAGACCAAATATCTTGCAGCAGTGACTGTTGTGTACAGTAAATAAAAGTGCTGCTATTGCCTAGCACCAGAAAATGAATCCTTACAATGGAATTTGACACCTAAATGAGAAATGTTAATCTAAATGTACTGCCATTAAATTAAACTTCGCTTTCCTTTCACAAGAAAGTAGTGTTTCTCACCTCTAACATCTTAGATTAAGTTGGTGTCACGTCTAAATCATAGCTCATGGTTAGGACTCAGTGGTTAAAACGCTACTTTCCTAAGGTTGATCTATTACTTTCATGCCTGGTCTTTATTTGAAGTTAGTAAAGAGCCACATTTATTGTTCAGCTGTGTAGGGTTATAAAACAGTGCTGAAATTACATATTATAAAGCACTTAAATTCTTATTTAGCAAAGAAGTAACTGTTCCTTTCTAGTTAAATATGCCGGGACAGGGCACATTTCCATTATATCCGTATGTTCACCCACAGTCAAGTAAATTGGAAGGCTTGCTGAGTCCGCTAGGGAGACAATTTCATTCCAAGGACATTCATCCAATGGAAACCCTAAATACCAAATTCATGTTCAACAGAAAATGCACTGAGACGGGCTGACATGAAAGGGTACTTCGCTTGAGCCTAGGCAAATCAACACAACTGACTTCAGTCTCAGCTTAGAGGGATCTTGAGATCCTGTACTCTAAAACTGATCCTTTCTTGTAGCTCCTGGAACAGGAGTTATCACAAAAGGAGCAGCTCCTCCTCTGAAGCCACTTGCTCTGGTACCTGCCACAGTATTCACTGCCTTACTTTGCCAATATAACAATTTGGGAAGTCGTGTTGTAAACTTAACAGACTTTCAGTAAAAATAATCTATAGAAAATTTCTCAGTGATCAAGAATGATCCAATGTGTCTTATTTGATAAGATTCTTGAATTAATGATTCATTAAAACATTTTTAGGAATTCACTGGATATACATTTTCATTGTCCTGATATATAGAATGATGCCTTTACCTAAGCCTTTGAAGTGTCTGGATGAAAATGATTTCCATATATATATAATAAATAAGAATTTAATCAATTCATTAATTAATATTATTCACTGCAGATTCTACTGAGATAAATTAAGAAGACTCTGTTGTATCTGTAAGCTTCATGCTATAATGTGTTTTAATGATAAGTAAAATTAAATTACTTTTTTGCATGTTTGCCCCCAACTGTATCCATCCATGGAAAGGCCACTGAAGAATGCTTCCATTAGTTATAAATTCAGTTGATCAACATCCTTTTTGTATATTGCAGAGGCCAAAACTGGATTCCAAATTTGACTGGGGCTAAAATTTTCTTTCTTGGATACAGGACTTCATCTGTCATTGCAGAATTTAATCAGGTTACCGTTGTCCCATTCTGCTAGCTTGTCAAGGTCCTCTGAATGGTGGCCCTGCCCTCAAGTGTATCGACCACATTCCCCCAGTGTGGCCTCAGCTGCATTTTGACAGGTGTGTGTTCTCTTTCCTTCTCCAGGAGAATACTGATAAAGAGATTAAGCAGCTCATCAGATCCCATGGACTTGCAGGAGTTGATTTCTCTCAAGAAATCTGACTTTAAGCCCAGCAGTTCAGTCAGTTTTTGTTCCACATCACTGTCAATTTGTCTAGCCCACACTTGATCAGTTTGCCAAGGAGGATGTTATGGGAGAAAGGATCAAAAGCCTTACTCATTTTGAAGCACTGTTTGAAAAGTCTATTTGTAATACAAACAAGAACAATTAAAAAATATTCAGTCAAAAATTCTTTAAATACATGGATTTTTTCCTTCACTTTCTCATCAGGGTGTATTCTCTAAGTTCTGAAGGAAAAACCTGAGTGTAACTCATGCATTACCATGCACATGTATGTACACAATATTTTTGATTTTTATAGAGCACATAGTACCTGAAAATCTCCTATGATTTATTAAAGACCCATTTCATTACTAAACAATGAAAAGAAACAAATTCACCAATGCTCATAGATTCTGTTCAGAAAATAGCCTAAGAAAAGCTTTATCTTTCTGATATTCTGTGAATGGTTAAAATTTCTACCAAACATGGAAATTTATGTATATCAAGAGAAAATGCATTTGTGACAGTAGTGAAAAATTAACATGTAACACCAATATGAACAAGCTGATGTTACCTAGGACTTCTTTTCAGATCAATACACAGCACAATATCTCAATTCTACTGATGGAAGACACAAAATAAAATTATAAATTCTCAAACAGAAAAATAGAAAGAAATAAAAATAGAATATTGAAACAAATCTGAAGACTATGATTTTAAAGAATGTTTTCAACCAGTTTTTCAAAGAAGCCATCTTCAAAAGGTCCATGAGCAGGTTTTCACCTGGAGTAAAGTAGTTAATGTTACTATAGTAGTTAATATAGCTATAATCATCATAAGAGACTCCAGCCTTTTTTGTCTAAGATGGTATGTCCCCCAAAATCTTATCTGCCCATTAACAGTGGACAGAAGAGCTCTTTGTGTGTATCCAGAAGAAATACAAAGGGTGTTGGGATCAAAAAGCCTAAACAACAAAGAAGCAGACCATTAAACCTGCCTATATACAGGTAAATGAGGAAAACTACCATTAAACATCATTTATAAACACATTCATTCACACCAAGGAAGGTAACCTCCTTTTCCAAGCTTATATCCACTTCACTTGTGGATTGTAAACTTTCTTATGATGAAGGTAATTTATTATGACATTGCAGATGACTTTGATAAATAACATATAGAATCCCTTTCAGAAATCACTGTACGTATGAGTCGTCTCAATCCTTTGGCTCCAGGCTTTTACATACCCAGTTTGTCTTGCACATAAGTCGCCTTCCCCAGCATCAGAATTGTGGTCATTTGGCATCTGCCTCCTTACCATGCATCTGCAGCAAGACTGGCATGCACTTTTGAACTGAGTATTATATATACTATTCTGTAGAAAGCCAGCTTGGGCAGGTTGAACAAATGGCCCCTTGGCTGCTGATGCAGCCCCCTGCATCTGCACCACCAGTGTTATCCAGCATTATGCAGCACAGCAGTAGCCCTCCAGCAGATGAGAGCTCACCTGATAGTTATCGTCATTTTGTTAGTGCTGCGTCATAGGCCTAAAAAAAAGATCTCAAACAAAACCAAGACCAAGCCTGATTTTCTTATATTTGCAGAGATGGCTGAAGCAAAATTAGCCACATCTTTAAAGCCATGATCATTTAGATTAAGGTATAACTGCCCCTAATGAGCTGTTTTGGAAGCTGTGAGTTATTTATCAGAAGTTAGAATGACGTTCAAAAGAAATTTGTTCCTCCTTTTGAAATAATGAAAGCAAGCATCAACAACAATAAACGCATTTCCAGACTTGTACCTATACATGGAAGCCCTTCGATCAGTTTAAGAAAGATCAGAGACATCAGCTTTTGCATAATGAAATGTGTCACTAATGGTCAAATGAGATGTCTAGTCCTGACCAAAGTTACCAAATACGTAACATATCTGACCCTAGTTGACCTGGCGTAGCAAAGCAGATTTCACCTTTCTAATATATAGCTGGTTTTTAACATTCATTAAACTCCTTTCCGTTTTTTTCCCAACAGCAAGTCAATGTTCTCATTTGCAAATCAGCCAACATACCATTTCAGAATTCCTTCGAGCTGGGTTCTACGTGTGACTGAAGATACCAGCAAGGAGAGACCAGCAGTTGCTACGCACTTTCACAGCAGCTGAAAGGACCCAGAGGTTTCTGTAGGGCAACCAAGCACAACAAACTGATCATCTTCCTGGCATATTTCACTGCAAGATGAACTCTTTTCAAGAAAGTGTATTGGGGAAAAAAATAAAAATCTGTTCTTCACAATAATTGAGAAAGTATATTTAATTAACTAAACTTTTATTTAATGCTTTTTCCTGAAGAAAAGTTAATTTTATTGGTTAACAGCCTGTTGCAGCAGCAAGGCACTAAAAAAAATATAATTACATAAACACAATTAGAAGCTTATGCAGAACCCAGGATTTTTCACACTGCCAGTTCCTACCCTCTCTTGCTTAAGCAAGCCATCCCTTCCATTTTCCTTGCTTACTCTTTGCATAACATTTCCTTTCTTTCTGTAGTGGTCCAGTATCAATCAGCAGAGAAAATGGAGACAGCTTTCCCCTAGCACCTCTTCCAGGTTGGTGGTTTCTGAGTTTACTGGGGATCTGGGAACTGTGGTCCAGACTTCTCCAGTCTGAATATGATAAATGTGTTCTTGCTTCCTCAGTGAGTGTTCAAGCCACAAGGTTACTAAATCCCTAATCCCTACTCTGTCTTTTTTCCCTTTCCAACCGAAGAGTGATTGCAGTCTATGTATAAGAAGGACAGCTTGAGCACTTGAATCTAGGAGTGGTGTTTGGGCCAAGAATCCAACCTTCAGGAAAGACTTTTATTGCCAAATATAAGTCAGGGCTTACTTTAGGAGAGAGGTACACACGCTTTTGAGTTCCTCGTTGGCTTATGTGAGCAACTCCACTTCATGTGATCATAGTAATACCTCTGATATGGGAAGTAAAAGTAATAATTTCTATTATTCTAGATTGATTGTTTTCATATTTCATGCATTCCATTGTTAATATATCTTACAAAATGGAAAAACAGATGGTCTGAATAAGTACATAGCTCATCCCCCTAACACTGTGGTCTAGTATATAAAGCACAAACAAATCTCAGTCCTAAACCAGCTTTTCTCACTGAGTTTTATCATGATTCTGTGCATATCACCTGACACTTGATGCTGAATTTCTGTATTTATAAAGTGGAAGCTGCCATATTTGCAAGCTAAGCTATGAGTACTGTGAGTAATTTTGGCTGGAACGCCTTTTCACTGTATGACATTTCATCAAATGAGCTTTTTAGTCAAGAGAAAATGCTTTGCAAAGAAATAGCAAGTTTAGTGAAAGAGGGAGGGTTAGACTGATTATTAAAGGAAGTAGAGGTTCAAATCCTTAGTCTGCCTGATCCAGCATGTTCTAGGAAGAAAAAAGTCTGTCCTGGTTCATACAGAACAGAGTAAT
The DNA here is from genome assembly GCA_035590275.1 of Ibycter americanus. Classification (NCBI taxonomy): domain Eukaryota; kingdom Metazoa; phylum Chordata; class Aves; order Falconiformes; family Falconidae; genus Ibycter; species Ibycter americanus. Next base: position 33,050,957 of record JAVJGI010000040.1, read on the forward strand.
TGAACCTGAGTTTCCCCGTGCCAGGCCATTCCCTAATGACAGCCACGTTTTGATACATAAACATTGATTTTGATAAATCTGTGTCTACTGCAGTGTTCCAAAAGGTTTTGGTCATGTTCCAAGGTGGAATGAAAACAGATATTAATGTTGCTATGAAATGGAATTGCTCTAGCTATGACACAGCACAGCATGTGTTAACAAAGTATATTACACATATAAACATTAGTTAAGGGCATGTCTGCACTATGGTGTGTGGATGCTCAAGATAGCTTGTAGTGAACTCTGTGACATAAAAATTGGACTGCTTTGATAGCTCCATAGGCTTGTTAAAATCTGCTTTGCATTCTACTTAGCAAACATACTAGTCCTCATTGGTCTCTCTGGCAAATATAGTGACAACTGGGATTTAAAGAATTTTGTCCATTAGTTAGATCATTAATGTACTAAACAAACATGAGACAGATACATCTGTACCTGGATGTACCTAGATAGGAATTTGTCTAGAATAATAAAATATTGTTACTGATAAGGCTGGTAAGGGAAGCTGGTACTGGTAGAGGGCAAAAGAACAAGAAAATGAGGTTGCCCTGTTGTCATGTCATGTGTCTCCCCACCCAAGGTTTCAGTCCAGGAAAAGGGAAATTTTCCAAACTTCTTACAGAAGCAATTCAGAACTTCACACAGTTAAACAGAAATACACTGTAGGGCACCCAGTTTTCTAGGACTTGGTTCCTTTTATTCTTCTAGTCTCTACAGTCTCGAAATATTCTGCTCTGTTCAATGCCATCTTTTCCATCGAGCAGCTTTTTTTCATTTTTCTTTTACCTGGATGCTTACTGTCTCAGGTTTTCTGCAGAAAATCTTGGTCTTGAATTATACCAGTGCAGGGTTGCATATAATCTCAGCTCAAAGAGTACACTTAGAACTGGAGCTTAGTAGGGGCAAACAGAGCATTTATGGATGTGTCTGTGATGGACTATAATTATTTGGTATCATGGCAGTTCTTGTCAAATCTTGCAGAAAATAAGGTCTGATTCAATTATATCCAATAGGCTCTACTCTGAGACATGGTGACAGTCCCTTGCAAAACTTTTGCTTCTAAGAAAATCAAATCAGTTGAAATATTTGTCCTAATGAAATATCTAATAACACAGTAAGGAAAATTGTGACATACATGCAAGACTCATTACTATCAAATGAATAAGGGAACTATCTAACCATTTATAGATATAGGTATGGGCACATCAATTTACCTTCTGTTACAAGAAAGTACGTTCCTGTACTTCTAGAGCTTCATGTAAAACCTTAGTTAAAACCATCTTTAAACTTCTCTTTAAACAAATAAAAATCTTTCCTTTTGTGTTACATCTGTTCTTACTGCCCCTAAAGTTCCTTTGTATTTTCCGTCTAGAGGAAAACCATAAATATTAACAGATAATGTTCTTGTACTTTAAGAGCCGTATGTCACACAGTCAACACATTGGTGGATAAAACATAAATCTTAGGAAAAATAAGATAATTAAACAAATGCACATTTTGCCTATGTATGGGGGAAGTGTAACCCTTATTTTGGGAAAAGTAACTCCCATTTTTAAAAAGGGAAAAAAGGAAGACTGGGGAAACTACTGGCCAGTCAGTCTATCCCACCTCAGTGCCCAGCAATATCATGGAGCAGATCCTCCTGGAAACTATGCTAAGGCACATGGAAAATAAAGAAGTGATTGGTGACAGCCAACAAGGCTTTACTAAGGGCAAGTCATGCCTGACAAATTTGGTGGCCTTCTATGGTGGGGTTGCAACGTTGATGGATTAGGGAAGAGCGACTGACTTCATCTACCTGGAATTGTGCAAAGCTTTTGACACTGTCCTGCATGACATCTTTGTCTTTTAAGTGGAGAGACATGGATTTGACAGATGGACCACTGAATGGGTAAGGAAATGGCTGGATGGTTACACTCAAAGAGTTGTGGTCAGCAGATCAACGTCTGTACTGGCACCAGTGCTGTTCAACATCTTTGTTGATGACATGGGGAGTGGGATCGAATGTAACGTCAGCAAGTCTGCCAATGACACCAAGCTGTGTGGTGCAGTTAACGCACTGGAGGGAACGGATGCCATCCAGAGGGACCTTGACAGGCTTGAGGGGTGGGCCAGAGCAAAGCTCATAAAGTTCAACAAGGCCAAACGCAAGGCCCTGCATCTGCCTTGGGGCAACCTCCAGTATCAATACAGGCTGGGCAGAGAAAGGATTGAAAGCAGCCCTGAGGACAAGGACTTGGGGGTGTTGGTGGACAAAAAGGTCAACATGGCCCTACAATGTGTGCTTGCAGCCCAGAAAGCCAACTGTATCCTGGGCTGCATCAAAAGCAGTGTGACCAGCAGGTCAAGGGAGGTGATTCTCCCCCTCTGCTTGGCTCCCATGAGACCCCACCTGGAGTACTGCGTCCAGCTCTGGGGCCCCAACATAAGAAGGACATGGACCTGTTGGAGCAAGTCCAGAGGAGGGCCACAGAGATGATTAGAGGGCTAGAGCACCTCTCCTATGAAGACAGGCTGAGAGAGTTGGGGTTGTTCAGCTTGGAGAAGTCTCTGGAGAGACCTTACAGCAGCCCCTACTACCTAAAGGGGGCCTACAAGAAAGCTGGAGAGGGACTGTTTACAAGTGTGTGCAGTGGTGAGGCAAGGGACAATGGTCTTAAACCAAAAGAAGGCAGATTTAGATTAGATATTATGAAGAAATTCTTTACAACGAGGGTGGTGAGACACTGGAGTAGGGTGCCCAGAGAAGCTGTGGATTCCCTATCCCTGGAAATATTCAAGACCAGGCTGGATGGGGCTTTGAGCACCCCGGTCTGGTGGAAGGTTGGAACTAGATGATCTTTAAGGTCCCTTCCAACCCAAACCATTCTATGATTCTATGATTCTACATATTCTACAATTTTTACTGTAATCTAACACAGAAACTGGATCTTCTTGGAAGCAGAGGGGAAAGAAGTGAAGGTGAGGAAGTGGAGAGGGAAGAGGAAGTTTTTATGTTTTTGTGATAGCTAACCTGTATTACCCATAGGGCAATTTGAAATTATGCAAAACCTGTTTCAAAGAGCATATTTGATTTTATCAAAAGAATTCTGGAAAACTGTCTGCTTTCTTCTTGAAACAAAAAGTTTGTGAATATGATAAATTACTATCCTGCGTTTTCTTTTTTTTTTTTTCTGTAGAGTGTTCAGTACTTTCAAAAGCACCACCCTGCATTTCTAAATGTGTATGAGGAACATTTCAGAGTCACTGAAAACTTGACTACAATAAATTTATATATACTTTATATGTACTTTACACATACTTTGTTAATATACAGTGTCTGCACTTATTTTCCATTCCCCTCAGTAACCACTAAATCCTGTAGGTTTTGAACAGATGTTCAGTAACTGAAGTGGTACACCTACATCAGCTACTGAAAATTATTGCCTGTAATTATGTAAGAAAGCTTCCAAAATAAAGAATATTCTGTTCATTTTTAACTAAAAACATAGCAGCAGGAAAATATTTCACTTTGGAAGTAAGTATTCTTATTTCTCTTCTATAGGTGGGAATACCACAGCACACAGTTGGCTGTAGTCACCAATATGACAGCATCAGGGCTGGTGGCAGGAAGCAGCTCTCCTGAACATGCATAGTCAGGTGCTGTACCCATAAAGTCACACTGAACTTGAACTAGAGGAGAAGAGAGCCTGTTCGTTGTAAACTGTGACTATCAGACCGAGTATCTAGGATTTGTGTTCAGCACCCCTGGAACAGAAAGCTCTGTTATAGCCTAGATAGCCTAGAAGCTGTGGAAGGTCTTGTCTTTTCAGTCTGATTTGAACTAGGTACACTTATTTAAATACAATTGAATCTCAGATTAACTTTGTGCTACAGTAGGTAGGAAACACAACTTCTACAGATAAATTTCATGAGAGAGAACATTCCTGCTAGTCTGCTTTTCAGTATTTCTTGCTTGTGAAATACCTTTAGCATTGGTGAGTTAACTGCACAGAAGGCAACATAAGCTTCAAGATTAGCTCTACAAAGGCAACGGATGAAGTTTCAACTATTTCCTTATTTTTATAAAAATATTGTCTAAAGAATACCATGAAGTCTTGAGTGCAAAAATGCTTTGGAAAGAAATAGTAAATATTATTGGTGTGTTATCCTGATATTGGTAAAAATTCCTTCAGCTGGACTTTTATATCAAATCATCTTTCAAGCCATAGGGCTCACAGGAGAATTTGCTATTGACAACAGCAGGCTTTGAATCAAACCAGTTCTTCTCTGAGTTTCAAAACCCGAAATAGATTGGTTGTTTTAGTCAAACACTTAACAAAAAAAAGGCATGCACTCCAGCATTTATCTAGCTGACTTGGACTTTGCTTCTAACATCTGAATGTCATGTCAGAACACAACTTCATCTTTATGAAAAGTAATTAACCTTAATATTATTTTAATGGAGATGAGATGATTTTCTATTAAGCTTTCTACACAGGTGGGTTTGTACCTATACATAGCTATATGCACCTACCCCTGTTCCATACAGTGGTCAAAACAATCTAATACTGCAACACTTGCCAGAAGATCAAACATGCATACAGAATTTTTTTTCTGAGGCAAGCTGCAAGTCAGTTAATTAGGTTTCATACTGGAATTCTATACTTTTAGAAGTTGATTTCTAAATTTCCAATTTGGTCCACTTTGTACATTCATAAACAGCATTGATAATACTCAAATTTTAATTTCCAAATGTTATTAATTCTTAGTCTTTCATCAACAGCTTAACACCGCTTGCCATATATAGGTAAAAGCTCACCTTTTGGAAGGCAAGTGAATGAGTTTGAGCTTTTGGTTCAAAAGGACAATCACAAAAAAAACAGTTCACCAGTTTCAGTGACAAGCTGACAGATGCAACATAAACGAAAAAAAAGTGTGCTGAAATAGGACTAAAATATTTTTTTAAAAAGACAAGCCAAAATTATCTTTTTGACTCTTTAAAGTGAGCTCTGAGAGTTTTAGAACTTTGAGACTGACAAAGCAGAGCAGTCCAAAGTTCTTAGTGCTTTTGGTTTTGTTTTTACAACTTCAGTGGAAAGCTCTGTTATAAATTGATCATAGTTACATTATTATTAGTATGGTTTATATCTAGACTTGAAGCAGTAATCCCACTTTTAGAGCTGAAGGAGAGAACTTCTCTTATCTGAGTAATCACTTTTTCTAAGTATTATCTTTTCCATATGTTCATGGACAGGAAAAACATGAAGTCACTAGTGAAAAGATTTCTTAATCCTTTGCCTTTCTGCTTTTTCTTGTATTAAATTTTTATCTTTTAATGCTCTTGAGCTTATCATCTAATTTCACATTCTAATTACATCATTAAGTTTCTTATAGTGTCGTGTATTCCCATGAAGATTTAGGGGTAACATACAGTATGGGAATTTTTTATTACCTTTTGTCAACATCCAGAAAAATCTCATAGGAAGTTTCATAGGGGTATGCTTAGGCCATACAGCTACTAATGGTTAATTTCAAACTGACTGTATCCAGATGCATCTTTCTTGCCAAATATTTGCCAAGTGAAAATCAAACAAAAACAAGGCTGTTCCTGCTACAAAATGAGTTGCTGGTAACATAAAAATTACTCATCTTTCTGAATATTTTGAATATAGCAGTAGACACTATTTTAAAAAAATACTTTTTAGACAGCATTTGCCAAATTTATAATTGAAAAAATATTCATTTTAAGAATACAGAAACTTTAAATGTATTACCTCATACTGGAAGCACATTTGTGTCTAAGAGCAAAAGAGTGGAAAGAATGTGTAATAGCTTGCTGGCTACCTACATTTGGCTTTAGTTATTAAAAGTGAAAAACATGAAAATGGTAAAACAGGAGAAAACAAAAGCAACAAAAAAGCATACATATGCATGTACAGGTCAGACCAGGTCAGGTTCTAGTATCCTTCTCAATCTCCCCCGACAGGATCCAGGGACATACCTGTACTTCTAGACAAAAGCTCAGGGAGCAAGCTCAGGCACTCATCCCCTTACCACCCATACGGCTCAGTAGTTAACCCACCCCTGACCCTACTCTGGACTACTTCAGGCAACAATTTCCAAAAAAATTTTGCTACAGCTACCAGTTATCAGGGTAAGAGCTAATCAGTATCAGAGATTAGCTCATGGTCCTCTTTTTTAACGGTATGGACGTAGCCAGCATCTCTCACAGCAGGACAGTTAGCAGGTCTGAGCAGGAATGCATACTCTGAGCGCACACTCTTGTCAGGCAGAAGGACCACTGATTTTAGGTCATTTTTCTGGTCATAAAGTATTTGAGTACTACAATAATAAGCATTAGAAGACGCACAGAGGCACTAAAATCTATCCCCATTACTCATAGTCTCTGCCATGCACTCCACCCCAGAATATTCATTTACAAAAGACAGTACATCAAAGCTAACATCTTGAAGAGCATCGCAGTTAGTCACCAAGACATAAATGGGTTCTCTAGGCATTATAAATTACCACATAAGGAGGGAGTTTTTTGTTATTTGATGTGTGTACAGAATGAAAAGTAGATATGAGCAGCAATGAATGAGACTAGGTTCCTCTGCTACTGCAGACCTCAACTACTTGCACTGAGTAAGCCATTCACAGCTGAGCTTGCTCCTTTTATAATCCTTACCCTATATATTGTCCATTACCACCAGCCACAGATAACTCTCCTAGTTTTTGTGTCAGTCCATGATCCTACAAGTGCAAAAAAGTAATAGGATACCTTGATCTCATATTTGCAAGTGCATGTTTAGGCCCAGAGCCTAGGCCACAGATGAAACAGAAAACTCTGTTACAGTTTTCTATAAAGTATCCTGCTGCTAATTTTTTGTGGCTTCTGACTAGTCACATCAGCAAGTCCTTCTGTATCAAAGGCTGCAGATACCTATACCCTCCAGCGCTCACCTGCTTGTAACTGTGGGTGACAGAACATTTGTGTCTAGACACCTGTCAGATGAAAAGCATCCCTGTCATGACTGGGCTGCTAACTGTAACTTGTAAAGCCTTTGACTCCTGACGTTTAAAGAGACTCTGTTGTCAATCACCTCCATCAAACCAGTAACACATGCATAGCAGTCAAATATCTTAGTTTGATGTAAGCCCCCCTTACATGCATTAAAATGTTTGCTTTCCAGTCAGCTCAGTTCAGTTGTGTCAAAACTTGGTGGCATGCTAAAAGCTGGAAAGATAGATTTTTATTTTTTTTTTGGTAAAACAAATGTAATATAGAAACAAATAGTGCACAAAGTACTGTATTTATTTTATTGCTCATTTTCTAGGGAGCAAGTATAGGAGGAACTGTCTAATTAGGATCTAGACCACATTCATGTTTCAATCCATAGTTTGATGTTGGTTATATAGTACAAGTCACCCAAGAGATCCTTTCCACCTCTGTTTCTGAAACTGTTTCAGATTCTTCTGTTTGTTTTGTTGGTTTTTTAAGTACTGATATCACCCAATTGCCCCTCTGCCCCTAGGAGCACTGACAATGAGGGCTTTCTGCAGAATTAATGTACAGAATCCAGCAAAATACACAATATAAGGGGGGGGCAAGGATAGAGGAATGGCTTTATATATAATATGAATGAATAAAATTCCTTGCAACGAGTGTAGAACTGGAAGAATATTAAAATGATGGGCCACAGGTTTTACTTGGAGCCATGTTACCTGTTTCTACAGGCAAAGCAGCGGGAATAAATAAGTCTTCCTGCTTTATGAGGCACACACAGTCCTTTTCTGAAGGAAGCCTCAAGTTTTCCTCCCTGCAAAATAGTAGAACTATTTTGTGTATCTTTGGAATGGAACACTTTTTTCCATTGTCATGGTTTTTAGGTTCATTCTGCCAAATATTCACATACATAGCATATGTAAAGTGAGGGGAGGGAGAGAGAGGATAAGAGAAAGGGAGAGCTTATGGCTACTTTCCATAACAGAAAAAAGGTTTCATGTGCACATATGAACAACAGATGTAGAAATATTTAATATTCCAACACTAAGCAAATGAGTTCATCTAATAGCCTTATTATAGAAAGCTAAGAAGCTGTGAAAATGCTTTATCTGCAAACATACTCAATCTAAACAACATAGGATTCTGGCTGTACCAAAAACTTCCATGCTCGATTAGAAGATCTTGAAAGAAATCTCTTGAAAGAAAATATGCTGCTTAGATTATAAGCTTGCTGTGGGTATTGGGTCAAACAAGCTGACACTTTATAATGAAGCTGAGCTGTAAAAAGCTTATATAACAATAAACAAATATTTGCAGTTTACTGCAATACTGCCTGTATACAAGCGGATTGGAAGCCCTTTGTATGCTGTAGCCTCAAATATGCAGTAAGATCTATTCTGGTGAAGATTTAAAACCCAGTAGAGTTAGCAATTTGTTCAAGGGTCCACCCTTGTGAATCCAATTGTAGTATCAGGTATTCTTGCTCTCACATTACCCACTACAACCATTGGTGTTGCTGAGCAGGAGGGTAATTGTAGCTTTTTATCAAAGACAGATCTGAGTTGCCTTAGACAATATTATAGTAATGCTACACAGTATGTCACACTAATTTTATATGGTGGCATGGTTCAGTAGACCAAGAGCATTATACATAATCAAAATACTTCATAGGCAAACTGTTTACAAGAGGGAATTGCTAAAATTTGAGAAAATACTCAATACTCGGTCCAATGACTTTTGACTTTGTAGTGCAGTATTGATTCTACATTAATATAAGTCCCCAATCCCACTTGCTGCTGTAATCTCTTCATCTCTCTTCAGTGAACAAATCACTACCTTAGCATAGCAGAACTATCTCAGACTGAATACCATTGCTTATCCTATTTCCTCTGCTGTAAACCAAATCGTACTGGCAATTCACACCGCAGGAGACAATGACTACAGACTACAGTGACTACCAATTTTAGCTGCTTTGCTTCTGCTCCTGTCCCTTTTCATACATAAGCAGCGAATATTCAGGCTTCTAGTTTTCATATAAAGTTATAGGCCAAAACATTATTTAAAATTAATATGTAATCAGAATACTTACACAGCTAGATATATAGCTTTTACAGCCATTCTTAAGCAAGATCACCGAGTTAAGATTAATTTGGAAATTACTTTTATTTTTGCACACTCTTCCGTGAAGAACCCATTTATAAATCTGAGGTAGCAATTTCCATGTGACAGCCTTAACTCTGGTGTTAGCATAGTTACAGATTAAATTTTCTAGTAAGTGTAATGAAACGTTTTTGTGTTCTTGCAACATATTCAAGGCAATTCAAGCATCAAAACACTAGAAAACAAAAATTCAGGTTGCCCAGGCAGCCTTGATTCAAGCTCTTCTACATAAAACATAGCTTAAAGGTAATTAATGTCATGCAATTGAAGACTTTCATTTATAGTATAAAATTATTTCTCACAGGACCTTTTATTTCATTCAGTACCTAGTAGGCGTGCTGCTGAAAATACTTCGTTTTATTACCATTCCGTAATGATCCATGTGTTGTTTACAACACATGCCATCCACATTCTGCAATGAGTATGGAATTACCAAATTTTTAAAGGATTACCATAATATATGTATTAGATATATGCTTCTCAAATATTAAATGTAATTGTCTTCAGAGACCTGCTCTTACAAATTTCTGCCTCTGAAGCTGGTTGGCTGAAACTTTTGATGGCATGGCCTTCCCAGTAATTCTTCATTCTGTCTCATCACTCACTATTTCACATTTTACAGTCTTGAATCTGACTCTTTTAGAGGGCAGACAGTAAAACAATACATTTAAAATATTAATTTATCATTACTTATTTACACTTCTTTTGCAGCTGTATTTCATTATAAAATACCATTTCATATTAATCGGTGTCCACGGGCAGGTCATACAAACGAATCAAGTACATATTTTCTTGTTTGAGCATATACACTCAAACATCTGTCTTGGGTTTGTGGGTAACAGTAAAGAAAACTGTTGTAAGTCAGACAGGAAGAATTAAAAAATGTACACACACTACAGTTCAGCACCACCCCCAGAACAATTAAACCCATGATTTATATTCCTCCTCCCTATTTCTTGCTCTTTTGCCTTCCCCATAAACAACCTTTTCTCCTTCTGCCCCTTCCATGGCCAGGAATGGTAATTGAAAGAGGAACAGGAGAAGGGGAAAAAAGGTAAGGCTTTCAGGGAGATAAGACTGAGGGGAAGATACACCTCCCTTTTCTCTGGCTGCTCTCCCAAAGGAGAGGGTGAACTGCACAATTTAGTTTGGAGAGAAAAGTGAGGATTTTTTTCAATGCACATCAGAATTTTTGTTCAATCACAACCTTTTTAGCTATAATTGAATCTCTCTCCTTTCTAAACTGTCTTCCATCTGGAAAGGAAGCCATACCATGTGCATTTGTAAGGAATGCGTATGACATACCTGGTCTTTAGGCCAGGAAGGAGCAGCCAGCAGCCGTGGGTTCCTTCCCCATCCAAACTCCCAGACAGCAATCTCTGAACTCCTAGAGAAGCATATTGCCACTAAACCTGTGCAACTTTCAACAAATCAACGCTTCTATTAACAAAAGTAGAGAGGTTTCAGAGTGTCGACACCAGTAAAGTGAAACAGATTGGTTCCTGCTTATTAATAGTTTATCAGATCAGAAGTCAGACCCAAGCAGGTACGAAAAATGCAGAAGGACTGATAGGTTGCAGAAGGTCAACACCTCACACCCTCAGGCTTAGGATGCACAAATAGACAGTACTTTCAGATTTTCGTTGGAAGTGGATGGGGCTTTGAGCAACCTGATCTAGTGAAAGATGTCTCTGCCCATAGCAGGGGGGTTGGACTAAAAGATCTTCAAAGGTCCTTCCAAACCCAAACCATTCTATGATTCTATTTGTGTATTAATTCTTTTAATTCAGTATAAAAAGCTACATTGACAATATTTTCATTTTTATTTGAGACATTAATAGAAATTTGATAACTGAATGCTGGTTGCAAACTGCTGAAAAGGAGGACAGGTTTCCATGAAAAGGTGGAAGTATTTAAATAGCAAAGAGTAACAAATATTTCAAATAACAGAGAAGAGGATACTTCCCTTTCATTATTTTATAAACTCTTAAAAGGCTCCTTGTACTAGAGTTGAGATTGTATCTGTAATAATCCTTTCTTAGTTTTTCTCCTTAAGACACAAATAAAAAGTCATGTATATTAGAGAAACAATACATCACTTCTAGCTGCTGGGCTATGTCTTGTACAGCTGAAGGAATTTAAATGTAATATTTCTTGCTTGTTAAAATACTGACAGCTTTCTCTGTGGATGGAGAGATGTGTCAGTGGGCATGAGGAAAGGAAGTTTCATAATCAGAGAAGTAAATCATCAAAAATGCTAGAACAACAACATGTGGCATTCAAAATAAAGAGGACAAATCTCTCCCTGGTGTTCATTTGTTTTCCTCCATACCTGTCCTCACGCTTGGAAAAGATATTTTACAATAAAGCCGATTGACTCAGACTGACTAAGAGTGGGTCTATTACTATTCTGAGTCTTATGAAAAAGGTGCACTTCGGGTCAATCTGTGCTGGCTTGTAGCAGGGGTAATGAGACCTGAATATTTTTCTGTTCTATTTTCCAGTTCTGAAATTGTTTGGTTCTGAATTTGACATTTTGAACTCTCCATATTGAATGGTTTGATCTGATATGAGACAGAGCATTTTGATCCTCTGCACTCTTAAGAAGATTGATGCTCACCAAGAAGCAGGTTTGGTTTTCTGTGTTCGTGCCAGTTGTCCATCAAATCATTTAAACCTATAATTTTGACATGCCAGGAGAGTTCTCTAGTCATGATGTCATTAGGCCTTCAGACTGTTGTTAGGAGACAAGTTTCCCTGCACAATCCTACTTTGCTTTGAATAAACCACCAAGCAGTCAGTACAGCAGGACTAGATTCCAGGGCTCCCTCATACCAAGCAGAGAGTCTTCATTTGTTTGATATCTAGCTCAGTGAAATGCAAAAAATTCATAGAAAGTGAAAAGGTCAGACTGAATAAAGCACATTCTACTGCCAGGGAAATTAGGATAACAGTATCAGATACTGTTTCAAAAGCATCCTCTGCTGACTCAGACCTAACATTTGGATTTGCTTTCATTTACCAGGTGTATGACATTAGATTGAAAGAAAATCTCCTTTTGTTCCCTTCCTTTGAGTCCTATTTTACAGGAAAGATTCCCTAAATATTGTGAACCTCAGACAAAGTATATCACTTCAGTTTTATAGTTAAAACATTGCCTCGGCAGGGGAATGCCATTTTATGTTCCTGAGAGTTTTATTATTCACATATAAATAGAGCAACAGCAGCTGTAGAAACAAAGAGCCTTTCTTTGTATCACTTCCATGCATCTTCTTTCCTCACGGCCCCCAAAAAGTTTTTAGTCTGATGGTATGGGCACTCTTCTGAGCAAAAGGATGGTCCAAATCTCCTCAGAAATAGAACAAAACTGAACAACACCTTCCACATAGTGGACTTGTGTCCTCTTCTCAGGGAGCCAGTACCTGACCACATAGGGGGAATCACTAGCAAATCCTCCAAGCATTTTACATTTTGCTTGGAAATGTTTCTCTTAGGTACAGCTTGAGTAGCAAGTTTGCTGGACTACAAAGTGAGATTGCTGAAATAATCACGGCAAACTTATCTAAGTTCAACATCATAAATCATAACTCCGAAGATCTTCATGTAAAAGTAATGTGTGAAATTTAATACATAGTGGTGCTGTCTGTAATAGTTTAAAAAAGGATACATATTTTGTTAAATTTCTGAATCAATATTAAAAAAAAAAAAATAGACAATTTCATTTTGAAGTTGACAAAGCTGGGCAGTTTTGCTTTAAGCAGCCAAAGGCAAAAAACCACCTGTTTAATGTACCAATAAGACTGATTTAGCAGATGCTAATGTACCCTTCCTGGAATCCTATTGCTTTTAGAAATTACTAAGAATGTTTACATGTTCTATCGTTTACCAGTTAATAACTTGCATCCCTTCCCTAGTAACTTTTTGAAGAGGGTGAAATATCATTAGAACGGTTTAAAATTTGTATTGCACAATTTTGAGAAAAAAGAAAATTTTCTACAGAGATTCCAGTGAATTTTCCAATTTATGGCTGAAATACTTGTCTTATCATGCTGTTTCTATGTTTGATTAATTTATCAGTTCTGGGATTTCATTTTTTTTCTTTTATTTATTTTATTGGTAAAGTAAAAGGCACATCAGTGGATATATTTTTATCACAATATGCATATGCTATGTTTTCCCTACTGAAAAGATACAAAGAGATTGCAACAGGTGTGTTATCTTGGAAATGTATTTTTAAATCATAATTATGGAATAATTGTTACATATTTCATATTCAAATGTTCTTCTTATATCATATATTTCAAAATATAACCCTGAAGTTTACAGGGCTTTCCCAGCATCTGGGAAATCCAACAGGGCTTTTCTCTCCTGGAGATCACTGTAGAGTGCACCCAGTGTGCAAAAAGCTTTGTCAAACTTAAGCTAACACCTTGTTTTTCTGCCACATCTACATATAACAAAGGACCATTAACTGGTGTCCTCCAGATTTCACTCTGCTCTTAACATTCCAAATATTATACTTGTGATTAACTTGAATAAGAAGAGGAAAAAAGAGGCTTAGTCGACACCCATCCTTTGAACAGTGTAAGACAGCATGGGTGGCTACTCTATGAAAGGAAGCAATTGGGCCAGGCAGTAAGACTGCTACAAGAAATCAGTCTGGACATTTGAACTTTCAGCCCAAAATTTAATTGTTGAGTGGAGTTTCAGTGGAACAGTCAGCTGGCTATAGCTTTCTGTAAACAAGTGCCTGCCTAATGAATGATAATGCAAACCTTGACAACAATTCCAAAAACCAGATTCCCTAATGTATGCCTCATATTCCCCTATACAAATTAATTTTAAAAAGAGAATAACAACAAATACAGATTTGCCAAGAACAGTCATATTAAACAAACCTAATCTTTATGGATAAGAAAGAAATGGTTGTGATCACGTATCTTGCCTTTATCAAGACCCCTTTTATCAAGGCAAGATACATGATAACAAGGCAAGATTATCTTGCCTTTAATCACCATCCCTGGAGGTGTTTAAAAAACACACAGATGTGGTGCTTAAAGGCATGGTTTAGTGATGGACTTGGCAGTCCTGGGTTAATGGCTGGGCTTGATGATCTCAAAGGTCTTTTCCAACCTAAATGATTTTATGATTCTATGATTTAAAAAGCATTTGTCTGATGTTGCAAGCAAGCTGGGAAAAATTGTCTTGATTATATGTCTATACAAAATTACTTGGACAACATATTGAGAAACTACTTATAATCAGCTTGTGTCAGCACTTCTTTAAAGCACTACAGATTCTTTGAGGTTAAACAGGGATTTATGTGGAGTAATTTGATTAATCAGTATAAATGTGCATTTCAATATTTCCTTGCCTGAGGAAAACAGGGTCAAAATGTAAAGGAATTTTCACGAAGGTTTATCTCCCTGTCACCCTTTCCCTTTCTTCCCCTCTTCCCCTTAAAACAACAGGATAAAGGAGAGTTCCTTCTCTTTGACAGGTATAGTGACAATCCTTCCTTGGGCTAGATTTCAGAATATGGCTCATATTATTTCTTTCCTTGTAATGAGAAATCTGAACATATATCCACTGACTGTGCAACAAGTAAGCTATTAGATGATGTGATGTGAAATCCAGAGATACAAAAACCAAAAATGGTTAGGGTTCACCCCACTTAATTTTGAAAGATGGGCAGTTTTAAGGTTTGGACACCTAACCGATTTTGGGTATTTGCTTTAGGATTAGACAAATTACTTCAACTCAGCCAAACACTCCACTCTCTACAGATACTATAAATGTAGCCTGGAGGGACTAGCTCACATGCAGATGTGAGCACTAAGCAACTAACTTTAAGTACAATAAATTAATCCAAATATGAAATATTAATATAATGGGAAATCTACTGATAAAAAGGGGGACATGCATTCAGCAGATCTTGACTTATGTTTACTATATGCCAATATGGCAGAGAAGGACACAGAAAAGTCCACGTTAGGAAAATAAAATACCACAAAGCTCTACTGCATAAGACAACTGTGACATCTCATGCAAATATGATGATACTTCATCTGTCTCAGAGATCAGATCATAAGAAAATTATTTCAGTACTCTGATTTTAAGTTAATTAAATAATATTAGATTTTATAGTTAGACATCAGAATTTGGATAACAGTGTACTCTGATAGTCTAACCTTTTGCACCATGAGTACTAAGAGCAAAAAAATTAGTGAACAAAGCAGTGCTCTGAAAGAGAAGTGTACAAATATTAAACCTTTTAAAAAGCAGGAAGAAGTATATACCAAGCAGCAAAATCCCCAAACTTAACACAGCCTTACGCTGTTATTTAAATATGGAACAAAGATGTAAATACATCTTTCAAGTCAAAATTTTCAGCCTGGATGCTTTACATATTGAAAATTATGCTTTCATACTCATATTGGGAGAACCAAATAAAAATAAATGCTTTATAAAATTATGGAAGATATGAATATTTTGGACTACGTTTTTCATGTCTCAAGAAGCCTCTTAGGATTGAAAATGGGGTGGTTTAAATACTATTAACACACCAGAAGCACAAAAATAAAATTACAAAACAGATCTTTGCTCTCTTTACCCTCCAAACATGACATATAAAGCTTATCAGCTGCTTTGACTTCCACCAGGTTCAACTTCGTGCAGTTGAGAGACCTGTAACTCTCTCTCTTTTTTTTTCCTTCACTAAAAAATACACATAGACAGGGTGGAGATTTTGTCTTAAAATTATTAGTCACTCAATTGTGGTTGCAGTTCTACCAAAGTCAAGAGAATGCTAAACAAAAAGAAACCGAACACTCTGAAGAGCAAGTTTAGAGTCTGGAAATATGCTGATAGAATAATGCTAATCTTTTAGAATATGAAATTCAGAAATTGAAATTAAGTAATTCTGTTTAGTTAAAAATGAAGAAGAAATAAAACAGACAAAAATAAAATTGAGAATTGGTAGTAAAGTAATAGGGCTATAGAGATCTACTGAGGTCTATAATCCAGCTTTGGGATTTTAATACAAAGAAGAGCAGGTTGGAAAGATTCCATGGTAGACATTAGAAGAACAGTTAGAGTTTTAGAAAAATGACCTCTAAGGAAGTTGAAGGACTTTGTTTAGTCTATAAAAGAAAAGACTGAGGAAGGAAGGACATTGATAACAATCTTCTAATAACTAAGTGGTTGTCATGAAGAGAAGGACAATCAATTGTTTTCCAAGTGTCTGGAAGTAGAATGAGAAGGAATCAGCATAATTTGTAGTAAAAAAGATTTGTGTTAGATAGCATGGAGAATTTTTCCCTCCCTGAAATGTAGCAATAGGTATTCTAGAGGCACTATGAAATCTCTCTTTGAGGTTTTTAGGAAAAGGTTATACATACTGTGGTATGACCTAAGTATACTTAATCCTGCCATCTGCAATGAACTACATGACCTCTTAATGTCCTTCCCTGGCTTACTTTTCTATTATTCTGTAACAGGCTAACACAGAAAACAAACAGAAACTACATGCTCAGCCTTCTTTTCAAGTGCTTAGGGACAAGACTAGGCAAGTACTGCAACAACCATCGATTTGTTTATGAGTAACAACACAGAATCACCTGCTAATGGTGAATACACTGTACATAGGAGCTACCAGCAGAAAGTCTACCTCTCACTGCCTCATTAATCACCCACAGGAAGAAAAAAGTGGGGCTTAAGACATGTATAGCAGGCCTTCTGGCCCTTTTCTACACTAAAATTTCTTTCACTCTGTAAAATTATATCATTCTTTCTTAGCCAGAGAATGTGTTCAAACAAACAAACAAAATGCACCAAAAAGGGAGGAAGAAAACTAGAAAAATTGTCTCTTACCTTAACTTTAAATAAATAAATACTTGCTGGAAGTAACCTTTACGCTTATGATCTTCCCAGAAGTTTTTACTGGGAAGTAAAACCCCACAATTTCCTAGGATTTCATTACGGTTATGCTTTTGCAATAAATTATTTTGAGAGCAACCACGAATATGCAACAAAGCATACTGACTACTCACAGTTTAAATTTTTTATGCAGTAGTTACTCTGATTGAGATTAAGAATAGAGTTAGCTAGCTTGAAGCAGAAAGCCAAATAACTTACAAAGAATAAAATCAGATCTGTTTGATTTGCTTTGATTTTTTCTGAGGAGTATCAGACATCAAGTAACACTAACAAAACATGTTCACTAATTAAGACAGTAGTTAAGTATTCCAACTCACCGCATGATTAAAACTGCTTGTTATTCATGACTGTAACAAATGATAGTTAAAATTATAACCTGATTCTTGAATAACAATTTGACTAACAAAAATTATTTTTTGACTATAATATTTGCATAAATAATTACAGGACTTTTTAATGACAGAATTTGTGAGTGTAGCAGAATAAAATACAATATTTTGACATATAACGATCAAATATAAAATTGCCTTAAACAAACTAAGTAAACATAAAATTTTTCAGCTGACTTTAGTCACAAAATTATTGTTATCAGCTTATTTAAAAATTATCAAATCATCCAAACCAGAAGACTAAGAAAATTCTTCTTCACGATGCATAAGCCTGCAAGTTGGCCAATGTTGTATGGGGAACTAACAGGTACTTGAATTTTTGCTTCTCAAGAAACCATATATTGTACTCCCTTCAGCTGCCTTTAACAGACTAGAGAAAACTTGACAACAAGATCCCAGCTGGCCCCTCACCCAGGTACATGTATAACAAAATGTATAACTGAGGACATGTGAATTGTAACACTTAGAAACAGGCACACACTTGAGAATTCTGCTGAAGCAGGAACCTTGATTTAGGGAGGCTGGATTAATTTACTGGAAGATGTCTGTTAGTTTTGCTTATTAAGAAAGGGCTAAGCTGCAAATTAGGTTTAAACGTGTTTTCAGTAGTTTGCAGTATGTCACGTAGTAGCATATTTTACTTAGAAAAGAAGATTAAAAAGTTGTTTGGGCTTCTGTCTGTATTTTTTTTACAAAATGTGTTCTGTACTCTTTTAGTAGACCATTTGAAAATATAAGTCAAGAAAAAATTATTCAACACTCAAGTTCATAATAAAAATGCAAAAATGTCATGCATAGAGAAAAATGCGAAAAATAGAACATGAACAATGTTAAGAAAAAAAAATCCCTGAATGTACAGTGCCAATAAAGACATTCCCCAAGCCACAGAAGAAGTACAGAGTTGGAGAACATGACTGAAACCATTAAGTATCATACTAAGACAAAACAAGTAGCCTTCAAACTAGAGGCTTGGATATGCCATCCAAAGAGGAAGACTGACTGGTAATGTGGAGGTAAACAGAGCAGTATTGTGGATCAAAGTTCTCAAATCTCTGGACTATGACATTTGCATAAATTAAAAAAAAAATACAAATGTCTAATAGGAAGGAAAGTTTTTATTGCTTGAACCAAATTTTAAGGAAACATATATTTTTAAACGCCAAATTCCAGTCTTCTTCAGCTCTCAACACTAAACAGTTATACCTCCACAGCTTTTAGGAGCTGTCAGATTTATCATCAGACTGCATCTCTAACTGAACATTAAGAGTGTTTTGCACTTTGTTTCATTGTTGTTTTTACAATACTTTTTTGGGTGTCCCTTAAAGACTAAATCCCCAAACCTCCATGAACTTTTCAGATCATAGACCTAGATCTACTCTGCAGTTTATGGTTTTTTTTTTATTGCAGTGACATTGTTGAGTTTCCAAGATAATTGTGTGCAAGCATCAGATACAATACCAAGATGTTAGTCAGAAGTCCTCTGCTGCAATTAGCCCTAATTTTTATTCAAGCTTCAGCTACTTCATCAGAAATTATTCATTTTGTCTATTACTTAAGCCATTCTTTTAATATTATTTAGCTAATCATTCTTAATTGAAAAATAGGCAGTATTTTTATTCTTTTACTGAAACAGGCAAGACTGCTACTAAGCAGTACATTAATATGGCATGTTGAGGTTTTTTCTTCTTTTATCTCTCTGATTACAAAACTTGCTCAAAGACGCTTTTTAAATTAAAATTTGCAATATGCATGAGATTTCTACTCAGTTCTTTACATGATATAAAACTAGAAAAATAGCATTTAGAAAAAATTGTAAATACTATAGATATAAAAACTGAAAAAAATTAGCAAAACCAGTCACCTTTTTGAGTCTTTGTAGAACATCTAACAAAGTATCTAGCACAAGGAGAGTAGTTGCATTAAAAATTTATATCTTAGAACTAGCTTCACAAATACAGAGTAAAATTATGAATACTGATCAGATATAAAAAGACTACAAATTTACTCAGAAGACTCTAATTAGGAATATTAAAGACCTAATTCTGCTGTGAATAATTCCCCAGAATCTCCTATCATCAAGCAGTAAGAGGCAAGTCAATGTTAAATCCTATTGCTCTTATTTACATTGCCTAAAACATTCACGAATGATACTTAAGACAGAATAGGTCCTTAAAATTAAAAATCAAAACCTGTTCTAAACTTTTGCAATCATTCTTATCTCATAGGATCAGCAATTTAACAGTGCGAATGGGAGAGGCAAAGAATAAGCCTGAGAGAACTCTTGTCTGGTAACAGCTCTGGCAATACTGGAAAAACTGAAGTCTCGTTTTATAAAAAGGCTTGCAAAAATGTTACAAGGAGCATTCTCTACATTTCTACAGCAATGTATTTCTACAAATGTTAGCTAAGAATTTTAGATCGTTTCTACTGATTCTAAATGTTACATCTTTTGAGGACTGGCTACCAGAAGACTGATATTCAGTTCTCTCTGAACATCGTGATTTTCAAAATCTGTTTTAGTGCAGACAGCCCAGAATAACTCATTGCTTGTGTAAAACCTCAGCTTTGGAATGTTATGGTCATTATAGAACATTGTGGTCATTATTTCTCTGTCAAGCGAGCAAAAGATCAGGTAGGATGCTGTATAAATGAACAGATAAGTTTTTGCCCCCCAAAAATTGCTTTTTCTGATATGTGGTATGGCAACCAAAGGGGATACCAGAGAGGAGAAATAGCAATGCAGAAATATCATCTCTTTCTCACTACCTGTGTAATAAATTAACTAAGATTAGCCAACAAATTTAAAACTTAGCATGAAGAACCAAAAGGCACAGAGTCCATTCCCGTAGGCATTGCTTCTTTGGGAAACCAGACTGAAAATAAAACCACACATCTCAGTTATAGTACAATGTGATGGTTCCAAATGGAAAAAAATATTTAGCTAGAAGAAGATTTAATAACTTGATACTAACAGGTATATTTTCCTTCAGATTTTTTAATGAACTGAGCAGTTCCATACTGGCTTGGTAACCCAGCATGTTCAGGAGGAATTAGAAAAGGCCTTTTGTTCAAATCGTGTGGCCAAAGCCTCACAATTCTTACTGCACTACATTTTTTGTGAAACTCAGGGTTGTTGAGAAAAAGAGATAGAGGCTACTGAGCCAAGATTGTTTGGGCACTTTGTATCCAGTGATAAGCTTTATGATGATAACTAATCTCCAAAAGCTACAGGAAACTCGTTAGTGTTCTTTTTCACCATGTGAGTAGAAAAACATCACAGAGAGATAAAGTTACATTTCCACACATTCAAGAATGACTATCAAAGAGCCTAACCTGAATGGAAAGAAATACTTCGAACGTGACTTTGAAGCCTTACTCAGAGCTCAGACACAATACAAGGAAACAAGTCAAATCAAAATAAGTACTACATATTCTACAGTGGAGCTCTTGACTTGACATGGCTGGGAAGCTTAGGAAAAGAAATTCACTTGACAAGAATTAACTTTAATGAAGAGTTAACTTCTCCATTTCTGCACCATTAAATTGCTTGTTAATTGAAGCAGAACCAGAGAAGTGAGAAAAGCAGCTCTTAAAACCTAGATGGCTGTGTTGTTAAGAAGCAAGGGCTATCCTCCACAGAGGAGGTTAAATAGAAGACTAAAATAGCTTCTTTGCACATAGTGAAATCTAAAAGCTTGAAGCATATTGAAAAAGATACTTGTATCACTAAGAAAATACGTGAAGACAGCAAAAATCTTCTTTCAACTTCATAGGAGCTGCAGCAGATTAAATATCAAATGAAATGCATTTAGGAATGTTGCCAGCACATATCTGAGAAACAAATCTAGTGCACCCTGCTTAGACACAGTCTTAAAGGCTACAACCTGTCCACAATACAGATATGCAAATCTAACACCACACTGAAACAGCACATGTACAGATGACAAAGAAAAAAATTCTCAAGTGGTGTAATTCAACAACAGCTATTTTGGAGTTTTTTTGTAGGGTGGGAATTTCCTATCCAAAATAGAAGTCATTGTTGTAATAAAATATTTCAGGGAGTAAAGACTAAAGCAGACCTCTGCCATACAGAGGCCATGCTACTCCTTTAATAAAGGTCAGGATGACCTAAAATGCTGCACAGTATTAGAGGAACAAAAAGAAAAAGTAGAACTGAAAATGAAAGTGGAAAATGAATTCACACACAGGAAGAATTACTATACTTGATGGAACTGAACTTTTCATCATGTTCCAGATGGAACAACTGAGGTGTGTTGCCTTTGCTTCTTTCCGCTCAGCTGCAGAATAAAAGTGACCAGCACAAGCTCCTGATTGAAGGGATTGTGTGTTGGGGACTGTCTTTCTTTCATCACAACAGTTTCTGAAAAGCATCAGTCCTTGTTCTTCATTGAGAATTGTTGACACAGTTGTTAAGATGGCGATATGCAATTTTCCGTCCATTTCAG
The DNA here is from genome assembly GCA_035590275.1 of Ibycter americanus. Taxonomy (NCBI): domain Eukaryota; kingdom Metazoa; phylum Chordata; class Aves; order Falconiformes; family Falconidae; genus Ibycter; species Ibycter americanus. The sequence goes on from JAVJGI010000040.1 coordinate 33,072,937, forward strand.
GTCTTTTTCTCAGAGATCACACACCTACAGCTACTTCTGTCATTCCTGATTGAAACCAGAACTGGAAAGTCAAGCAGGCGGCACCGGCTGAATACAGGCACACCCAAAAAAATACAGGTGACGAGGGGAGTGCCATATTTCAGCTGGTTTATAATCCACCACAGAAACAGAAACCAAACATGTAGAGCTTTTCCTTTTTGCAGAATCCATTTATTTCTATTTTCTGTAAGTCTTTGTTAAACAACCACAACGTGTTTGTATTGTACTCAAAAGTCAGGTTTCCTCCTCTGTGATCACTTCTGTGACTTTTATCTAGATACCCTGTGGCTGGTCTCCCTTCCTTCCACCGCAGCACTCAAACACGGACACAGTATCTCAGCTCAGAAGGGTGGAAGGATCACTTCACTCATAAGCCATTTTTTTACTTACACTTCCTGTTCTTTGGCATCTTTCGAAATCACAAGATTGCTGACTCTTTTTTGCTTTGTAGTCCTCTGTAACTTTAACTGCTTCCTGAGAAGCTGTTACTCATGTCTGGCTCATTCTGTAATTCCATAATAGTTTTATAAGAGTAATCGTTTGTGTCATATAACAGCCAAGCAATTTGATACCAGATAAAACACATTGGCCAGAAAATGACACTCCAGTGGTTACGGATATAAATTACCCTAGTGATCTGGACATTCCAGCAGCAACCTACCAGGCAGGCATATACTGCAATTTTACACGTGGTAAGGGAGGGACAGGAGGAACATAGGAGAGTTATAGATGTCTAAAGCACTAGGATAATCTTCTAAAGGGTGACAGGTATTCCATGGGTAAAAAAATAATAACATAAAAAGAGTTTTACATGCAGTTAATGAGAAACGAAAGAGGAAAGGGGCACTATTTACACTTGCCTCTTGTTTCTCTGGAGGGAAGTGAACAGCAAAGTGCTGCAAACTGAGTCATCTGTGTCTGTTACTGCCATTGACTCTGCAAACCAGAGGTCATATGAACTGACTTAAAGAACAGACCAAAAGTTTCTGAGAGCCATGAATCCCCAAACTTTTTCTTTTAAGCTGGCTTTTATTTTCAAACAAGGATTATGAAGCAAAAACAATCCATTCAAACTTTTCCATTTTCAGCTAACTAGAAAATGAAAAGACACAGCTTCCTTTCACTTGTCCTTCCCAGATCCCCTGACCTTTTGCTTCCCATTTACTGCTCCAGTATAGGAGGCAGGAAGCCTACTATCTGGCTTCCTGCAGGATATAGCTCTATTATCGTTCTTGAGTGACTGGACTGAAAATTTTACAGCCCCCCTGGGGCTACAAAAGACTCACTGGGTCGTACACACATACTTACAGGCCCAGAGTTCTGCTAAAAACAGGTTTAGGAATATTGGCTTTGTAAGCAGCCTCCATGAGTTGTCAGAAATAAGTTATGCTGATAGCAAACAATGAAAACAAGAAAAAAAATATCAAATACTTCATCCTACACTTTTGAAAACACAGTGAAGAAAAGCATTTCCCGAAACGAACAAAAATATTAAAAAAATTTCATTAAAAATTAAAAGAGATCAAGCCATTGGTTGATAAATGAGGTTGGAAGTCATTGAGGGAGTGAAAATAGAACTATTTGGAAAAGTTTTCTTTAAAATTCTATACAGACTCCTTTCTGGAGTTTTCTTAGGGTTTGTTTTTTCTGAACAACAAAACCACACGTGGCAAGGGGCATGTAATCATTAAACGGAGTTAGTTTAGGCACAACAGTGCCATCATATGTCCAAAGTTCATGCGTTTCAAAATGTTATTTGAGAATCAAAGTGAGACAGTGAGTAACAGAGAATAAAATAAAATGCTGGGTTTTAAGCACTTGAACAGTGTGGTACAAAGAGCTTTTGTACAATTAGATGTTGCACATTTGACAATGGAAACAGTTCTGCTTGGTCAGTAATAAAAAACAATTTCTATTTAGTTCAAATAGCTCATAAGAGACTCAGAATTGGAGTTCTGTGTGCACAGAAACCTGATGAGCTCAGCCACTGGAGAGAAATCCCCTATGCAGGCAGCCTAGAAATAACAGAAACCAACCAAGCAGGAAACAAACAACCCCCCGCGCATATTTTGTATCCTTGTCTTTACAGGTGTTGTCTACGTTATTATTATTAGAGTTGAGAAATTTGGTAAATTCCCTGATTTCTAACATTCCAGAAGCCAACAACCCCACACTGGGTTCTGTTGTCGCTTTTCCTAAAGAGAAACACTTACAGCCAAGCCTGTGGCCATTGAAGTGAAGCATCCTCAGTGCAATTGAGGCTTCTCAATTCTACCAAGTCTGGAAAAAAATTCACAGCAATCACAGATCTGTTAAGGAAAAGAGAATTCTCCTTAAATGAGTTTGAACATGAATAATCAAACCAGCAGCCAATCCCTAAGCTTTTATTCGGTTGGGTTTAGATTGTCTCCGGCATTTTTAGCTTAAGATCTGCTGTAAAGTTTTTATAATGATAGTGTTTGCTGTTTCATAAAAGCTGCCAGGGGAAGTTGAAGATTTTCACCATAGGATATTGGGCAGCTGGAATTTCTGGCACCTGAAAAAGCAGGGAAAACAGCTTGCAATTGAGAGATAAGCATGCTGGTTGGAATCTTCTGCTCAAACATTTGGAATAGAAACTGTAAGTAAGATGGACATTTCTCTTGCCATTGCAAAGTTCCAGAGCAACAGCATAGTACAGAAATGGACACCACTCACACTTACTGTTTTGCTGTTTTTTTCGCAAATTTACTAGTGCTATAGTAATGGTGGTTCATATTTTCATTTTCACTGTTTCGTATTTTCAAAAGAGTACTTAAAGTCCAAAATTATTAAATGCCTGGAAGACAGGCATTTACAACAAAGGCAGTCCATTAGACATACTGGGGAATACATAAAGCTTTAGGTTTGTGTCAAGCCTAATATATTCAGATCCAAAGTCTGTTGAATGCTCAGATCTGAATGTTTCATTTCACTTCCCTACAGTAAGTGATACTTAAACTGAAAATGAAAAACAACAGTAAAAAATACAATGTGATACAAGGAATGGCAAGTTACAAGACGACACAAATTTCCCCAGAACTCAGGTAATATCAGAATGGAAACTCATTTACAAATAAAGACAAATTCATACTGCATTCTGCAGAATATATAGACATGATACAGAATTTGTCTAGTAATGTGTTATAAATTTTACTAAATATTTTTTTTTTTTCTGATCAGCTAAGCATCCAGGAAGCAATATATGTTTTGTACAGGACTGTGAAGATAAATGAGTAAGCCTTCACTTTAATAAAGATTTTACTCTTTAAAAAAGTAAGTAAGGCTTTAGTTCCATTTAATTTGATGGACTTCCTTTGACTTACAATAGATAAAAAAATAACAAACAGCATACCTGATTTGTGTATAAATTCTGAGAAATAAATAAATTTAACAACTACAAATGACAGTTTAGAAAGCCAACACTGGTTTCTTGTAGTGCTGTGTGCATGGGGGATCTTTTCTCCCAACATGCACACCCAGCTACTTGAGGTGCATTATTTACAGTAGAGTACCTGCATATTCATAATACATTACATATTCATTTTCATTCACACACAGAATTGGTTACAAGTTTCTCACTTCTAATGCAAATTAGTGCTCATCCTCAGACAGCACTACTGAAGTTTTTTACCAGGTACGCATGCTCTCCAAGCAGAATTTTGCCCTCTTTCAGGGGGGCTGTTTCAGTTGGAGGTCATGACCTCCCGTTACCACAATTACCTTTGTCCTACTTTCAACTAATTTTCTGTGGATTGCAACACCTTATCAGTTTGTCTCCTCTTGTGGTCAGAACTTTCTCACTTGGAAGCTTCTTTCTGCATAATTTAGATAATGGTGGTTCTTTTCATTACCTGTTTCCCAAGGCTGACTCCCTTGATTGGAAGTCCTTTCATTCATCAGTTCTGATGAATCGGGAAGGTGGGTCAGCTTGACCTAAACCTTGTGCACATGCTTGTTTAACATATAGTTAAACACTAAATCAGAGTTCAATAGTTCAGGAGTTTAGGCAACACAATTACAAAAGTAGACAGATTACTACCTTTCACCTCCATTCAGAAATTAGCCTGTCATAGTTACTGGAGTCACATGTCATCCATTTGTTAGGAAGTCAGTTCTGGGCAAGGAACAGCTCTTTTAAAAGTCTACAGGATATAAGTTGTGATCAGCAAGTTCTATATAAAGCTGGGGGGGAGAGGTGTTGGTGTTATCTTCAGAACTTTTTTCTTAGATAACCCAAAGTGCCTTCATTCTTCCCTCAGCCACTCTCCAGTTCTTTTGGTGCCCATACATACTCATGAGAACTGCACCAACTGCTGTTCTGGATCCTCACCTATACACTACAAATCTTTGCATGGTCGGTTTAGATTTAGCCTTTTTTTGATAGAGGAAAGCCACAGGAAGGTGTTCCTCTTCCAGACACATCTATTTTTTTCCCCACTGTGCATCGTTTTTTGCATTGAGATTTTATGTGCTTTTCCTGAAGACACAAATTACAGCTCTATACGCGCAATCGCACTCAGTTATGTAAGATGTTTTGCAGCGATGGTGTCAGATAACTTTTGGAGAAGTGAAATTTGATCTACAGACTTCCCTGACATGGAAAGGTTTTGCTAATACACCCTGTGGGAACAGCTGACTACAGCCTGGGCTGTGGGAACGACTGTGATTCTTGGATGGCGCTCTTCGGAACAACTCCCTACTGAACATTCTGGTGTCTCAAGCTATTAAGCTCATCCAGAATAACAATTCAAAAACATGTAAAATATCTTTTTTTCTTCTACTCATAAAGAAGCTGGGTTGTGTCCCATGTGTGTCCCATCGTCCCCACCCAGAAGTTTTTCTGCAGATTTTGGGGGTTTAGGGGTTTGGTTGGGTTTTTTTTTGTTTGGGGGGGGGGGGGGGCGGTCGTTTGGTTTTGGGGTTTTTTTTTGAAAAAATAGGTGGGTTTTCCAACATTTTAGAAAAATAGATATTAATAACTCAGTGACTATACACACAGATTCATGGGTATAAAGGCTTGGAAATATGGGCAGAAAAGTTTAGTCAAAAATCAAAATCCTCTAGAAAATCACAGCCATTTCAGATAACAAAAAAAAAAAAAAAAAAAAAAAGCAGGGGAAAAAGGCAAGGGAAAATAAGCTAT
>JAVJGI010000040.1:33078239-33100957 GCA_035590275.1 Ibycter americanus
ATTTAACATAAAAAAAAAAAAAAAAAAAAAAAAAAAAAGGAGGGGAAAAAGGGAAGGGAAAATAATCTATCTGTGTTGGTGTACTGAAGAATCATTCTCCATGTTGGAATGTATGAGATAAGATTTTTACATGGAGTGAAGCACCTGACAGTGCCTGGGAAAAAGGTTCAGGAGAAAAACTAACACAGATTAACTCTGAATAAGACAGAAGAACGGAGGAGATGGTAGCCACTGAAAAGACTTTCATTACTCCATTTTCCTTACACTATTTGGAAGTTTATTGAATTTATTAGGCCTTTGGCAAGGTTAAAGATTGTATGGGAGGGGTCAGGGGGTCATGGTGGTCTAGCCATGTTAAAAGACTGCAGTGTTAAAAAAACTTTCACTTCAGTATCACCAGCAGTGGTAACTACTATAAATCCCTAATAACATTATTTATGTTCAACCATAAGCCAGCATTTCATATATCTTAAAAGCAAAGGTTAAAAAGCCCACTTAGTACTATTTTATCACAATTACTAAGGTGAATTTAGAAGTCTAGGACTTCAGAATAAAATACTGAAAGAACGTTTTCAAAACAGCTCCATACAAACTTTTGAAATAGACACTCTTCCCAAAGCCTTTCAGAAAAATTAATTACCTTATTAGTTCTGCAAATGTCTGCACCTATTCTCAAAATGACTGTTAAAACAGGATAAGAAAAGTAATGCAATTTTGTTGAGCCATGGAAATAAAATAAATGAGGCTTATAATATTTATCACATAACACTGATAAACTGTTCAAATTTTAAAACAGAAATAGGGTTTTATCTTTGTTCTGACACACATAACTTTATGGTAATCTAGAATACAATCACTTAGATATCAGTCCAGTATTTATCCAGAAAGAGATTCTTTAAAATCATTATTGCTTATTCTTATGGAGTTTTACATTGAATGATATTGAATGTATCAGACAGAAAGACATTAGACATAAAAAATTAGGCCAGTTTGCCTTAGTAAACTGTTACATATACATAGTTTCAATAAATATACAAAATATCCTAGAATTAGCAGGAAATCAACTGAAGACTTACTTTTTACTTTAAATATCCACAGCTGACTTAGGAAAAAGAAACACATGGTTACAGACTAATAGACTCATCCCAACTGAACAAATATACTCTCTGATTTGGAGACTGGCTTCAAGAGAAGCAAAAATAATCTCATCATTTATATTATACTAGATGAGGAGCAGCAAAATGATCATATTAGCCATGCAAAGCAGGATGACCTTAACTTCTGGAGAAATGGGCTGACAGGAACCTCATTAATTTCAAAGTGCAAAGTCCTACTCCTGGGGAGGAACAACCTCGTGTACCAATGTGTGCTGAGGGCCACCCATCTGGAAAGCAGCTTAGCAGAAAAGGACCTGGGAGTCCTGGTGGACACCAAGCTGAACGTGAGCCACCAACAAGTCCTTGTGGCAAAAAAGGCAAGTGATGTCCTGGGCTGCACTAGACAAAGTATTGGCAGCAGGTGAAGGGAGGTGGTGAGGCCACACTGGGAGTGCTGTGTCCAGTTCTGGGCTCCCCGTATGAAACACATGGACATACTGGAGGGAGTCCCACAAAGGGCCATGAAGATGATTGAGTATCGTGTCCTGTGATAAAAGACTGAGAGAGCTTAGAGCTGAGAGCAGAAGGTTCAGGACAGATCTTATCACTGAGTACTAACACCTGAAGGGAAGGGTGTACGCCAGACAGAGCCAGCCTCTTTTCAGTGGTATTTGCAGCCATTCAGGGAATTTTTAAAATCTGTCCTTATAATTTTAGAAGGGGAAAAAAAAAAACCCAAAAAAACAAAATAAAAGAAAATAATTCTTTCTGTCACTATGGAGTGCCCAAAAGACAATATTTAGAATGATATTTTTTTATTTTCCAGATAAAAATGAATACTATGCTTGAATATTCTGTAACATAATTCTTTATTAGTATTAGCTAATTTACAAAGAGATCTAGCCTCTGTTGCTGTTTTGGAGTGATTTCAAAGTTTGGGATTTTTTGTAGCTTTTATATGGACCTAATTATCTGTTTTGTAATTAATAGATTTGCAGTTGAGGAACTTGAAACTATAACAGGAAAGGTCCTTTTCAGAGAGATCAAGGAGAAGTGTTTTGACATTGCACTTCCACTAGACTTTTTACTTGGGAGGTCAGAAACCAAGACAATCTAGAACCGTGGGAGTTCAGAAAAGTCTTAATGCAGAGGATGCCCACAAACATGACAATAATTAGCTCTTTCAAGGGGATTGTTATTTGGGAGAGAGAATGGTTTTGTGTAATTCCCTTTCTACTAGCTCCACTGAAGCAATTTTTAAAAGCTCCAGATATATTCATTTACCAAAAGAAGCCAAAATAAAAAAGGATAAATATCACCAGAAAGTAATAATGTAAGATCAAAGAAAAAAAATGCACAGGGTGAAATCCTGAAGTTGTTATTCATCCCTCCTTTCGGAGGAGTCACAAAACCACATATCAGTAGAATTTGCAGATGAGGGTTTTATTTTTTTTTTTAATACGTGCAATTCTAGGAAAGCATCACTATCTCAACCTACCTATTTGATTCCTCTGAGAGGAAAGATTTCCAGAAATGCTTAGCTTAGTTTCCCTTTGCTTCAGCTGAAATTAGTGAAGGAGCAGAAGGAGGTCAACAATGAACAATTCTGAAAAACTCCTTGCCATTAACTTCAATAGATCTATTCACATCCTAGATTTGGGAATGTGATACCTAAGTTTGTTGAGTGAAGGTCCAAGAGCCAACAGTAAAATTAGTATGCAATTCATTTCTGTAATTAAAGCAGCACCAAAAAGGCATTGGAGATTTTTCACTTTTTGAGAATGTTTGGTTTAGATTATAACAGGAGAGTAAAATATGAAGACTAGAGCTCTCAGTGAGACAACTGTATAAACTTGTAAGATTGATCAGCATAATTAATTTTTACTTGCACATTATACTGATTGTGAATGAATTCATCAAATCATGGAAGAAAGTTTTAGTTTTGTTATTTTAAAGATTGCACATACAAAACCTATTTTCACCACTCCATAAAGAGAAACCTGTCGCAAGATCACTTAGGAAAGAAACCGGGGGAGAAGTTTCCCAGCTACATTCCCACAAATGCCTACGCAAACATTTCTTCCTGGAACAAGGATGAAACAGAGTGGAGATCAGCCTGCTTTTCTACAATTACATATTCGTGCTACATTTATTACCTCAAGAACAGTATAGAGTATTGAAGAAAATCTTGAATTTTGCTGAAAAAAAATGGAGCTTCAGAGATCCCAAATTAATCATTAACTTGAATTTATTTTAGGTAACAGTTTCAGTGGGGGGAAAAATTAAATATAGGTATGATATGATTACTATAACAATTTTCTGAGTGAGTGTAAATTTCAAATAAAAACATTTTCTTGCATGTTTTGCTTCAAAGTGCCATTTTTGTTTAAAATAGGAAAGAAATTTAAAATACAGGTTAAAATGCAATCTTATACCCACAAAACAAAGTGTGTCAGTTTGGATCAAAGGAAGAATTTCAAGCAGAGGTTTTTAAATACAACTTTTTTTATGTTTCTCTGAAAAAAACATTCACACTCCCTAACCCCAGGTTTGAAAGAATTGCCCAGGTCTATCAGTCAGTGTGCAGCTAGACCAGTGCAGGATACGTCAAGGTACACGTCATGGGAAAAACTGATCCACGTCAGGGTCCCCTAGCATTGTTAAAACAGCCTTGCCTTGGAGTTCCAGGGGTAAATGGAATTTTCTTAAATAGGAAGCTCTTTTCTACCCCTAATTTGCCCTTGAACCTGAACCCAATCTGCAATACTCCCTCAGCCTTTGAACTACAACATGCACATGGTCCATCCTCACCAAACTGTTGTGTATTTCTGCCTTCTGTACAAATAGGACAGGAAAATCTCAGGAGAAGCATTGAGAGAAAAGGAAAGGCAATGAAATGCATCAGCCTACAGACAGCAAAATGACGATCTGCTGGCTAAGGAGGAGCCTTCCTCAGCCCTCTGGGACTGTTAGAGGCACCTACCAGCCACAGCCATATATGCCACTAAAGACAACACACTACCATGTTCCCCTGCCACCAAGAATTTCTGAACCAGAGTATGACCCATCCTCGTTGCTGTGGCTGCCAGGGCCAGAGTCTGAACTCCTCATTCTTTGGAAGCTTTTCCTTGAAAAAGACTTGTATCATCATGATACAGAAACACAAAGATCTTCAGATTCATTTTCCTCATACAAAAAAGTCCTTAATTGGTGGTAGTAAAAGGGATTTCATTTTTTAATATATATATTTTTAATTTTTTTTTCTCTCAGAGGGTCTGAAACTTTCTGGCAGATTGAAAAGGCAAGAGGATTTATAACCACGTGGTATGCTGAAAGCTCAAACTGCATATTTTCACAGCCAATTTATGAGTTCATCTCCCCTCCAAAATGAGTTACACAAATTTACCCAGAAATAATTCAAACAATTAAGAAACACTAAGCCTCCTTTTTATAATAGACAACTAGCTTTTCACAGCTGCAATTACAATAGAATCATTCTTTTGATCGTCTTTGTTATCAGGAAACCCATTTCTATGCCCTACCCTTGGCTGCACAAAGAAATCATCCCAGGAAGAAAAATTATTTCTTCCACTGATGTAGATTCTGATCACTGATTTTTTTCCACTGTGTTAGTCTTGGAAATAGCACAAGGATGATTAACATTGTTCCAGTTTTATTATCACATATTAGCAATACAGGACTAAAACTGTAAGTGTCTAAAAAAGAGAAATACTAAAAGGGAAAGAACTAGCCAAGACTTACTTTCTCTCCACAATGAAAGTACTAACATCATAAGGCTGTTCTCACTTGGGACATCAGGGAAGCACCGGATTTGCATCGCTTCTTATTTGCATCAGCCCACAGTAGCTACATTTAAGGGAGAAATACACTAGATGCCTGAAGAGATCTAAAATCAGGGCTACCATAATCGGAGTTTGTTCTGTTTCCATCACTATTCACCTGATCAAGCAACAAGGTGATTTGAGAAGTCATATGGTCAAAAACTAGTCATTTTTAACATGGATTAATTTTGACCACGTTACTTCTCTGAACTTGATTGCCATCATCACATGACAAGAATAATGCCCCAGATGTAAAGGACAGAAATGGAAGATGCAGCAGGAGTGCACAAGGCATGTTTTAGATTAGATTAAGATGCCTTAGAGCATATCCTAAATGCAAAGCTTTGCATGCACTTTCAGCAAACATCCCTGTTGTTAAAAGCCGTCTCACTTTAGTCCTGGCCACTAAACCCTGTTCTGCACTATCCTTTCGCTTATGGCAGTATATGGGCTTGCATCACTCTTTGGTAAACTTGATCCAGGTTAGTAATACCACTGGTCAGTTCTTTAGCACCACATCATCACCATGCAGATGTTCATGCTGACAGGAGGGGAGGGAAGTGGGCGAGAGAGTGAGATTGCTTCTTACAGAACATGACAACAAGTTTGGAGAAACCATGAGCTGTCACTGACCAGGGTGGTCTCTTTCCCAGCTTCAGCTGTTGTTTCAGTCCCTTCCATCAGATGTAACTAATTCACAGCTGCAGGATGAGTCACTTGAGCAACTCAGTCTAATGGAAAAGTAGTTTTTGTTTGGTTTGGGTTTATACTTTTAGTGGTGGCTAGATTTCTGTAACTGGATCTGACTCAAGGGAAATACATGGACATGCACATACAGCCAAAAGGCAGGAGTGGAAGAAGGGAAGTAGTTTCCTTTAACACAGTTCACATTTACACCACATTAGATGTAATGCACTACCTGATACTAAAAAGGCAGAAAGTATCTATTGACTACATACCGTTTACTTCAGTGGATTTCAGGCTAACTGAACTCTGGTAGTTTGCTACTGAACTTGTATAAATATGAAATTCTGGTTTTATTGAATACTGACATCATCTGCAAAAATTTTTATTTTCCCTTCTTTGGTATACATCAGTCTGGTTACATCAAGGACTTACATTAGAGACTTCTCAGCAGCAGGTCTGGTTTTAATCATTATCACCTCTCAACCACTGTCAGCTGTTTGTTCCTGCACTTCTCTCCTGCCAGTTACATTGATACAACTGTTTAACCCTTCCCTAAGCCAGATCTGTGAAATGATCTAGGTTAAGGGAAACAAAAACTGTTTAAAAAAAACCAACCACCTAAATACTTATTGCTTTCTACACAGATCATTTCACATATTCATTCCAATAAGCAATGCAATATGTAGATACATCAGCAGAAGTGTGGGGATAGAAACCTCCGCAAGAGTTAACAGAAATGGCAAGAGGAAGCAGGCAAAGGGCATCTCTGATCTCATCTGCTTTTAGTTCCAACAGAATTATTCATGTGTCCTGAAGGTAACTTGTATTACCAAAACTGTGCAAACACTAAACACCTTTTTAAACATTTCTTAAATGAATGAGTGGTTGAAGCACTTCTGTTTTAGTGACAAAGTTAAGAAGTCCAACTTCTGAGGCTAGATAATCCTATATGCTTGAACCCATGGGACTCTGACAGCAGTGTTGAAGCTACAAGAAAGTAAACACCACTATTTGTCTTGCATGTCACTCTCCTCATCAGTTGCTGAGTCAAATCTACAAATATTAAATTAGTTGACGTTACAAATTACAAGTCCCGTTCACAATGCACAAAGCAGTCATGCACCTTCTCCCACAACTCCCACCTCCTTACAAAAGCAGGCATGCATGCAGCTCAGCACAGACACAGGCTGGCAAACAATGGTGGCAGGAGCACTGTCTGACATTTCTGACAGATTAATTAACATCTTGAAATTAAACAGTGCAACATGACTATGAGCATGAAAACTAGGATAATTTGGTTATTTAAAGGAAAAATATTTCAAAAGTAATAATACCTACTTAAACTGATAGAATCGTCAGTTAAATATCCCACTACAGTAGGGTAGCAAATGTCTTATGCCTGCACAGACTAGAAAAATTTTGGTCCACTGCAAGGAGGACAGTAAACAGCTAAATAAAGGAACAGGCTCACTCTAAGTTTCTAGTACAAGAACAGCATACCCAACATGCTTAACTTAAATTGAGTCAGTAGAATTACTGTTATAAGAAATAGATGATGCACTAACAGTAGTGATTAATGGATCAGTTCCTCAGCACAGAGAAATTCAATAATGTTAAGTCTTCACAAAAAATCAGTCTTAAACTTTCAGTTTCTCTAATATCATAAGTGCTTCTTCTAAAGGTAGTAATCACTTCAGATAATAAAATATGTACTTGCAGTGCAATTTAAGTACCAGCTTTTCATTATTTTTTTTTTTTAAATACAGTGGCAGAAATAGATATAGGTGTGCACTTAAGATTCCTCTTTCTAATGAGTTTGAAGCCTAAAGACAAACCAGAAGCAAGAGGAAGGACTGTCAAAAAAGAAAGCACTGTGGATGATCACTGAAGATTGCAAGTCGTATTCTACACTTTACTAGTATGTTTTTCTTTCATTTGGAACTTCCCCTTAAATTCATTTAAAATTCTTTTTCTCCCTTCAATATGAATGGCAAAAGTTAATATTGATTATAATACTTATAGTTTCTTGAGTATTCTTATTAAGATATTCATATGGTCCTTTTCCTAAAGAGGTTCATACTCAGCTTTGGAACATCTCTGATCTTCTTAAGGTAAGTACCTATATCATAAATTTACATGTACTAGTTGACCAGACGATTTTGGTGTCGTAAAACATAAGAGACGGTTTTATAAGACATGTGTCTCATGCACCTAAAATAATACAGCTGCACACCCTTTAGGCTGCTAAAGGTCTTCTGTAACTATTTGAAGTGTGTAAGTAATTCTAATCGTATAAAAAATGAAAATATCATTAGTGAAAGAAAGAGCTGTATACTTTAAAAAAGATGTCTGAATTTGGGAAGAATTCATATTTTTTTAACTAACCAGCAACTTGGAATTCAAGCAAAGATTCTCTCTTCAGTGAGAACAGCAATGAAACAAAACCGTCCAACATTTGCCCGAAGCTACTTTCACCTTTTTCTGTTGCAGAAGCAGCTTACAGGCAAGCTTTGTCCCTTAGAATGCCATGCAGCTCATGTACGGGCTTAAAAATTATGTTGAACAAGTTGAATTTAAAGTGTTAATAGTGTGGTTACTAGCTAAGTTCTATAGGCAAATTAAATCAACTACCTCATAAAAAGGTTTTTATTAGTGATTCTTACTCAGAGGTTGCCTCATTAGTATTCTCCTTGGGTCACTAGAACAAAATGATACATCTGTTTTAATTTTTACATGACTATGATTATTTTCATTGTGGGTTTTTTTTTTCCTTTTGACACTGTGTGGTAAAATAATAGACTTGGCTTTAAGCTGTATTTGGATCATATGGCTTGCCTCACAGTGGACCTCACAGATCCTTGGCTATTCAGCGCTCCATCAGCTCTAATTTCAAGATATCCCTTCAGGCATCCTGCATAAAAGACATCAACCATTTCCACTACCAGAACAGCCAACCATTCAGGCAGCCTGAAAACCATTCTTGGTGGAGAACAGTATATCCATTTTATATGTTTTTAGGCACCAAAATACTTCTTTGTTGAAGTGTGTACTTAGTTCACCTTTGGTAATTTTTTTTTTCTTTCTTCTCCTATGTGCCCCTTAGAGAAGTGTTTTGGAAAGCTTTTAAAAACCTTTAATCACATTTTGTGTGCTGGGGAGAAACTAACACAGCTTCTTAAATAAACTTAGTCCTCCCAATTTAGGTGAATTTCACAGCCTAAGGATTCATTAAAGCAAAGATGGCTAGAAGTGATCATTTCTGAATTGTTCTAAAGATTCATGAAGGTGCAGGCTTACTGGACACTGAGAACCTCGTGACACATGCACTACAGATAACACTAACTGTAAAATTCAGGTCTGAAATTAAGTTTCCTTAACACTTCTAGCTATTTGGATACACACTTCTAATTCAGCCTATTACAGGAGGCAGAGAAAAGTTGTAAGCTTTCATAGTAAATGCCAAAGTTCATTAATCTTCAGATTTAGACTGTTCATTGAGGTATGCAGGTCTGATTCTACATCACCCTGGGTACTGTGCTGAACGAACCCAGTGCAACGTGTCCCCAGGGCAAGATATGGCATCCAGTTTGCACTGTGTAATTGATGATAGAAGCCTCTAGGAAAAAAAAAGAAAAAAAAACCCCAACCTCAGCACCCACCCATCCACATTGACACAAAATTACTTTGAGCCAAGTCCTTTCCTTGTGACTGTAATTTTCTTTTTTGAATATGTCAGTGGCTACTCAACAAATCACATCCTTGGGAAGTTCTTGGGCATATCAGATCCTCCAGACAACAGAAGTTTTGTTCCTCAGATTTTTGTTCTTTTTCCATTTGCATACAAATATTGATAATAACTGCCTGCAGATCAAAGTGGGCTCCTCAATTTTATAATTCATCACTGCTATTCAATACCCGTATTTAGGGGAGGCCTAAAGATCTCATTTAGGATCCATTTGCAGTGTGTTATCAAAGCACAGGGTACGTAGCTTGAAGAGCTGATTGCATAACATTTGCCAGAACTGTGAAAAGAAAGATACACAGAAGTGTTGTATCGGGTTTGGCTGGAACAGCGTTAGTTTTCTTCTTAGTGCGGTGCTTTGTTTCAGATTTGCAACCAAAACAGTGTTGTTAACACACTGATGTTCTAGTTATGGCTGAGCAGTGCTTGCCCAGCACCAAAGCCCTTTCTACTTCTCACCCCCCGCCAGCAGTAGCAGTGGGGTGTGTGGAGGTTGGGGGTGCACAAGAAGCTGGAAGGTGACGCGGCTGGGACAGCTGAACCCAACAGACGAAAGGGACATCCCACACCATATGACATCATGCTCAACAATAAAAGGTACAGGGAAGAAGAAGGAAGGCAGGACATTTGGAGTTATGGCATTCGTCTTCACAAGTAAAAGCTACCTATGATGGAGCCCTGCTTTCCTGGAAATGGCTGACCACCTGCCTGCCCAAGGGAAGTAGTGAATGAATTCGTTATTTTGCTTTGCTTGTGCACACAGCTTTTTCTTTCCCTATAAAAGTGGTTTTTTTCTCAACCTATGAGTTTTCACACTTTCACCCTTCCGATTCACACCCCCACGCCACTGTTGGCGGGGGTGTTGAGCAAGCAACTGGGTGAGGTTTGGCTCCCTACTGGGGTTAACCCACAACAAGTGTATTTTCTGTTGTCATTACAATCCATTGGATGATATAATGGCATGTGAATTTCATTCTTTTCAAGTATCAGCAGCACATTTTACCATTCTCATACACACAAAATACATAATACTTAAATGTTTCCTTTTTATTTGAAACAACCTTTCACTTCCTCCTTTAACCCACTGTATAACCTTCAAAATACATAAAAATATATACTTTGCTATAAAAAGGTAAAAAAGTGGGCATTACCTTATGAGCTAATAAAACACCATCATTTATAGTTTTATAGTATTAACAATATATGCTTCATTAAATCTTACTTTTTAAAAGAGGGAAATTAAAACTATGGTTTTTTCACTTGCCCATAGGAAACAGCAAATTAGAGCAACAGACAGAAGGAAGTTATTATAAAATGTGGACTCCTGATTAAATTTAAAATACAAAAACAAGACAATCTAAAATTATGAAATAGAAGTTTACATAGAAGTTCCTTTCTCTAATAGTTTAGAATAAATTAAAATAATAAAGTTCTGGCTAGCAGAATGGTGAACAAGCAAGACATTATGACCCCAAAGTGATGGATTCTCATTCAATCCCTGCAGTGAACATGATGTAACTTTATCTATTGTTTTTCCTCTTACTATTTCCTAGAGGCTGCCTAAGACAGTGTGCCATTCTAAAGCACATTTAGGGTTTCCCTTTGGTCTATCCAACCTATCTGGATTTTGTTAAGATTCCACCCCTTTCTGATTTTTTCTGCTTGCTTGGCATAACTGTCACTTCTGCATCCTGTGTTAACCTGAAGATGAATACAAAATGAGGCACTGACTAGGCAGAAGTAAAGAAGTATAATTACGTATTTTTATACTGAGTCTGGCTTTTCTATTTTTCCTCCTCTCCTTTGTTTTTATTTTGTCCATGACCATTACCTTGCTTGCAAGTTTTACAGACCACAGGCTGAACTCCTCCCTTAGAGATAGTTAGTCTATTTTCTCTCACTTGGGAAATAAATCTGCTCCCACAATATTTATTTCCTATATTACTGTTCTTCATCTTCTTTAAAAGAGAAGAAAGAAGATTAATTAAGCCCAGTGGTGCCAATACAATTTGAGTTTCACTTGATATAGATACATCAGAGGAAGCTATTTGCACATACATGAAAAATGAAATAACTACATGGGGAAAAAAGATTGCAGCAGGCTGAATAGAAAGTATACAAGCCCCAAGAAGAGGCATCACTATTTTTAAGATACCAGTTAAATTAGAACCTGACACAAAGTCATTGATGATAGGGAAATTATCATCTATTGATGTTATAACTCTGTCAGGATTTAATTTAGCCTTCAATATAGTCTCCTCATCAGAGATTTGTGATTCTTAATAACAAAATATCTGCCAATAGCACTGATACACATATAGTGGTATACTTCCCATGTTAACATTTATTTTGGGTTTACAACACCTTATTTTTTCTTAGACCCCAATTTTCAAATTGCTCCAAAGTTACCAAATTATCCAAAAATACTGTTTAATGTATAGCAGAAATCAGTGCTTTTTTTCAATATAAACTAGTTTAGTTATATTGTTAGTATAGAGCTATAATTGCTTTGCAATGCATTTTGCACATATGGAAAAAGTTCTGACAATGTCATCTACTAAACTATCTAGTACAATTGGATTCAAATGAGATTCCCCTACTATGGATTACTAGTGTTGCTTCCATCTGTATCAGGAAGTTTTGAGATATTCAAAGGATTAAAGTTAATGTGATCTGTGTGACTGTGTTATACAGTTTTGAAAATCTTTATTTCAAGACTAATCAAAAGCATTGAAGAAAATAGGTGTTTAAAACATAGTAATAATAATAATAATAATAATCAACATCAATAAAGATATGAGACAGTGGTGAGGCAGTAGCCCTGAGTATTTCTAGCAATATACATTCATTAAATTCAAATCATACTTCTGGTTTTAAGTTGTCAATGGGCAGACCTTTTAAAAAACAGGCACGTTGTTCAGAAAAAGGTAATTTGTGTGCACACATTACAAAATTGGCAGAATACGTATGATTTTTTCACATCAAGTGTTGTGGTTTAACCCCAGCTGGTAACCAAACCCCACGCAGCCACTTGCTCACTCCCCCTCACCCAGAGAGATGGGGAGGAGAATCCGAAAGGAATGTAAAACCCGTGGGCTGAGGTAAGAACAATTTAATAAGTAAAGCAAAAGCCATGCACGCAAGCAAAGCAAAACGAGGAATCCATTCACTGCTTCCCATGGGCAGGCAGGTGTTCGGCCATACCCAGGAAAGCAGGGCTCCATCATGCTTAATGGTTACTTGGGAATACAAATGCCATAATGTCGGATGTCCACCACTTTCTTCTTCTCCCCCCAGCTTATACACTCAGCATGACGTCATATGGTATGGAATATCCCTTTGGCCAGTTGGGGTCAGCTGTCCCAGCTGTGTCCCCTCCCAATGTCCCGTGTCTCTCCAGCCCTCTCGCTGGCAGGGCCCAAGAAACTGAAAAGTCCTTGACTTGGTATAAGCATCACCCAGCAACAGCCAACCCCATCCGTGTGCTGTCAGCGTTGCTTTCACACCAAATCCAAAACACAGCACTGCACCAGCTGCTAAGAAGAAAATTAACTCTATCCCAGCTGATACCACGTCATCAAGGAAAACATGGAGTAATACAGAGTTGCAATTAATTCTTAGAAGAATGGTTTGGTCTATATCACATGATAGTGTTGCTGCTCCACAACTGATTAACACAATTTTTTTGAAAAGGGTGGCTGGATGAAAAACAGCATTTTGATTCTGAGAGACTGGACGGGAACAATTCAGACGGACAAATAGCAAACCTTGTTAAATTAATTAAAATCATAGAAGAAACATAAAATGGCTTAGGTTGGAAGGGACCTGTAAAAGTCATCTAGTCTAACTCCCCTGCAGTGAACAGGGACATCTTCAACTAGATCAGGTTGCTCAAAGCCCTGTCCAACATGATCTTGAACACTTCCAGGGATGGGGCATCTACCACCTCTCCAGGCAACCTGTTCCAATGTTTCACCACTCTCATCGTAAAAATTGTCTTCCTTATATCTAGTATGAATCAACCCTCTTTTAGTTTAAAATCATTACTCCTTTTCCTATTGCAACAGGCCCTGCTAAAAAGTCTGTTCCAGTCTTTCTTACAAGCCCCCTTTAAGTACTGAAAGCCCACAATGAGGTGTTCCCAGGAGCCTTCTCCTCTCCAGGCTGAACAACCCCAACTCTCCCAACCTTTCCTCGTAGGAGAGGTGTTCCATCCCTCTGACCATTTTTGTGGCCCTCCTCTGGACCCAATCTAACAGGTCCATGCCTTTATTGTACTGGGGACCCCAGAGGTGGGGGCAGCATACCAGGTGGAGTCTCACGAGAGCAGAGGGGGAGAATCACCTCCCTCGACCTGCCGACCACACTTCCTTTGATGCAGCCCAGGATACAGTTGGCTTTCTGGGCTGCAAGCACCTATTACCAGCTCATGCCCAGTTTTTCATCTACAAAAATTAGACTGAATTAGACTTTGGATTTCCTTCACCTTGCCCATGTACAAGGATCCCAGATTTCAAAAATGGCCTTGCATTTCTTCCTGTCTGACCGTAGTCCGGTTTGTGGAGCATGATTTGCACTTCCCCTTCCAAACACTTCATGTTAAGCATGACAGTCAATCACAGTGTGCCTTGGCAGGTGTGAGGTTAGCATCAACTGCACATGGCTGAAACTAGGGTCACACACATAGCCGAGAGACATTCCTCAGGATACGGTTATTCTATCTGTCAAAACAGTGTGCTGGCAGCTCCTACAAAGGTGTATTGCACCTCCTGTCTTCTCACAGCAGTTTGCTCCAAGTGGCATCAACAGTTAACTATAAATCTGAGTAAACTGAAAGACATGTGGCTACCAATAGCAGGAAAAAATCAGAGCAGAAAGAATAACAAGGAGGAAGCCAGAGAATCAACAGTAAGCCTCTACACAGTAACCATGCATGTCATTCATAAAATAAACACAACAAACTGCCTGGCAATGATCTTACCTCTGTATTGCAATTGTTTCATCTCCTTTTCATTAGAAAGTAAAATATTTGATGTGTGAAAGATGAGAAAGGTGAGAGAGTGGGTAAACAAGGAGAAGTCAGCGAATACAAGCATCGACATTTGGAAGCTGTCACTAATAGGCAAACAAAAAAAGCTGCTAGCAGCAGTGAGAGTCTGGGTGTCAGAAATATTTGTTTCTCACTCTTGTGAAGGGCTCTTTCTGTGAAATGTAATTACACAATTAAAGTCATGACTGTTTTCTGCACATGTAGGATCCACAGTCTGCTGGGTAGAGCAGCTCTGTTTTGTAGCATTATACTCTACAAACTTGGGGTAGAAATTTTTTCAAGCTAAGCCAAATGGACTGTTTATATTTGACTGGGGCCCGTAATAGACAGTAAATAAAAAGCCTCCTTTTAGATACACCACAGCATAAATGGTGTGTAGTGGGAAATGTATGTACTCCCTGATGCACCTACACATGGCTGTGGAAATGGGTAGCAAATGTGTTAGGTTTGCATAACATCATCACATTAACACCTCTGCTAAGACAAGATTCACTTGGGAGAAGACCAAGCTGTGACACTTGTGTATGACATGAGGATAATTCTCCAAATGCTGTCAGAAAGAATACACATTTAATTTATGGCCCTCTATTTAACTGTATGTCCTTCCAGTACCAGGAGTTCGCCTACATGATTGCAGCAAGTGTGTTGCTGTGTACATGAGGAATAGAGCAGTAATGATATGAGTAGAGATCTGCAATTCAGTTTATAGACGTGAAGAGTTTGCTGCCTGTCACGTAATGTCATCATAGCTTACACCAAGCAGAAGCTTCAGCTGCACGTAAAAAAAAAAAAAAAAAAAAAGGTAACGACAGCGATCACAGTCAGAAAATGGTTCAAAATTCTGCACATGCAGGGAGAATGGGAACCAAACGGGAGAAGACACAGAAGTCTAAGTACTGCTTACAAAAGCAACAGTGGTTTCACTTAAATTCCTATACAGATTCAAATTTAAATTTAGAATGGCTTATTTCCATTCAGCTTGCACATACGTTCAAGTCCACTTAAACCAACCCAAGATAACCATCTAAATAGCCTTCCACTCTCTAGTAACCATTATTTTTAAACAAGTCTCAAGGCAAAGCTTCTAACAGCACAGACTTTTTACTGTGAAAGCACATATTTCTCTGAAAGTTTAATTTAACTTTCCAACATTTGGGAAACACCATTATAGACCAGGAGATCTTTTGACCGCTTCTATTTCATTTTGATTGAACAGGTAGCAATTTAGATTCTCATTTACAGGAAGCGATTTCTACAGCTTTACACAGACCCACACACTGCCAAACCATGGTTTTCCAGCTAACAAAGGAAACTTAAATCAAGTTTTAAAATCAGTGCAAAAACCTTTAGCTGAATGAAACTTTATTTTGTTGACATACCGCTCAACTAGTGTCCATAAGTTACAGTGACGAATATTAACCAGCTGTTAATGTCCTATTCTGGGGAATGCTGCTTTGTGAAGATGCCCTGCTCATGAGATTGTTTTACTGGTTCCTTTGACATTGCTTTATGAGAAAATGGCTCAAAATTTTCAAAAACTGGCAAAATAAAAGAAGCAACTTAAGAAAAAAACATAAAGCCAGTTTCCAAAATCCATTGTTTCTGAGCTTTCAGGTACATTAAATATGTTATATCTTTAATTCTCAGCAAAATCTGCAGGTTTTAATTGAATTGCAGTGTCTTTTGGGGATTTTCTTTTTTTTTTTTTTTAATGCAGAGGGGAAAAAAACCAACAGGAAAACAATTTTTTTTTATTTACTCTGAAAGATTGTTGAAACTTTTTCCATGTAATGTGGAAGCCTCTCTTCAGCTCTTCCAAAATACACGACAGGTTGTCTCCATCCTTACTTCGTTGTTCAATAAACTACTCTCCCTTCCCCAGTCTGAGAAACTTTATTAAAGAATTGTCTTTATTCTATCTTTGTTCTCAGGAGTGTAAAACTTTGAATTTGGTTTGATTAAGTAGACTGGGTTTTTTTGCAATGTTTGAGCATTTTCATTAGGATTATTTATACCCCTCAGAGAAAACTAGAAGAAAAGGGGATAGTCGACTGCTTCCCCCACACCCTTCATCTAACAGGACTGTCCATCAAGAAATAAAGAAGTCATTAGCATGTACGTACATTTTTCTTTATTCCTCATACCCTGGAGTTAATATATGTGTATAAACTTATTAGATTATTCATCTTTAGTTCACTTGTAAGCTAAACTACTCAGGATATACAACAATGATTTAATGGGTCAATCAGAATATATTTCAAAAAGAGCTTATAGTGCATCAGCAAGAGTGAAAGCTTCTTCTTCAAAATACATGTATATATATTTATTCTGTCTGAATCTTGGACAAAATCATCACTGCTGATATGTATTTTCTCTTGTAAGAAAATAAGTAACAGTGCCCTGAGTGCTGTAATTTATTGAACGGCTTTCTGAAAGGAAAGAGATTGACTGTCTATGACTGCTACGAAGTCCTGTCACTGTAAACACTGCACTAGATTATATTTTAAATAATAAATTTCCATTAAAAGTTCATTTTTTCCTGTAGCCATCTTCCTCCAAGACATTTCTGTTAGCTCAAGGATATTGACTGGGATAATTACTGCTAAATATATAATACATCCTGATTGCTGTTCAAGATTAAAAAGTGAAAACAGCTGTGATGCTGTATTGTCTGTATCTGTTACTATATCTTAGCACATTAAAAGTGCCAAGGTAATACCAGATTTTAAAATTTTACTTGCAGGAGTCAGAAGATGTAAGTTTGAAGTAACTTCTCTACACTTACATTCCTACTTTAGGGTCTTCACATTGCAATGTTTGGCTCCATGGAGTTGTGAAAAACTTCTGGAAAAATCATAGAAAAACCAAGCTTGTGTTTTTCTTGTTCAAGCTACAAGACGTGAGCTTGACTGGGACCTTATATACCTATCAGTGTATAGATGAATATGTTCTCTCCTACATTTGGACAACTTAAATATCCTTAGATATACCCTTATGTGATAGGTCTTAAAGATACACCCTTGTAATGGGGAACATTACTAAAGCTGACAGAACTCAAACAGACCTGGAAAAAGAATCTTTACACTTTTTTTTTTTTTTTTTTTTTTTTTAACTTGGAGTCAGCCAAAACTACCATAGGCCAAATGCCCACTCCCCAACATTCAAAGCTGCTTTCTTACTTCAGGCAGGAGAGCAAGCCATTGAGCCATTCCCCCAGGGTGCACTGCTGTTTGTGGCTCACAGTGGAAGTTGTAATGATAGAAAGTTCCAGCTCTATCTTCATTGCATGCTTCAGACTAATGAATCTTTTGCCACAACCAAAGACAGCATATTTGTGTGAGAACCTGTATCACTCAACCCAAAGAAACAAGGCTAAGTATTGCTAGCAGTGAGAACACTCCACATCGTGGAGAGCCATAAGAAGTTAGCAGTGATAACTGTGCCACAGCTCCATGCCGAATGCTGCAGACTGCCAGCCCATGCCCTACCCTACATACAAATGACTGGAGTCCACCTTCCAATTCTTCATTAAATAGACTCAAAATACACTTGTCAACTGTGCTGATGTCACACCATTAGTGAGACACCAAGGACATTAACCTAGGATTAGCTAGAAAGGCTAGATGGAAGGAGGGCATAAGGGAGAGAAAACTCACAAGCATGAGAACAATTCTCAAGACACTGGACTGCCATTGCTGGTCCAAGTTCAACTGAACAGAAGTGGGTTAAATAACTTCATTTTCTCTGGCCAAAAGATTTAAACTCTGTGAAACAGTAGCTCCAATGAGACAGGATCAAGAGTACTTCATCCCAAAATACCACATGAACTAGAAGATGGAAGAGAGAGAGAAAAATTATTTCAGATCTTCCTCTTCCCAGATGGATGCTATAACCAGAACAATACTACATAAAAGAGGTCACATCTGCTTTTTTCGTCTTCGGTGGTCTCTTGAAAGAAAGGACTGAAGGATGTATGTTTATTTCAGACAAGTCTTACAGCTCACATCCTTGAAGCCTTTCCTGGTACTAAATGTCTAAATACCTACTATGATAACTCTTTGAAAGTGTAAAACAATGGCACTTGCATCTCTTCAGGACTTCTGGTGAGCTATTTGCTTGGCATATTAAGAGTGGTTTTTCATTCTAACATTTCATTTGGGTTTCTAAATTCCTGCTGGCAGCATTTTCTGGCTCCATCTAAGCACTCTGGTGCTTTTTTTTTCCCCTTGCTCAGGCTGCTGTAGACCGTTACAACATCCCCCACCAGGTTGAGTGATCTAGTTGACTGGTTTTCCATTAATCTTGTCCTGTCCTGTAACAGAGTTTTCCTCAACATGAGAGCCAAACAGAACTTTAACAAGGCTGTTGTAGTTAACTAACTGCATTATGTATGAAAAAACACCCATATCATGTTAGCTACAAGTATTCAAACAGTCTTGCTTTCCTCCTATCTCTTTGACCTTTTGAGATACTTTTTGGTATATTTAGAATGGAGGTTTCAGAGAATGCTTCTCTTAGGACTCCAGGCTTGACCTACATCTGTGGAAGCCAACAGCTTTCTCATGTGTCATCCATAGATTTATTAAGTAAGTGAGATACTGTATGGTCACACCTTTATTGCAGTGATTCTATATGCTGCACACGTGCGTTTTAGGAATCAAAGTCAGAATAGGTTAGCGCTTTCAAAAGATGTTCATATGATCAGATAGGAATTTTAAAGGGGGAGGAAATGTTTGGGGTAGGAAATCTACTGGAAATGCTTCCATAAAACAAAGACAACTGCCCAATATAAGTGGTAGTAAATTATCCTAAGCTGGGTAGGGCTTGCACATAATTAAGATCTTGCTTTCTAACTTCAGTAGTCCCAGAAGAAAATAATTGCAGATCACCTCAAAGCCTGAATTCGGTAGCAGGAGAATCTAAATATGCAAAGCTCAAGACTGCTTTGTTCAGTGCTGTTGCTGCAGGGCTCTTGTCTATAATCTAGCAATTACAATATTTGCCCAGTGCTATGAACAATTCCCTGTACAGCAGTCTGCAGCTGAGCCTGATGCAAACAAGCTAAAATCACTAAACCTAATTTTGTCTTCATATACACACATGCAATAATACTACTGATACCTGCAAAGCAAATTCTTTCCAAAGGGTAAAAGGAGAGCTTTTTCCACAAGTTTGTATTCCAGTCCCTGTCAGCATTAACAAGGGTAGGGTAAGGTACAGACAGAAGAAAGGAAACCATGCTCCTAATCCTCTGTAAAAAATAAAATAAAAACAGAGAAAGCTAATACAGTGAGTGGGGAAATTACAGTACTTAGTTCAAATGTGTCAACACACCTTTTACGTATCTCGTAGTTTTATAAAAGAATCACATGTAAAACCAGCAAGATTTGTAGCTCTTCTTGGAAGGCCCTAAGTCTGTAAGTCAAGAAATAATTCGATCAATGGCCTAAAGATGTGGGGGTTTTTTCCACTCAAACCGTAGCCATATAATATCAATAATCTTCATTTCACATCTGTTTTTATAGAGCACTACTTACGTAAGAGACCATGAGAGGATGTATATTACAAAAAAAATCTGTGCAGAGGTAGAAGTAATTTGTCATTATTTCAAGCTACCAAAGGCAAATGTTTCCATGAAATGTACTTTTCTTTTTTTTAATTCAAGGTTAACTGTTAAGACAGGATAACCAGTATCTGGGGACAGTGATTCACCAAAGCAGTTTTTAATACAACAATCTTAAGACTAATTCAAATACATAATTAAAAGGAGGCATTCATATGATGTTATATCCCATATTTCCTAAAAAAAGTGAAAAATTTGGGGAAAATTGCCATTTCTAGAGGTATCTTACAGAAGGTAATTAGATATTTGCCTGTGGTTTAGTTACTCGGTGCTGGTGAGGCCACACCTCTAATACTGTGTTCAGTTTGGGGGCTCTCACCTCAAGACAGATGTTGAGGTGCTGGAGCATGTCCAGAGAAGGGCAGTGAAGCTGCAAAGGGTCTGGAGTACAAGTCTTATGATAAACAGCTGAGGGAACTGGGGTTGTTTAGTCTGGAGAAAAGAAGGCTCAGGGGAGACCTTATTGCTCTCTGCAACTACCTGAAAGGAGGTTGTAGGCAGGTGGGGGTCGGTCTCTTGTCCCAGGTACCAAAGCAATAGGACAAGAGGAAACAGCCTCAAACTGTTCCAAGGGAAGTTTAGATTGGATATTAGGAAAAATTTCTTCACTGAAGGATGGTCAAGCATTGGAACAGGCTGCCCAGGGATGTGGTGGAATCACCATCCCTGCAAGTGTTTAAAAAACACACAGATGCAGTGCTCAGGGACATGGTTTAGTGGTGGACTAGGCAGTCCTGGGTTAATGGTTGGACCTGATGATCTCAAAGGTCTTTTCTGACCTAAATGAGGTTGGTTCTATGATACTCAAAAGCATACTGTGTTTTCTATTAGCAATTACTGGAAATATTTATTAAAAAATCAGAAATAATTTAAAATGGTTACGGAATTCTTTCAGAATTCATCTTCAACACACCTTTAGACAGGCAAACTTGCATACTATGTACTATGCGTAACACATTCCTGAGGCATTTTAACTTCTTAATACCAATTTAAAAGTCCCTCTTGGTCCTTATGTACAAGATACTGGACTGTGAGTCTGTAGGAAGTCTGTTCTTTTCCCATATCATTAATGGATTTCATGTATTCCTGGAAGACCATTAATTTTAGGAGTATTCTGTTTAAAACATGGCTATAATCACCGTTAGGATTAGCAAAGAAACAGCACCAGACTCACTACTGAATTTTAGAAATAAGAATGACTCCGAAGTATCCATATTCGTTTTTTCTGCATGTGACTATTACAAGCAGATTCACTTTTATGGTTTGGTGAAAAAGATTTCATCAAAGCGTATTTCTTTGAAAAAAAATCTTACTTTAATCTAAAGGGAAAATATTAATCATTCTGGTACACAAGCCACTCTGGGTAGCGTACTGTGTAGGAAAGAAGGGGGAAAAAATTCAAACCAAACCTGTAAGTTAACATCATTTAGTAGACCACATACAAACTAATGCCCATCAAGGACATCAATTTCAGTAAGCCACAGACTTTGGGGGTAAAAAGTGTCCACTCTGCACACCACCGCAGTGCCCAAAACAAGATACAGCTACACTTCAAGTAGCTACTGCCACTGTGAAGACTAAACACAGCCAATGGGCCAATGACTGCTTGGGAGTGTGCTGGATCTGGCTGGGATGCAGTTAACTTTCCCCATAGAAGCCATCACAGTGCTGTGCTTTGTGCTTGTAGCTAGGAAGGTCTTGATGACACACCAGTGTTTTGGCTATCGCTGAGCAGTGCTCCCACAGCATCAAGGTTTCCCTCCCATCCCCCCTTGCCCACCCCACCCAAAGGTGGTGGGCAACAGGTTGGGAGGAGACACAGCCAGGAGAGCTGACCCAAACTGACTAAAGGGATATTCCGTACCATAGGATGTTTTGCTCAGCAATAAAGGCTAAAAGAAAGGAGGCAGGGGCAAGGGGGCATTTGTTATTAAGGTATATGTGTTTCAAAGCAATGGCTATGTGTACAGAGACCCTGCTTTCTAGAAAGTGGCTGGACATTGCCTGCTGAGGGGAAGTACAGAATAAATCCTTTTTTTGCGTGTGTTTCTTTGCTTTCACATGCAGCCTTTGCTTTCCTTTATTAAACTTCCCTTATCTTGATCCACAAGTTTTTTCATCTTATTTTCTCCTCCTGTCCTGCTGAGGAGAGGGGGTGATAAAGTGGCTTGGTGGGCACCTGACAGCCAGCCAAGGTTAACCCAACCCATTGCATAATCAAACAAGCTCTTGGTTAAGAGCTTACCACAGAGGTGCAAAGTATGATGTGACTAGACTGGCATACATGTATGCATATATGTACTTTCTCATCAGCAATGTACTTTCTATACAGCTCACATTTTTGCAAACAAAATGCAATAAATAAAAGCTGCCACACTTTTAATCTTTGCCCCCAACACACAAATTCAGCTTCACGCTGAGAAGTAGGTACATGGAACCAAAATTTTTTGAGAGGTTGGACAAATGAACTTCTCAGCAATGAACAGATGTTTCTGCTCATGCAGAAAATTAATTTACGACTAGCTACTAATCTTTGTCTCCTCCAGCTGCTCCATTGTATTCAGTGGTAAAGCCTGACCTGATAATATCTTATGGTCTTCTTTCTTAATATCCCTCAAGAACAGTAAGAAAAACAATCCCACTATGGGGGGGGGGGGGAAGACTTTTTATTGCCGTT
>JAVJGI010000040.1:33101057-33162117 GCA_035590275.1 Ibycter americanus
TTTTTATTGGCTTTTGAGGTGTGCTTCAAGAATTCTTGGCAAGACACTTTTTTCTTGGTAGAACACTTTAGGATAAATTTCAGTAAAGTTTTGATGAGCTCCTTGCATGAAATGTTTTAAAAAAAAGACACCACAGTGAAAACATTAAAATTCATGTGATAGAAAGAAGACACAAATACAATGTAATTAAAAAATCAAGTTTTGTTTTTCCAGAGGAAATAAAACTACTATCTTAAGAATAGAGTTCCTATAATAATATTAAATAGTTAAGTCTTTCAAAAACAGCCTTAAACAGCCTTCTACAGGACATTAAAGAATTCAGGACAAACAGTATTCATCTGCCATTCAAGCAGCTACATAAAAGTATTGGTCTTGTCTACAAGCATCTATAAACCATGCAAAAATTCTTGTCTCCTGCTAGAGTACATACATGCAGAAGACTGTCAAGTGTCAGCAGTGCAATTCTATGGTTATGTTACGCTATACACTTACACCAAGTGTTCAATGGAAACAACCTTCAGAAAGTACTGAAAAACATTTTAAAAAACAGTGATAGGTGTCATAAGGGAATTAGTAGATGGCAGGTCAAATCCAAAAAGGGAAGGAAGATCCTGCTATGTTAGTTGATTCTGAAAGAAATTTTTGAGTTTCCTGAAAACTTGTTCAATTTTTCCTCATTTAACCAGTCAGCCTAATGAAAGATACTGAGATGTTGCTTCTAATATGTTTCACAGATACCCCTTTGTACTTCCCTCTCAGAAGAGGTAGTACTTTATAGTAAACAGACAAACAAAATCTCCTTTTGCATTATTAAGACACTAAGTAAATTTATTCAACCATGCACAATAAATAAAAAAGTTATGCTCGTAATAAAAAGTGTCATAACACAGCATCAAGCCCTGCCAAAGTCGATGAAGACTTGCTTGCTAAGAGAAGAAAATATCTAAGATCAGTCTGGTGTGGTTATGTATACGAGTTAGGACATTCATCCTTCTTTCTTGGTGTGCTAAGATCATCCTTCAAATTTGTTAGACATAGAAATAGTCATATAAAGCATGTATTTTATTGGAAGAGTCAAGGGAAATGAAAATGTATATCTTCCACCTCATTAAAAAAAAAGCGATTTGATATGCTTTCAACCTGTTTCAAGAACTTTATACACCCATAGCTGAATTATTTCAACTGGATGTTATCTTAAAGAAGCTGTTTTCAGAAAAACTCTCCTGAGATGTCCCAAATTAAAAGGTAATTGCCATCAATAAATTATTCAGTCGCAGCTTAAAAGTCATACTGTTTCCAAAATATTTACTTTTGGATATATGTGTTACTCCACATTTGCCAGATTTGTCATATAACAGCAGAGCCATGTGTAGTTATCATGTTCCTCACTGTTGAGTGGCCACTTTTCACTTCATAAGGGGATAACTCTGCGAGTCAGAGTAGTTGCACAGATTTAAACTCAGGTGTCAATCTAGTCTTCAATGCAGCTACATTGTTAGAAATGCACAAGGAGGTAGTCTTAAGGTTTCAGGCATAGTTGTGGATTTTAGATTTCTTTGCTCTACAAATATTTGAAGTTGAAAGCCACATTCTACAATAACCCTTCATCATAAATGCAACAACAAATTATACCTTTCTTCTCTTCTGAGGAGCACATTCACAAGGAAAATTTAGAATTCTGTAGTCAAGACCAAGCAGTTATTCTCCTAAACATCACCAATTTAATGTTTCCCCTGGCAAACTATCAAATATCCTTTCTTCCCCCCATAAAACATAGAAGTAAATAGGCAAGCTCTGCATGAAATATGTCCTGTGTGTGAATTGCTTTACGAACTAAATCAGCCTAGGCTGCAGATCTAATAAATGTACTATACAATTCTCTTCAAGGTGTCTAATTTTGTACTGACAAACATATCCTATCCTATACCATGACCCATAGAGATCTATAGTTGCTCTGGCTCTATATGAGGGAGACCTCAGAGTGAAAAGGACAAGTATATTGAACCAAAATAAAGATATTAGTACCATAAGAAGCATATGTTACTGAGTAAAAATAACGTAATGCTTGCAGGTTTTGTTGGGGGCTTCTTTGTTTGCTTTGGTGTATGTGTTTGTGGAATTTTAGTTTTTTGGGGGTTTTGGTGTTTTTTTTTTCTTACCAGTTTATAACCATGCAAATATTAAAAGAAAAATAACACTGCTGAGATGTATGTTTGTTGAGTATTTTTGTCTGGCTTCTTATCCCCTGTTCCCCCCACTAATTTTTTGGAAGACCATAGGATAGCTTTAAGAAAAGTAAAGTGTTTGGGCAGCTGTTGGCATGACTTTCAAAATGGTAGTAATTAACATATGAGGTGTTTTTTTACTTTCTCAGATGAACCAAAAAAAGGTATTTAGATTTCCAGAGATTTTTGCTAGCATAAGCCTATGTTGCAAAATTGCTTTCATAGCATCTTTTTTGCCATGTACTCTGTGGTAGTTGTAACCTTGGGTCACGTTAGGCAGACTACACTATCTGTTCTAAACTGAAAAACAGTGAACACAGACAGCCTCATACATGGCCGTATTACAAATTTTCTGACCATATCATTCCCATAAACTTTTGTGTGAAGATCTATCATGTGAGAGTTCGTATAAAAAAAAACCCAAAACCAATCAAACAGAAAAGCCACTTCAGCAGAAAGGATATTTGCTTTTCTGCTGGAGGACATACTTATATTATATATTGCAGCTATATATAAACATTGCAAGCACTGACGAGGCCATTTCCTAGCAAAGTTGAGTTTCTCCCCTTCCAGTCTTCTGTTTCCTAGATAATCTGACATCAAGATTATGGCAGAGAGAGTAATTCCCAAGTATTATGAGTTCAGGGTAAAGTCTACAGTATCTGGTACAATAATAACTGAAGCATGACCCATAGGAGAGGTATGCACATCATGCAGGAGCTATGATATAACATAGTCAAAAGAGTTTCCTTGGAGTCTGACATAACAACTGATAACACATGGAAAGGATCTGTATTTTTCTGGATATCTGAAAAAGAAAGTAAAATTGGAATTACCTTTTCAACCATTTCACCCTCAGGGACAGAAGTGAAGCCAAAGAGAAGACTCTTCCACTGAGCACGTCAATGAACATGAAAGTATATTTGACTGCAAAAGTAGCCAAAGGATAAGTTTCCCTAGGCTAAAATTAGTCTTGTTAAATAACTTCATGTTCACTCTATTCTGGCATCCATTTCTAGTGTATATGCTTCTAAACATCATACTCTTCCTTTAAGTTTTCTAAAAGTAAGAATAAAGAGTTCTTGAATCTTTGAAAGAACAAAAAAAAGTGCATGAGGCTTCCTTTTGTTTGTTTCAGTGCTCAGAAGGTGAAAACCCATTTAAAGTGAATCCTTGAAGAAATGCATTCCTTTTTATAAGCCATTCTTCCAAGCAAATTACTCAAACTTTCTCCTTTCTTAAGGATCCTAACAAATGGCCAGCTATGGGATTGATACTAGCAATCAGTTTAGCCTGCATGGGCCTGGGCATTAACAGCTGTTCTAACACGTTTTTAATCTATTTACACATAGGAAAATTCTTTAAGCTATGATAATCAAAATTAGTCTCATTTACAAAGAAGTTCTGGAGTGTGAACAGGATGAATGCACATGCTTAGCTAATTTTCTTGCCGCTGCTGTTTTAATCTGCATTTTCCTATTTACAGGATTGCAGGAAGAACAGTATTTAATTCCTGAAACTCAGAAACTGACAAGCCTATTTGGCTTCCTGAAGGAAAAAATTACGGTCGGAACACAAACTAGTAAGCTTTCCTTTTTGAGCAAAGACATTAGTCCTATTGAATACTGTTCATTTTAATTGATCTTAAAAAAATAAAAAATCTTAAAAAAAAAATAATCGATGCCTGCAGTCCTACTTGCTTGTGTTGCTGCTTTATACTGTACACTTGTAGTGAGTAAAAAAACCACCAAGATAAAAAAGGCATCTTTACCTTGAATAGCTGTTTCTGCTAATGAATTCTTGATTTTCACAGTGAAAAAGCAGCCCTGAACAATTCATGTAACAACACGTATTCATGGAATCATAGAACGGTTTATGTAGGAAGGGACCTTTAAGGATCATCTAGTCCAACCCCCCTGCCATGGGCAGGGACACCTTCCACAGATTATGTTGCTCAAAACCCCATCCAACCTGACCTTGAACACTTCCAGGGATGTGGCATCCACAGCTTCTCTGGGCAATCTGTTCCAGAGTCTCAACACCCTCATCATGAAAAATTTCTTTTTTATGTCTAAACCTACGCTCAGTTTAAAACCATTGCCCCTTGTTGTATCGCTGCAGGCCCTGGAAAAAAGTCTCACTCTTTTTTATAAGCCTCCTTTATATATTGAAAGGCCACAATAAAGTCTCCCTGGAGCCTTCTCTTCTCCAGGCTGAACAACCCCAACTCTCTCAGCCTTTCTTTCAATCACCAGAAGAGGTGATTGACAGGTCCATCTCTTTCTTGTGCTGGGGACCCCAAAGCTAGATGCAGGACTCCAGGTGGGGTGTCATCAGAGCAGAGCAGAGGGGCAGAATCACTTCCCTCAACCTGCTCGCCATGCTTTCTATACAGCCCAGGATACAACTGGGCTGCAAGCAGATATTGCTGGCTCAGGTCCAATATTTCATCCACCAGAATCCCCAAGTCCTTCTCTGCAGGGCTGCTCTCAATCCTGTCTTTCTTCAGTCTGTACTGATACAAGGGATTTCCCTAACCCAGGGGCAAGACACCAGAGCCCACACCTCAAGCTTGACAGGGTTCCTC
Source organism: Ibycter americanus (assembly GCA_035590275.1). Classification (NCBI taxonomy): domain Eukaryota; kingdom Metazoa; phylum Chordata; class Aves; order Falconiformes; family Falconidae; genus Ibycter; species Ibycter americanus. Next base: position 33,105,870 of record JAVJGI010000040.1, read on the forward strand.
TGGATGGCATCCCCTCCCTCTAGCAAATCAACTGTACCACCCAGCTTGATGTCATCTGCAAACTTGCTGAGGGGGACACACAATCCCAGTCGCTGTATCAGTGGTGAAAATATTAAATAGTATTGGTCCCAACAGAGATCTTCGATGGACAGCACTTGTTAATGGTTTCCACTCGGACACTGAGCCATTGACCATAACTCTTTGGATGTGGCCACCCACCCAATCCCTTACCCATCTAACAGTCCATCTGTCAAACCCATACCTTTCCAATTTAGTAGCCAAAATGTTGTGGGGGACTATATCAAAGGCTTTACAGAAGTCTAGGTAGATTACATTGTAGTTCTTCCCTCATCCACTCACGCAGCCACTCCATCATAGAAAGCCACTACTTTTTAGCAGTAGGCCACAATTTATTAGCAGTAAAAGAGAGATCTGGAAGAGATTCCAGTTCCTACTACACTTGTATCACTTGGGTTTTATTAAAGGCATCGTAATGTTAAGATAGGGAAAAAACAACGATCAGCAGAAGGAGAAAATGCTTCTCAGAAAAGAGAAGTTTGCAAGAGGATAAACCGCAAAACACTGGGAACGACATTAATAATTTTTACTATGTATCACACCTGTCTTTTTGAATGATCTCAGAATAATACTAACACCAGATTTAGGATAACTCTGAATATGACTGGTAAGTGAAACCACATATACCTAACAGCAGTTGCTGCAACTTGCTTTCCACCTCATCTGCCTACCTTTGTATCTTGGATTTCTTTCTGGTTTTCTTGCTGAGCTTAGGTATAAATGTTCGAATGCCCCTCTTTCTTCTTGCTCTCCTCTTGATGCTGTTCATGAACCACTTATCATGGGACAATAGGTTTATGATAGCTGTACTGTATTAGTCAGTCACTGCAATATGCAGCTCACTTAAGGCTTTTGCATAATGCAATCTTTCTGTTGAATATGCCTTAAATCTTAATTTTAATCAGAAAATAAAAATCTTTGATTTATAATTTTCGGATAGTTGCATATCTACAGAAAAAAAAAAAGTGATTTGCATGAGATTTATCTCATCCAAAAATCAGAGAAGCAACTCATTGAACATACAAACCAGTGATCTTTAGCATAATAAATTAAATTACTGCATTAATTAAGTGCTGTGGTTGAGATTTTCCATGCTCAAAAATCTTGACAGCCTAGGACTTCTGTTTTCTTTCAAGGACAGACTTCTGTGTATTTATGTTATTCAGAGAACCATATCACGTTAAAACGTTTCATACAAAACAGATCTATACCAACATATACTTAACATACGTGGTGTCTTAACCTTATTAATACAGCCAACTATATTTTCATTTAACCCTAGGTTCATTAGTAGCATAGATCTGATCATCATAAGAGTTTATTTTTCCATGTGAATAAGTAATTGATTTTGTAAAAATATTTCTTGGAGTGACCCACCCTGCCTTGCATATTCTAGTTTTAATAAGGTTGCCATTCTTATCAGTGGTAAGCCCACTAACAATGCATGTCAGAAGAGATTATCTTTTCCTAAATAGCACAGTCAGCTTTTATTGGTATTGGAAAAATGAAGAAATATATTTGCATGCTATAGTACACAGCAGTTTTGCAAAGCTGTCTAATTCTGTAGTTTCTCAGTATAAATTGCAATAGTCCCAGCCCCAAAGAAAGAAAACAGTCCTGAACATAAGCAGGAAGCAAATTACAAATTCCCCACAGACTTCGCAGGCCAAAACCACTCTCCGAGAGTCTTCATAACTACTTTCCTCCTTCAGCGTTACTCTAACAAATACACTGGTATCAGCTTACCGTTACTTGTTCAGGAGCCCATTGACATTCTGCAATTCATCCAAGTGACCGTAATTTAACTTTTGAGAAGTTCTTTTCTTATCTGAAAGAATAAGTAAGAAAATATGAATTATACCCAAGAAAAGTGAAAGCTCTAAAAATATTCAGAAAGGATTAATAGTATTTTTGGACAGGGTTTTAGATGTCAGTCACAATCAAATGAATGACAATGATACCTGGGGAAAAGTAAAGGCCAAGTATGAACAGCCAGGAATAACTTGAAACAGAACCATAAGAGTAACACATATCCCAATGTAATTGCCTCTTAGTTTTTATTTCCTTGGCTTTTCTGGTCCTGAGCATTTCAAGTATAAACTGTTGTGTATATCCAGTACAGACCAACTAGCATTTCTCTCACAGGAGGAGATAGAAACAGATCTTAAACTTCATTTATCTAACATGTAAAATGGATTGAACTAATGAGGTAAGAGAGAAGCAAGTTATAAGTCTGAAATAATTGCATAGAAGCTTTTTGACAGGACTTATTTCAAGATCTGTAACACAAGATATTAGAGAATTATGCAACATCTACACATGTAAAGCTATTCATACCTGTAAATATTTATGTAACTAAGGATACAAAAAAGATGATGAAGCTAGGTGGTTAAGAAAATGTTAGCTAACTCAACTCCTTATAAGACCGGTTTTGTTTATTTACAATTTTGTTAAATCAATCAGGCTGAAGTCTTCTACACCAGCCAGAATCCCAGATCTCAGACTGAAATAAGATTGCTTCTAATAAATCTTAGATCAGAGTAAGTCACAAATGAGTTCACACACTCACAATATCACGTTTGCTTTCATCGGCTTTCCAACGTTTCAGCCAAACTCATAGTTAAACTATCCAGTTTTCTTCCTCCTATGATCTTTGCTTTCCAAGAGAACATTCTGAAAAAAACCCTATTTATAGCAACTTGTTAAAGTGCAGCTTGATATTCAAATATTGGTTAATTAGCTTCTTTTTTGGGAAGAAAAACATTAACATGAAAGTCCTAGACAAGAATGCTAGATATTACCATTTTCTCTACCGAAACAAACTACAGATGTCAATCATTCTTATTTGCCCCAGGTTGAAACTTACTGAAATCCAAAGAGTGTGAATACAACGAATTCCAGAGAGCCTTACAATTCTATTTTGGAGCCAGAGAGAAGGAAAAAAAAAAGAAGCTCCTGGCCAGGACCCGGGACATAAAAAAAAATTACTCAAGAATTTATGCTACAGATACAAGAGAGTTTTTTTCTGGATATGACTGTAGCACATGCCTACAAAAGAAACAGGACAACAACTGGAAGCTAAGAGAGAATACATCAAAGTAGCACAGGATACAGTCACCTTCTTCCCAGGGCATTGACCCAAATAAGCAAGGAAAAAGCAGAATGCTTTTGGTTAATTGTTGCCTTAGATAACCTTGGGCTAAGTACTAAAGAGGTTCTCCCATTTTTCCACCCCACTGACAATCAGGGGAGCCTTACTTAGCATGTGAGACTTGAAATCACCTTTAATTTTCAATTTTCCCCTTTAACAAGTCAGTAAGGAACAGGATCTCATCCTGCCACCTCTCACAAGAAACTCATGTTACTCTCACACCAAACAAAGCAGGAGATGCGCAGTAGAATACATTTGTTTTCTCATAGCCAAATCAATTTGGAAACCCTATAACATGCCTGCTCTGCCATGCTGTATGTAGCACATGCAAGCTGCATAACAAAAGCTTCAGAAGGAAAAATAAGACTTTTCCTAGCAGCAGCTATATCAAACACCAAGCTTAGATTGTATACATTAACATGACTTGCTTTAACATCACTGCAAGCTTTTCTCTCACCTCTCTTCAGTACAGGCTTTTTCCTTTCCTTTTTATTTCTTCCAGCTGGCAAGCCAGGATTGTGCTTGAACATTGCCAACAGGTGCTTTAAGTTAATGTCAAAATCAGCACATTAACCTCTTCTTTCCCCAATACTGTCTAGGTTTTTTCACCTCATCTCACAAAACAATTTATCAATGTGTCAGAAATCAAGAATTCAAAACTTGAGTTCATTGTTATATTACACGTAATTTTTCATTAACTTTCAAGAACTCCAGAGCTACCTGTAAGCTTGCGCTATTTGGAACCTAAAGCTTACAAGGACAAAATAAACCAAAAGACAACAAAAAACACCAAAAGAGACAAATTATTTCTATGGGACTTGGACAGGCCATATACAAATTTGAAGAACATCCCATACATTTCCAACCCTAAAATAGTTGTACAAGCATAATCCACTACCCTAACTGGTCTGGGAAAAGATTGCTCTCAGTCCCTATGAAATGTTTTCTTGGCAGCTACAGCTATGGAAGTCCTCTGAGTTGAAAGCACTGAAAGTTACTGTCATTCTTTGTCATACCTCAGGAACATTTGGCATTTGGCTCTTGATTTCCTAGTGTGAAGATCCCAACTTTCAGAAAAGGTTTTTTTTTCAGTACAGGGAAGAAAATTGTCAGTAAGTGAAAATTTTGCCATAGTCACATAAGTGGATTAAGACACTGATGGCAAAATTAGTCCAGATAAGTCCTCTACTATTAAGCAAATATCCTAGAAGCTGTGGTGAAGGTCAATGCCCAGTCCTGAAATGGCACGTGCGTGGCGTTGTCTTGGTTTGATGGCTTTGCCTACCTGATTTCCCTATGATTTAGTATGAGGCAGACCAGGCTGAGGCCATACAGTCCCAACATGTTAATCTTGGCAAAGAAGCAGATCAAAAAGTTCTCGTCTTTCTTGATCTCATCCCCGTTTCTACCCATATGTTGTTGCCTGCGCCTTCTTTTCAGAAGGTTATCTTTCAGCTTGGATCGGCCCAGTGATTCAGTTTTTACTGAAGACAGAAAAAAATTGCCAGCACAGCCAAGCAGATTGTGAAATCTTGCAGACAGGTGAGAACAAGCAGTAGGAGAAGACACTTCATAACTTACTTCAAAAAACTACCTTTGCTGTTAAATCCATCAAATCCTAAAGTACAGCCCATGTAGAGCCCACAAGAGAATCAACATAGTAGCTAAGCTAAGCAGACCTAGTCCAGGTCATCAATCAGCTGTATTTGTCTTTCTATAGATAAGCTATATTACATGTGGTTGCAAAAATTAAACAAGCACAATGTTCTGTCATCCCAGTAGCTGAGTGCACAGATCAGGAACATTATAACTTGCATTTACTTGTGGCAGAAAGCTTTTCAAGACAACAGCCAAAATAGTAAATACGGATTTTAAAAAAAAAAAAAAAATCCCAACTTAACTGAGGCCAAAACCAAGCTTCTACAGACCACAGCAGGAGCACCAGAGGTATTTAAATCTTTTGCAATTTAGATGAGCCTGTTATTCTTCACAGCCTGATTTCATAAAGCTCTTCTTTTCCTACCGTTAGAACAGATTTTCATGGACTTCTGAGCCCAAAATCTGTAAGCTTACAGCAAAAGGCTTTGAGAAAAAAATGGCTGTTATTTTCTAAGCCCAAGAAGAACAGTTTGGGCTCCTTTCACTCAGTGCTGCTCACAGAGAATGGTACAGATCCTTCTGGGATATTCTCAATTCCAAAATTACAAAGTGCAAAAGCTAATAACCCCAAACTAGTACCACTTTTTATTTCGTATTTTTAGATAATGAAAATTTTGCCTTGGTACGCAGTAAATCTTAATGGGAAGATAGAGTTGTCTACAAATTAATCAGCAGTGACAGATGCCACAATCTAATTATAGCACTGAAATGTGCAAAGAACTATAATGAAAACTGATTACTATCCACATAATTTCTACAATTTTAATTATAATAAATATTTTAAATGACTGATTATACAAGTATGTCACATTTGCCTACTCCATTTGTCATTATAAAAATTCCACAGCAATACAGTTGCTATGCTCTATATTTTTTGTTCCATTAGTTTACTTATCCCATACAACCTATTTTAAATTGCTTTTTCTGAATCAGAAAATTTAAATTGCATGTTACTTCTGTATGAAGATGCTTAAAGAAGTAATGCAAAATATCTCATCAGTATTTAGGCAACAAATAATACAGAAAAACAAATATATCAGTCTTACCCCTTTAACAATAAAAACAATGAATAAACAAGCAGAGACAAACACCCTGCATAAAATTCTCTCTTTTCAAAAGCCTAAGAAAACCTAATAAGCCCTGATGTATGCCCATAAAGTCACCATGAAGGGCTGATTTCAGGCTATGTAACAGAAAACAGAGGGAACCTCAGAACTCAGGAACTCTTCAGAGAAAGTGATATGTCATCTGAGTAAGCAGCAACTCCTATGCTCTCTTCGGCTAAAACATTTCGGAATAATAGTTTAATGGAGTGGGGCTATAGGAACCTGAAGAGCTCAGAAAAGAGAAAGATGTGTAGAGAAGAGAAGGAAATTTTCCTCCTCAAAAAAGAATATTACGGGTTCTCCTGTGAAGGTCAAGCTAGAAAAACCATACTCACCTGGGCACTGAAGTTCCATTTTGAGTTCAGAGCTCCCATTACCACCCTAAAGTAGGCACTCAAGCAAACCAACCAAGAAAGCAATAAACAAAAACTCTCTTGTGCATTTTAGGGACTTAGTATACTAAGTCTTAAGAGTTAGAGTTTTATGGTAATCATGGAGAAAATGGCTAGATAAAATCTCAAAAGGGCACTGAGTCCTTTGTTTGGTACCAAATCAGTTTAACAATACCAAATACAAATATAAGCAATACCCTTAATACACAAAGTGCATGTGTAGTGCATGCAAAAAATACCTTGGTGAGCACACACACGCAGACACACACACACACAGATCATTTTTATCAAATGGGAACACCTCCCCTGCATGCTCTTGGGCAGGTGGTGTAGGAGCAATTCCCTTCTGCATCCCTCTTTTAAGTGCTGCTGCACCCTAGCTCTGCATATACACACTCTCACATGCAAGGAATTTGTGTGCACATGCTTAATTCAAGCCTATACAAAAATAGCAGTATAGTGGTGGTGCCGCTAGCTTTCAGAGGTTGACCCATAAAGCTTTATCACTTGGTAAAACATTTACTTTACCAAAACAGTCTTTGCACATGGGTGAATACGTGTCTCCTTTTAAAACAATGCTGCATATCCTTCAGCATTCAATTGCAGAAGTCACTTTTTAAAAATCCATTCAAATTGACCCATATTCTGTATAAACTGATGCCTGTTATGCACTATGGGACTGAAAGATGGAAGGGTGTGTCCTGATGAGACTGGAAGAAGAGTCGGGAGAGATGCAAAGTATTTAAAGAAAAAGTTTTGAAAACATTAAAGTCTAAATTGTCCAGATGCTTAACTGCTTTGAGCGTCCCTGGGCATACAGCTTGTGCCTAATGAAGCAGTGTTAATATAGCCTTTGGATGTACACAGCACATTCAGTCGCCCCTGACTCATTACTGAAAATAAATGGGCCACGCTAAAGGATATCAGATGAGTGCCAGAGTTGTGTGTCATTCAAGGTGTAAATGTCAAAATTATTTCAACTAGGAGAAGAAATGCCCAAAATAAAACCCTTGTAAAGTAATGGCAACTTAAAGTGCATTCTCATTTTGAAGACAAATGCGTTTAAAAATAAAACTGTTAATTTGTTTCTCAGAGTTGCAGTATTCCCTCATTTTATCCATAATTTACTGTCATTCATTACTTAATTCATTTTAATTCTGGTAAATTAGTTTTATTTTCTAATCTTTCTTAGCAAGTTGATGTGACAGCTGGAAAACTATCAATATTAGAGCTCATATTCTTCACTCTTCGAGGATTTTCATGGGGTTTCCAAACAAGAATGGATGGAATAATTGTCCTGCTTGTACAAGATGATGTTTGACTCAGAAAGGAGCAGCAGCCATTTGACATAATTGGGGAAAAAATGTTGTAGGGTAAAAATCTCGTCTCTTCTATTGCTGTTGAACTGGATGCAAGTTCTGTCACCAGAAAAACAGAAGTCTTAACCTTATTATTTCAAAGTGCCATGGTGCTTCAGTTCATAAGAACAAATCTGCTTCTTCAACATTCTTCTCTGCAGCCAAGGTAATCCTGCCTGCTGCTCCATCTTAAGGACAGCAAGGAGCCTACCACAGACTTGAAAGATGCAGATGCAACAGCTTAACTGAAGCACTAGTGGCTGATTATTTTAGGTGACAAAGGTTTCAGATATGATCCTCCCAGTCAGTGACATCCTTGTGCAAGCACTGTGCTTCACCGTGCTACATGGAATGAGAATAAGAAACAGTGGGCATAAATTGAAACAAAGATGTTCAGAGTGGAGATAAGGAGGATCTTTTTGCCCATGACAGTGCTTTGAGTAGGAAGTTAGATGTACTAGAGCATTTCTGAGGTCCCTTCCAACCTGAATCATGGTCCTGCATATGCAGAAGGAATAGGAATATGGTTATTACTAAGACTGACTTTGTGCATTTGAATGAATCAATGCAGTAATAGCTGCTGCTACTCCATCTGAAACTGAAGCAACTACATCCCTTTTTGCTAAAATTTCTGATAAAAAGCTGATTTCATAATACACATGGATTTTTTAAAGCTTTATATAAAACAATAGTCTTTATGAAAATAAACACATATCATACAGAATAAAACATAGGTACCCCTTGTATGAACTTGAATTGCACATTTATTTACTATTTCTTCAATGGTCATAAACGTCTTTTAGACTATTTGAAGAAATGAGACACCAGGGGAATCTGACCTTGACATATCCTTGGTTTCAAATGAAACAAAAAATTAAGAGCCAAGAGTCATCTTAGGTACTATATATTGTTATGTCTCTAATCAAGACATCTTTAAGGTAGGGGTTTTTTGTTTGGTTTGGTTTTTTTCCTAATGTAGAAGTTCCTCTCTCTTTCCCACTTCTGTTTCAATGATCTGAATAAACATTGAGGAAAACTGATCATGGAGAACCTGTCAATGTGCCACAAATGCATAATTAATTCAGAAGAGGTAAAAGATAATTATTCTCTTGCTCACTTGATTATAAAAAACTATACTGTTACTTGTAAAAAAACAAGAACAACATAAGCAGGAATGTGATTTTAAAGTTGACAAATCATCTAAATTGTTTAATTGCATCCTAGTTATTTTTAAAGTCTTCCAAAGAATTTGATAAGAGAGAAATTATTTTCTCAAAAGGAACTACTGACTCATATTCCTAGAAGTATTATTTTTTTTTGGCACAAGTGTGTTCTGTCCTCTATAACATCTAGAGCTCAGTTTGGCTAGGACTAAATGCTCACTTTCAGCACATAGATTTTTAGCTTGTCTTAGAAAAGCATCAATCTCATGGTTTATGCTGCAGTCCTCAACACTGGCCTGGGGTGTAAGAGGCCACACTGTCAGTGTTTGGGGCAGAACCCCTTATCTCACACACATTGCTTAACATGACCGAAGGGGATGTGCAGTGAGAGGTCTGAGCAAGGAGAAGCTCCAGGCTCTGACCACAGGCTGAGATGTCAGATCCTGCAGCGTTGCAGAGAGCATGCAGCAGGTAGCAGGATTTGAGCTAGGGGGAAGTGGAGGGAGAGGAGGAGTGCTGAAACATAACTGCATTGGCAAATCCTGACTTTCATACAGTAATTTTCAAAGTTTTTTTTTTCTTAGCCTAGAGGTCACGGAATGTTTTGTTGCATAGTTGCACACTTCCAAAGGATAGTCTGTGCTCAGTTCTTCTAGTAAGGGCAAATATATGTGGAAATATCATAAGCAGAAGCAGGCCTTCAAGCTGGGTCTGCCACATATAAATCAAATTTTAACATCCTAATGTTTCCTGATGACACCCTGCTAAATCCATAGATAGTGTTGTCAGAAGGGTCCAAGGCAGGCTAGAACACTGCCTCTGAAGAAGAAAGTCAAAAGCATCAAAACAAAGATATGAGAGACAAAAATAACAGTAGTGCTAGGACAAATTAATTTTAAAAGGATCCATTATTAAGTTGTTGAAAAAAACCTGACATTTTGCCACCATAGAAGATTTAAAATCTTCACATGATGAAGAGATCATGAGTGAAAACCCAGGTTCTGATAGCCATTCCCTGTTTAAATCATCAGAGGATCAAAGATCTTCTGTTTGGCTTCAGGCTCCTGGAATTAGTTTCAGATTTTAGCACTGTCTGTATGGTTCTGAGAAAGGACAATCTTTGTCAACACAAATTAAGTCACTGAATTTTTCATTTCAATACCATACCAGTGATCAAAACACTTCTATTCTTGACAGAGATTTGACTGAAGCACTTGTATATTCCAGCTCCAGCAGAGGAAGACAACCAAAGAGAAGACCAAACTGCCAGCAGAGTACGCTGAGGAAGGAGATGAAGGAGAGCACATTCTTCCTATTACAAATGCGGAAACAAGTAAATAAAATCCTAGTAGTTTTATTAACTGGTGTTACTCGATAGCATTTTCTTTTGGCAGATTGCACACCTCACAGTTACAGACTGGCAGCTAACAAGAATCAGTGGCTTGACATGCAGTTTCTGCTTTGGTACTGCAATAGGCAGGGCTCCATGAGGTTCCTCCTAAAACTGCAAGAGGGAGGGTGCGGGACGATAATTCAGAGCAACCTATTCCCAGTTTCACCATCTGCTATCTCGTGTTTAATATTTACATAAAGCTTACAGAAAAAATAATAATTATGCATCCAGTAAGAAAACCGTGCATAAATATTTCTTATAACACTATTTTACCAGTTTCTTCTCAGAAGTTAGTAACAGAAGAAAGAAGCCTGAAGCCAGGAATGTGCTAATTAAGGTACACAGATACTAATCAAGAGACAAAAAGAAGAGAGACAGGAAAGGATTTTGTTCCCTGCATTGGACAATGGTATCATGATGCTAATTCACAGTAAATGACAACCAGGCAATAAAGATGAAGGAGAAATGCAGATAATTTCAGCTGGGACTGAAGAAGTCTTGTCCCAAACCCTAACCTGAATGACTTCAGTAAGCACCTTCCAAAACACAAGCAGGAGAACCACAGCTCCAAGAGCTTCCAAAGATGCATCAATCCCTACATGACATTTTTTTTTGGCCAATTAGCCAGGTTTGAAGGCCAGCTTAGATGCTGAAACTGCTAGGGAGAATCTTTATTGTTAAATACATTTTAATACTTTATTTTATGAATTTTTCATAAGTTTGATTCATTTTTCTAAATCTATGCTCCCAAATCTATTTTATTTTAAATCCTGTTACATGTAACGTGACTGAATAAACAAGGCATTCCTCCATACAGACTTAGCAATTTTGTAAAACATCCTGCATCATCTCTTCCTGGCTCCCCTGAGTACCAAGCTCTAACAAGTTTTCCTGTCCCCGAGCTGTGCAGCCAGGCTCTGTACAGATGCAACCGTCCCCGGGGATGTAAAGGAAAGCTGCTGCTTCTAACCAGGCATGCAGGAGAGATGGAGATTTCCTAAATCTCTGTGTGCAATGATTCAGTGTAAAAAGTGGTATCTCAGGGGAAAACTGAGGGGGAAAAGTGGCTCTTCAGTACTCCATAAAAGCACCTAACACATAAATACTCAAAGAATAAGATGGAGGTTAATAAATAAAATACTGCAGAGATGCTGACCTCTGCTACAGACAGCTGTGGGAGCGGGGCAGAACCATGCTGCACCTGACACAGAGCAGCACTGACGTTCTCCTGTTTAGCCAGCAAAACTTCGTAAACTTCCAGATACTACTCAGTTAATAAAATGTTTGTTCTTGCAATCTTTACACATCACAAATCCCTACTCACACAAGAGACTTAGCTCTGATCTCTCTTGTCTCTGAACAAAGAGTAGTTCTGTCAAAGTAAACAATTATAGCAGAGAAGCTAAGATCATAATCGGGCCAATTAATGTGACGTTCCCATAACTTCCACCAAAGTGCCAATCATGCATTGCTGATGACTGGAGCTTCATTCTCCCATATTTATTTTTTTTTCACCTCCCCTTAGTCTTTATTATGTGCAATCCACTAAACATCACCCAAATTTCCTAACCATAACACATCTCTTAATTAGACTTTACCCTAAAAAATTATATTCTTCTATGATACCCCTGAATATACTGCTAAAATATTTGTAATGAAGTAAAATACTTCCCTCACATTGTTGCAGGGTGGATCCAGGCTCTGTTTTCTCCCTGTTACATGTTTCATTTCAAAAGGCTTAAAGATTCTCAGTGCTATCATGGAGAACCTCCTCCCAGCCCAGCACCCTTCAGTGGACATCTTCTAGGACGTCAGAAGCAGAACATGCTTTTCTTTTAAACCCTAAAGAAAATTATTCCCTTTTTCAGACACATGTACTTACTTTCAGATCATGTACTTACACACACGCTTAGAGACGCATATTTTTTTTCATAGTATTTCCCAGATGACTGATATAAATGACTAAAGAAATTTTGAAGAATGGGCTTGAATTTGTGTTTACACAAAAACAAGAAATTTAATTTTCTCAGCAGGAGGATGGCACTTTCGCTTAGTATTTCTATCTTAACAGTCTTTTATTTTCTTTGTTTTATTATGGAATAGAAAACCCATATTCCCCATCCCATAACTTAGTGGATAAGGTAAACTCACAGGAGCTTTGAGTTCGAACCTCCTGACCAGGAGAAACTGAACTTCAATCTTCTTTGTCCTGAATCTATGCTTTATACTCTGGTCTCCTGTATGTGAGGGGTGGTACCTTAGTGGCATACCTCAAAAGGAAGCAGAAGCAGCTGCCATATTTAAATCTGGCCAAAATTGATGCACTTAGCACACACTGATAATGCTTACTAGATCCGTGTCAGGCAAGACAGACAGAGACATACCTAAGCTCTGGACCTTAATCAGATATGAAACCAAATGGAGGTGTTTGGTCTTATTGAAACTGAAGTATTTCTGTGTATTTCCAGACAAGTCTTTATAAAAATGGTACACCTAGGAAGCTTAAGTACCACAATCCATGTGAAAATCAACAAGGATTTTTCAGTCTCAACATTTTGAATCAACATTTGAGCCATCAGTCTATGGGAAGGTTGGCATGTTGGTTGAGGAATGGCATGATTAAAATCTAATATATTATTTCACAAAGGAGGCAGCTATGGATGAACAGGAAAGAATCCTTGATGTCAGAGGCAATAAAATATAGATTACCTTAGGAAGTTTAAGGGTTTTCTTTAGCTATTTTGAATTATAAAATATCCTATATATGAAAGATAAACTAATTTGTAGAAAACAGTTTTAGCAGAGGGTGAAGAAGCACAGTGCAACTGTAGAGCTGAAGAGATCTAATTTCTCTTTATCCATTACTCTAGAAGGTATGCATTATAGAATTGTGTGAGTTATGTTTAATAGAAGCCCAAAGTTATTGCTATCAGAGGGGAACTTAGTCTTTTCCAAAGCAGCTTATTATAAGTGAAATTAGTAGAAGAGTGGAAGAAACCTGATAGGTTTTCTCGGCAGGGGGATCTTTTGGGGCTTTGGCGGGGGGTGCCTTATGAAAGTCAGGGTAATTAAATTGATCCAATAAAAGGTGAAGTTTGCTGGACAAACTATGGTTCATTAGGAGTGTTACCTTTAGAGGTTTTCATTCTGCATTTGTTCATGTCTGACATGCACATACACCGTAATAGCCTCAAACCAGAAACGTTCACTTTTTTATTTTCTGTAGTATCTCATGGCCAGGAAGACAGAGACCCTGCACAGGTAAAGATGATAATGCAAGACGTTTTACCCTGTGAAGTAGGAAGATACAAGAGGTATACACTGACAAAAATAAAGGTATAAATCTCATAAATGAATGCAAGAAGAGTAGAGGGGAAAATTAGACAAAATAGAATTAGATAGTGGGTTTTCAGGTCATTGAGTTTCAGGCCTCAAACACCTTTTTCACTGTGTCAGCAGCAGGAAAATATTATTCTGGACATTTTGCTAGCATTTCAGAAGATTAGACTGAAGAAAGATCACAAATACCTTATCAACATGAATCCCAAAACACTTTGGTATAGTCTGAAAGGAGGAGCTAAGAATGTCCAAATGTATTTCACAAATGCACCAATATCCTTGTGCTTGTGACTCATGTTGCAATTTCACAGAATAAGCCTGCTCTAGCCACTTTTAATAACGATTATTAAAACGTAGCAAGTGCGCTTCAGTTATCATGTTACTATGCTAATTATCTTAGTAAAGTAACTACCTTAGTCAAAGATAGACTACAGTTTCAAGATAAGGTCACAAGGAAGACTACATTCATAAGTTCATAAATAAATTTAGCAGATAATCAAAGTTTGAGTCTGATGCTACAGGGCAAGGGATCCTGCATGTTCCTTTGCTTTTGCAGTGTACATTTTTCCATCTGCTCTGCCTCAGAGACCACCTTTGTAGCTTTGGATTAATCAAGGAAATGCAAGTGTAAAAAAAAAAAAAAACAAAAACAAAAAAAAACCACACCACAAATCTAAGTCCCTGTATGGCTTAAAAGTTGTTCCACAGAGTCATACTGAGAAGTTTCATCATTCGAAAGAATCAATTAAACAACTATAGATTAAGGAATCTTTTGAGAAAACAAAATCTGAAACATACCTAGGATACATTCTTGGAAAACACACCTTCACCTTCTACCTGACTTTAGTGATCCACAGTCAATAGTAGTAGTTTGTTATTAAAAATACTTTAAGGGATGCATTTTCTGTGCAAATTTTGAACGTTTGTTGTTTTCAGCTTTTTCTAACATGACCTGGATTTCTTACTGATGAAGGGAAATAGCAGCAACAAATTTATGACTTCTTAGGGTGGCATCTGTCCTGAAAATGCAAACTGTCTTTTATATTTTATCAAAGTAAAGTCCATGCATAAACATGAGTAAAGTTTTCCCAGGTTTAAATCATATTGGCCTCAAATCTCACAAGGGTATACATTAGTACTAGTGTGGCATATGGAATATCAGCACCTGGAAATTTTCAGAGAGAAAAATTGTTGAAAAGTATCCCTTGTATAATATAAAAGATGGATGTCATTCTCATCATAAGCAGAAACAAGCTGAACAGCTGTCCACCCCAGAGGACCAACTTCAAGAGCCAGAGACATCAGGACATAGTTTAAAGAAAGTGCATTTTCATGAGTCCAGAAAAAGGTGTATGCCAGCTACAGATAGATCGGAAGTTAATCAGAAGCAAAATTACAGCAAAAGAAAAACCCTCAATACCAGAAAAAAACACCTAAACTATGACTATATTTATTTATCGTTGATCATTACATTTCTATCAAGTGTTTCAGGCTATTTTGAAGCTTTTAATTACCTCCTGGGGAAGGATATCTTTATAATATGAATATCTGGGGAGCCTAAAAAGCTACTTGGAACTATTGGTTCATTTTGCAAGACAAAAATTAAACCTTTTATGCAATGCTTCATATGTCAGACATAGAATTGTCTCATAATACAGAAGATATTAAAGATTTGCCAGCTTACTGTTTCCGGGTCATAGAATAAGAATGAACAGAATCACTATTGCTTTGAGAAATAAAAGTTTTGTAAAAATTAGAATACCTATATACATAAAATGAGATTTTATTGTGATGTTTTGGACAGATTAAATGATTTTGGTATTGTTCTTCCATGAGAAGACAATGGCAGCCAAAACAACTGTCCAGTTACATGCTGGGATTTAATATTATCAGCATGCGAATTAAATGGTTTAAATAGCATGAATTTATTCCTCTTTTACTGGACAGACTTTTCTTGATGAACAGGTACCAGAACAATCTCTTTTTAAGGGCTTGCAAGAGAAACTGTTACTTTTACAACAATGAGCAATAGTGAAATTTCACAAGCAAGAATCTGAGTTAGGGAAGATGTGAACCTGTCCTTGTATATCCTACAGGGCTAGTTAAAACATTGTAATGGAAGACAACCCTACCAATTTGGAGCCCATGGTAGAGAGCAGAGCAGTCACCACTGATGGGACACCAGCGATTCCAGCCACCCAAGCTCCTGCAGTCTTGGTGTGCACTGAGCAAGAGAATCCAGTCATGAAGCATGAGTGCCTACACATCAGGTGTACCTAACTATGGCACAGGGGAAATACCTTGTTCAAAAGACTTCTATTTGGACACCCCCTATCCGTAGGATTGTATGTCTCCAGATTGTCTGTGCTCCAGAATTCTCCACACAGCCACAGCTGCTCAACCATACTAACCCTACAATCTTCCATTCCTATGCAGTGGAAAAACGCTTTACTCATAACAGTACTCCTGCCAAATGATAGTAAGGACATACAATGACCTCAAACAGCTCTGTGGGCACTTGTAAAATATGAAAGTTTACAATACTTTACAACAACGTTTGTCGCAAATGGCAGACCAGATTTTACAAATGTGGAGTTAAAAGAATTACTGGGCGAGAAGGAGACTAAACATTCGGAGTTCACCATATATCTGACTTCAAATAGTCTGGCAGAGAGGAGCCTGGGACTGTTTAATTGAGCACAGTGTGATATCACAGGGCATACCTGAAGCAGTATTCAAGAAGTACTGAAGTAGGATCAAAGACTATAGAGGGATTACAAGGAGCAACACTTCATAAAATGAAATGCAACATTTAAGAGCCAAGTTTCAGGAATGGAACTCACAAACCCAAATTAGGAGCCCATATTCCCTCTTTGTTGAATAAGGACACTCTTTTAAATATGGTTTACAAAATACATTGTGCTAAAGAAGATGACATTGCCTGAGACAACTGGAAATGTTGGAAAACTGTACCACCTCTTCCTGCATTTGGAACATGTGGAACATGTTCTTTTTTCATGTTTCACCTCTCAGAGCCCAGAGCTGGAACTAACCAAGAGGTGGCAGAAACATTGGAAGTGAAATCCATGTTCACTAACTTTAGAACGCCTAGCATTTTTATACAAGCTAATTGTATTTTTCTCCTTTTAAAATTCTCCCTTTTTAGAGAAACAGGTACATACAAGTATGAGTTACTGGACTCATTTAAGATGTTCGTGTTAGCAACCAATGACCCATGCGTTAGAGGTCAGCCTAGACAATTAGTTCCACTAGAAGAATCTCAGGTTGTCTGAGATGACTCCTACATCCACTTCAGAACTAGTGTGTGTATCTCATATTGTCTATATACAAATAAAGAAATTTAGGGAAGTAGCAAAAACTAAGTGATGAATAATATCAACTTTCCTATTAGTAAATAGTTCTGAGATTACTCTTCTCATCAATTAATTGTTGTGTTAATTAGCCTACTGACAGAGTTCAGAAAGCAAGCCATTATGTAGCCTGAAAAGCCCCAGGAGGAACGAGTGAAGAAAGGAGAACAGCAAGCCATGTTTTTTTAGTCAGTCTGCCATAATTAACAGGAGCATATTTACTTTCCATATCTCTAGCAAGTGGCAAGCTCAGGCATTTATTACTTTTTTTTCCCTCACTGACTTGTTGACACATACCCCACCAAATCTGACAGGACCTGCTAGTTGTTTAGGAGAGTCTAAAACTCTGAATAGCACAGCTAAAGTCCTAGATTCTGATCTGGGCATGATCAAAAACCTGACGATCATCAGGTCTGTGAGTGGAAGCTTCCCACCTAGCACCTCCTTTCTAGACAAACGGAGAGTGACGCTAGCAAGGCAGTGACTCCTAGGGTCAGCCTTTTACATACTGGCTTCTTGTTGGTGCCCTTGCTTAATGAATCAACCTCAAAGCTATTTCTCACCTGTGTCTTTTCATGACACAAAAAAACCCTATACATGCAATATTGGGCTAGAAGCCATTTTAAACCTCCTTGCTGAAGCTGGGTAACTATCCTAGAAGAAAATATTAAGATTTACACGGTCAGATACAATTAGTAAGAGGTGGCTAGACTTTACAGCTCTACAAAGCTATCTTAGACTCCAGTTCATATTCACATTTGCTCTTTAACTGAAAAATGTAAGGTCATCCCATAATGCCTTGTAATCTATTTATTTCAGATACTTCAAAATATAACCTTGTCTCTTTATGAGAAGCAAAAATATAGCAAAACCACAGATTTTATATGTAACTGTTTTAGACTAATTGCAGGATTTGATAGAGGAACTTCAGTGCAAGACAAAAATACACACATTTTGGACATCCTAATTATATAAATTCCTCAAACTCCTAAACAGTTATGAGAAAACAGATAAATTTTTTATCCTCTCTCCTGGCTATACACACTGAAATCTCTTAATTAAAAACAAATGAACATATTTAATCTATACCAACCTTCATTTTAATTGACTGGGGACGTGAAACGATGAGTGGGAATATACATTGCCATTTTGCTTGTATGGATTTTTTTTTTTAAAAAGTAATTTCTTAATACTTCAAGTTACAAGTTTTTATGGGTGCCCTGATTTCAGCTGGGATAGAGTTACTTTTCTTCTTAGTAGCTGGTGCAGTGCTGTGTTTTGGATTTGGTGTGAGAACAACGCTGACAGCGCACGGATGGGTTTGGTTGTTGCTGGGTGATGTTTATACTCAGTCAAGGACTTTTCAGTTTCTTTGGCCCTCTCGCTGGCAGGACCTGTGGCCCCATGGGGAGAGGGGCCCAGGCTGGGGCAGGTTTGCTGGCCAGGGCTTGTGACCCCGCGGGGGACCCACGCTGGAGCCGGCTGTGCCTGAGGGATGGGACTTGATAGAGAACTGCAGCCCATGGGAAGGACCCACACTGGAGAAGTTCATGGAGAACTATCTCCTGTGGAAATGACCCCAGGCTGGAGCAGGGGCAGAGTGTGAGGAGCCTCCCCTGAGGGGGAAGGGGCGGCAGAGACAGCATGTGATGAACTGACCCCAGCCCCATTCCCTGTCCCCTGCGCTGCTGGGGGGAGGAGGGAGAGAAATAGGGAGTGAAGTTGAGCCCGGGGAGAAGGGAGGGGTGGGAGGAAGGTGTTGTTAATTTGGGGGTTTATTTCTCATTATCCTACTCTGATTTGATTAGTAATAAATTAAACATATTTTCCCAAGCCAAGTCTTTTTTGCCCGTGGTGATAATTGGTGAGTGATTTCCCTGTCCTTATCTCAACCCAGGGGCTGAGCGGCTTTGGAGGGCACCTGGCATCCAGCCAATGTCAAACCACAACAGATCACGATAAGACAGGAAACTCAGCAAACACTTCTTGCTACAAAAACTGAATCCATCTTTTCAAATTAGTTGCCACTCTGCTGTGCATGGCAGTAGAAATGAAGAAGGCATTTAGAAATGATGGAAAACAGAATGCTGGTAGGCAGTGAATTTTTACAGACATGCTTGACTAAGAAGAAAGGTGAATTTATAACTAGGGATCCTTTTCCTGGGTTTGTTCTTCAAAGATAGCTGCAAGATATAATACACAGGAATAGTTATCAGTAGAAGGGTGAAGCTCTCTAAGTTTTACTTTAAGAACAAAATGGAAGTGTTTCATAGGAAAAGACTTAAAATGTTTTATGTTCACTTAGGAGCTTTTCCAACATTACAGAAACAATGCACAAAGGAAATTTTTCTGTCAGAAAAAGTATTAAGACATAAAGTCTCATTCATGAGATTTCTGAAGATAGTTCATTTAAAGTCTAATAGTTTAGTCTAAACAATAGAGAGGCTATTTAAAAAAAAAAGTGAAAAAAAGATTAAGAGGTACATTCCAATCTTACTACGTTGTAACAGAATGAACTAACTCTCAAATGTCCTCATGTAGATGAAAGATATGTTGAAAGATAAATGCCTTCTTGAAAAAGTTCTTTAATGTAATAAATATCAGGTTTTTATGCATATGGTAATCATGTAGTTTAAGCATAATGAAAAACCCTTGGGACAAAATTTTATGAGACCAATGAAGTCTCATTTCACATCTTAAAATTTTAGTTATTTTAACTTATAAATTATTCATTGTGAGTACGTTACAGTTTTGTTAAGCGGTTGGAATTTGGGAAGAGGATTTTTTGCTTCATGAATCTTCCTACGACAAGAAAATACCCAGCATTACCTTAAATAAATATATGTTATAATCTTTTTTGTTTTATGGTATAGCCAGACCTTGCCTCAGTGTCTCTAAACTGATAATGAAACTACACTTCCTTGCTATTATGCTGTTATGGTTTTTAAATCAGGGTGTAGAGTGATAATGTGGACAAAAGAATAAAAACATGAAGGGGAAAAAAGGTAGAGAAGTTAAATTTTCTAGCAGATGTAGTGCATGGCCATAAAAAACTATATAACATTCATTGCTCTGAATGTCTATGAAAGGTTGTTATCCAGTAATGGTACTCTTATGAAGAATCTTAGAAATTCATGCTAGAGCTGGGACTATGTGAGTTATACTCACATAAACCAGGGTCTGACTGCAGTTGAGGGATGATGTTATTCCATACTGCTAACCTGGTGAACGACTCTGATGGTGGCACTTTTACACACTCACATTCACACACATGTGCAATACTGCAACTGCCTTGGTGATACAAATGTTTGTATAAGAGACTGACACTGAGCAGGGAAGAAGGATTAGTTTTGAAATGCAAGGAAACAGGACTTTGCTATATTGTCTATATTCAGATCCTATATCCAATGGGAAGTTCATTCCCATATTTCCAAGACAGAATTTGAAAGCTAGCTTTGAAACACGTGTAATCTCCTTCAGGAGCACAACAAAATTAAAGCAAAAGAAATGCCCTGCGTAGAAAAGATCATCAGATTTGGCTGCCTCAAACCTTGTGTACAGACAAATTCCCTTGAAAGTCTGAGAGGCACACAAAGAGAATTTGAAGTCCCAACAGAGATTGTGTGGGCCAGACCATTTACTCTTACTGGCTAACGTACTCCACTGCCCTATATCAGGTCCCCACCACGTAAAATTCAGCCTGTGTTGTCACCAGTCAAAAAAAGAAATATAATGTGGGGCTTGTGCAATTACCTTGATTCAATGGGTTTGTATGTTTGTGTGTTTTTATGTTCTTAAAGAATTCTTGTTCACCTATTAGTTTCCGTCAGGAAGAATGAAATAACAGTGATGGTGCTGTTGGGTTTGGGTTTTTTTTTTTCTTTTATGTGCAACAAATTCTTTTCCACAAATAAGTAGTTCGAAAGCACCATTCACAATTGGCTTTCAGCATGAAATAACAGAACACACAAAACATTTTGGAACATTAGTCTGGTTTCATACAGTGCTTTTCAAATGCTGTGATAAGAGGTCTTTTCAAAACTGAAGACTGAATGATGGAAGTGTATTGACTGAAAGCAAGATCTGCCTTTTTTGTTATTCCATACATCCTTACAGGCTTTAGACATTAGAACAAGTTTTATATAAATGATGTACTCTGCAAGAACTGCCCTTACTCTAAGAAAAATATCAGAAGTCAGTCAAGATAGCAAAGCAAAAAGCAGTCTAATTTAAAATCTGCCAGAAACGCATAGCCCTCCTGGTGAGATTCTCGATGACAAGGTCTTAGATATGAGATCACATCCAAACACCAAGTTCTGTATAGAAGTTACAGCTCAGCTTCAACTTAATTGCTTTTATAGCCTCTCATTTATACCAGAAATGAATTATGTCTATTAAGGAGCAAACTTTGTCACTACTGAGTCATACAGAGACTTAACCAAGATAGTAACCAGGGCAATTCACTTATAAAGCGTTCACCTGGCCACGACAGCAGAATACTGTAATCAAATTCAATAGGATGACACCAGCAATTAGGTCCAGAGGTTTAGATTCTCTGCTACGCTATACCCTGCAGATCTGTACATCTACAAAATGCTTATGTGGGAGATTTTAAACAAGATCAGAATGGTAGCATTTTACATCATGGTATAAGGCATAAAACCCACATTACGGTAGAGACTGTATTCCCTTTTGTATAGCCTTTCTGGACCATAAACCTAGGCCTCCTGTTGAACCTCTTGCATCATGGAGCCCAGTCCCCTGTCCAACATGGCCACATATCACTCTATCATTAGTGTATTTAGCATCATCTCCAAAGCAGCTAGTCTCTTTGTCCCAGTGCTGTGATCAGAGGCAATTCCTGAACGTCCCAACCACTGCAAATCCAAGTTTGTTCATGGCCAGTCTATGCCTACCATCAAGTGAGATAACACAAACACACAGATACCTTCATCATACCTTTATATTTAATAAATATTTATTATACAGAATTTTTTTTTTTTTAACCAATACACAGAGATCCAGGGTTTATTTATTATATAACCTCCAAAGCATTTGGGGTTCATTAATGGCTGTTATGAGCCCTGCTACTCCTTCATGTCAGTATTTTAACATCAAAGTGTTTAGTACCAAAGCCCAGAAGCTGCTTCTTCTATTCTGCTGTAGAGCACAAGTATTTTTCCTTTATAATGGAGAAAGGCAGTCGTTTCAATGATACACTAGAGACCACATGCTGAATCAACAGCAGAGATAAGGTGAGCTCTCCAGCATTCACAGCCACTCCTGTTTAACTGAAAGCTCTGGAGGGGCCCACCACAGGGTAAGTTCCTCATAAACACTAACCTCATGGCACCATCTCCCATGAAGATTACTAGGGTGCTGGAGAAGGACATCTTGTTCTCTAAAGGTCTTCAGAAGTATCTTGCAAAGTAGAAATGTACCTTTAATTGTAAGAACTGTCCTTCCTCAGAATTCTCATCCATCCTCAGATTTTTCATCCCATTTTCCTCTGAACTCAGAAACGGTATGCAAAAGGTTTGTATAGGTGGCCAGTTTAGAACAGTTTTCTGAGACCTCAGAACTTTGTCTTTAGACAAAGAACAATTCCTTAAGTTATAGCTTCCTATCTTTTAAAACACAACAAATTTTTGAAGTACAGGACATCAACAGTTTTCAATTTGTGAAGACTTTAAGGGTACCAAAGAGAAGGCATAATGACTTTCCATGCCGATTTACTTTTGAGAGAGATAAAGGTTCATACATTAAATGAAAATGAGGATGAGCTTACTTCATACACCTAGACTGGTATGCATTTAAAGTAAGCCATCTGACCTGATTTGGGAGATGAACTGGCTCGTAAATACCCTCGTTTCTTTATTTCTATTTCCAACAGAAGGAGCCTGATATAGTAATCTAAGATTTAGATGTCTAGGTTATAAATGTTTAAGATCTAAGAGGTGATTCTCATGGTCAAGGTACTGTCACCTAGAGGAAGTGCCTCCAATGGCAAAATTCAGCTTATCTAATAATTTGCCTTCTCCCCAGCACCACTATAAGGCTACCAGTAACATTGCCTCAGAAGCTGGACTGTCAAAATTCATATCAGTGAATTAAGGGCTTGTGAAAACAAGCACTAAACTCAGTAATAAACTAGATTTCTTCCTTTCTTCAGCTGATTCTGTGCATACTACCGTTGGTCTACAGGCTTCTCAATCTGCTGTCCCTAAGACTTTTTACAGGTCTGAAGATTTTAGTTTGGATGTTTTTTCCAATCAACCAGTTTCACCAGCATAACGTTTTCAGGTGACAAAAATTTATGTAAAGCCTAGGGCTGAAACTCAAGTCTCTGGAGACCACAGGCTTCTGTTCTAAGTTTTACAGCACCACAGAGAAATCCCACATTGTCATCACTGGCCATGGCAGACAGTGGGGGAAAACAAGACCCTGCTGTCTTCAACGTCATGAATCTGTCCTCAAAGTTAATAGCACAGGTACTGTCACTCCCTAATTTCAAAACACAGAATAAATGATAAACCAGGACCCTGGCACTGACAAGAGGAACAAAAAGGTATCTCAGATCTGAACTAAATCTCCCTTTTTCCCATTCTGGATAAGAAAGTGTTATGTCCCTGTATTTTCCCCATATCCATGACTGATTTTTCCAACAGAGCAAAGAAAAATAAGAGGACAAGTGAGGAGAAGTCTAACCCCACTGTACTCAGAAAACATCTTTCTACCTTCTTTTTACCAGATTTCTAGGTTAATCCAGATCCCCGAGTTCAAGTCCAAGAAATTACAGAGCTGAGAAGGATCAAGAACCTGCGTGGCCATGGAGCATACCCAGGGATCTTTGAGTTAATTACAAGCCCAGCAGGAATTCATAAGGCGTTGCACAGAACAGCAACAATTATTCTTTACTGTAGGCCCACCTGGCTCCCAGTATTGAACAAGCAAGGGTTTTGCTAACAACCATAGCAGTAGCAGAAAAATGAATACGTTTGCTCAACACAATCATTATTTACTTGCATCCACCCTACTGGTATAATTTAACTTGGACTCTATTCTATCTGCTCTCCTCATGTGTCCCAACCAGGGTATCCAGGACATATGACACTACAGGGTATTTTGAATAACTGCACTGTTCCCACACTGCAAAAGATCCAGAGAGTGGAGCTGGGAACACTGAATTAAAAAAAGAGACACATGAAAATCTCTACAGATCTCTCTTATTTAATGAGTTTACCTCATAGATTGAATATAAAATTCTGTATCAAGGTAAGGAGTATCCTCAGTGATGACAGCATTGGGGACACTGATTTGTATCAGGAAAGAGGATCTCAGAGCAGATATCTAGAATTTATTTTTTATAAAATGAATAAAAAAATACAGTTTACGAGTCACAACAGTAAAGTTTTCAAGGAAGGGGAAAAAAAGACTGAAATTTCAGTACAACTGAGTCAGAACGTGAAATTTGAATGTCTCCAGGCTGTTAATTCAGGAGCTGCTGTAGACTGGCAATTGCTAGAAATTAAACAGAAAGTAAGTTGTGACATTCTGTCAAACTTCACCTGCAAGTGCAGAATATTTATAAAAATAAACTCAGCTCAACCCTTCTGTTTCCACAAAGCATGAAAAATAGAAGATTGAGGTTATTTTCTCAGTGTAATAAAAATGAATCTGTTTAATAGATCGAAACTGAAAAAAAAAATGTTTTGCAATTCTAACTAGTGTATTTATCACACTTGCTATATTCAGGAATGTAAAGTAACATTTTCAAAAGTATCCAAGATCTTTCACTGGCCAGACTTTGAGTTCTCTTGAAAAGTTTGATTTTAGATTAAATTAAATATGCAGAACAGCATTTCCCAACCATCACTGGTTCTTGAGTAACAATTCTGTGAAAGCAGCATTTTGAAAGCAGCCTGCATTGTGTCCATCCCACTGTGCTCGATTTTAATCTTTCAGTTCCCTCTGATGGCAAGCAACATTGCAGGATCATACACAGCATTCTCCCACAAGGTATGAACCATTGCTCTGAAATAGCTTCAAGAGAAATAAGTGTTAGATATGTTAGTTTTGCTAAAGATATCTGAGACTATTAAAGCTTTACTTTTTACTCCGTATATTAATTATTCAAAACCCAGTCCTCCAAGCTGATATGTGCAGATGGATTCCAGTTCTTCTATGAAACTCCACTGATTTCTGTGAAGTTTTTTTTCAAGCATATAGTCATATGACTAACACAGACTTACAGCTCTTTGCACCTCATTCTTTCCAAAGCAAAACCAGATAGGCAAATAGCATTTGTCTCTGTATTTCTCTTTTCTTGGCTCTAATGTAGCAATGGTACTGTCCAGATTCATTGTACTACCTTATTTGTTTACATGCAAAAATATGTGTACTGTAATGGAATTCTTAAAGATAATCATCAACATGCTTCTCTTCATATAACACATCTTCAACTCATTCTCAATCCTCCTTTGTGCTTTTTTCTTTGAAGTTGTGCAATAACACGTTTTAATTTTTTTTATATAATTATTTGGCAGAATACCATTGTAGTGACTTCAGCAATCTGTGTAAGATCTACGGAAAGTGTTAGTCCTGGAAACAGAACTATTTGTGACCTAGAAGAGTGAAGATCTTGTTTCTTTAAAAGTAAAACATTTTTTGTGAGGAAAAAAAATACTGCACTTTGTTTCCTACTCAGAATGGGGGGAAGGGAGCAGACAGAAAGGATGTTTTAGAAGTTTCCATCAAATGGTATGCACTTTACAGCCATTTCTGGTGCTATGCTAGTACACAAATGTCTTCTCAGACAAGCTCTGGCCTCCTTTCTCTGCTTAAGATTTTACTGGTACAATCTTTCACTGGTAAGCGTAATACTTTGCTGAACAGAATACGGGCACATGTCATTGCATATATCTCACATATAATTATATGCTTATAATAGGGGAAAGGGAAGGGAGTGGTGTATTGGTTCACTCACTGCACCAGTCTTAAATCAGAACAAATTTCCTGTGGAGGCAACACCTTACCTGGCTTCAATGATCGCACTGTAGTATGTAGGAGCTCTTCACACCACAGTAGGAGCCAGACTGCTTTAAACTCTTGCAGGCTCTGGAAAGGCTTTGGGAAAACTGGGACTGGGACTGAGACAGAAAACACAGCAATGAGCAACACTTGAACTTTATGAGCAACCAGCAAAACCCCGACTGAAAAAGACCAGCCAGTGGAAATAGACTGTACAGCTAAAATGCCTAGAAGGACTTTGGCTTTGTGTGTAAGAAGAGTATAACGTAGTTTTATGTTCTAGGAAAAAAAAAAAAAAAGTGTTAAAGGGACTTGTATCCAAATTCAAAGATCTAAGTTCTATTTACAACACAAGATTGGTGCTGTAGATCAGCTATATTCCTGAAGGAAGGTTAGACCAAATATCAGGATCAAATGATATCATTCTCTTTGATGATGCAGAAAGCCAGAATTCCACTACTGAACAGGAAACTTATCCTGATCATGCTAAATCTGTGTGAAATTAGGCATGCAAACAGCAATTGCTATTCCATTTCTTGCAAACAGTCCATTAAACTGCTTATAAATAGCACCCACCCCCCTTCAGAAGAAAAACTAAGACTAGAAAAGTACATTAAAATAATGTAAAATAAGGAAATGACACAATTAGGATTACCCATAAGATCTTGATAGGCTTCCCTGTGTATGGTGATAAGATCCTTTGGTCCTCAGGACATCTGTCTCATTCATTCCAAAAATGGGAGTATTAATTGAATAAGCATATATACCATGTCCTGTTTTGCCATAACTGAATTTTTTTTCTAGCAATTTTTAATTCACTAATCTTAAAACTCTGCTCTGAAGGGGGTGATGATTAAATTCTTCTAGCCGTCCTGTGATGTTTTTTCCTTCTAACAAGTGTCTGACAACTTCGTTTTCTTAAACTCTCCCTGCCTGAAGATGAATGAGGATAAGCCCCATTTTACAAACAGGGAAGGTAATGAGATACCCCAGCCAAATCTCCACAAATCTGCATGCCTGATTTGAGGTACTAAATATTTGACTCACCTCTTAGCAGCCTCACTGAGCACTCACCCCCTCAGTCCTCAGCCATCAAAGCATTACAAACTTCTATAAATTGGAACCCAAGCCTCACCAGTCATGCCCCCAGGAGATAAAGCCTGAGACATTTGGGCATCAAAATTGTAAGACTGGTTTTACTGGTTGCCTACTATCAAAAGGTGTTTTGTGGACAAGGCAGAATAAGCAATCACTTCCTTAAGGTGGAATTCATATAATTTAGAAGGAGGCTTTGCCTGCAATGACATCTGAATTGATGCTTTCCTTATAATTGAGGTAGGAAAGCCATAGCCTGCAGTCTCCTTTGTAGATGCTACAAGCCTGAACCATGACCTAATTTGCCACAACCCTATACTACACACTGAAAAATTAAAAAGCAATCTTAATTCTGCTATATTCTGATTTACAACTATGTAGCATTATAATCTGCAGATTTAAGAGTTCAAGCATGAATGCTTAGGTTAAAGACAAGAAAAAAAACCCAAAACAATCACCAGACAAATCTCACTGTGTATCACTACACACAGCCTTTTGGCAGCATTTTGGAGCGGTGTCAGGACTTTCATGGAGTCTTGCATTAAAACACTCACTCTTTCCAACCAGCCTAATAGATTGTTCAGCATTCGTCAATGTACAGCAACAGCCTTTCTAAGAGACATGTAAAAGTGCTGTATATAGGGTTTTGTTTGAGATAGGATTGCCTAGTTGAGGAAATGTGATTATTTTTAGCTGCTCCAAGCAGGTTTGGATTTAAGACTTTAAGGCTTCATAGTCCAAAGAAACGTGTCTCCCAAACTTTTCTGGTCATTGCTTAGATCTATTCTGAGTCAAATCACAGAGACAATCACTTGAAACGGTCTCACCACAGCCTCAAGTTCTTCTTCTGAAATATCCCTGAAGCATTTTATCCAAGACTGGCCTCTAACCCTCTGACCATAAAAATCCCTGTGAAGCTCCATAGCAGGAACTTTGGAGTCTCTTGCTTCTGTTAGTCAGAAAGCCAGTAACTAAAGGAGCTGAACTTGAAAGCATCTCTGTGAAGCTTCAGACAGCTGCCTTCATTTTCTCCCAATGCAGCTTTATTAGGTTGATTTGTTGCTTATAGATTCTGTGTACTCTGTTCTGATTTTAGGACTAGATTAAGGACTTATTGAGACCACTAGCTTTTTCAGATAGTCCACAGAGATGCAGGCATACTTTCTCTCAAGTAGTATAGCAGATGCTGTCATAAACACGTTTCCCAGATTCGCTGCACAATACTGGATGATGGCTAAGCTGCACCCACGCAGTCCTTTAGCTGAAGATGCTAACACACATCAGAGATGGTTAAATTTCAGAGTGCTTTCCATCAACCTATTGAAGTGGGTGACAAGGTCTCACAGAGGCAGTGGTAGAAGGCTATACAGACATGCAAAAGTGCAGGTGCCATGTCCAGGAGTCAAATTAATCTATTATACTGAATTAAAAGTAACTTATTTTCCACTACTCTGTACCAATAATTGGGATTTTCTTTATGTCTTGGTACATGGTGTTGGTGTGGTGCCATGCAGGACCCTGTATATCATATTGTTTATAGATGGCTACAGCAAAACAGCATTTCTGTCATGTTCACCATGGCATCCATTGGTAACAAACATGTCCCATTCAAGACTGACAATTATCTGAAGAAGTGACAAGGCAAAGTAAATTAATAAAACATTATTTCTAATTCTTTTCGTGGAATCAAATCTGTCTTAAATCATGTTAATGTGAATCACTGTGGCAAATCTGACATCTGTGTCTGAGAGCATGCTAATGTAATTTACTGTAGTGAATATTACATCTCCATCTGCTAAAGCAATCTGTTAAAATTCACTAAGATTATTATCTTCAAGAGGCAGAGGTTTTTAATCTTTCAGGTTGTTGTTTTTTAAGTTCCTTCTGATGGAAATAGTACCTAACATGTGATGCTGACTGACAACATTTGATTAAATTAAAAATGGAGTATGTAAATTCCTAGCTCTTATCAGCTCACTGTAAAATAGCAGCTGGTAGGAAGTTAAGGCCAGAATTTCAATAGCTTAGTTTCAGCCAGGATTTCATCATGAGTCGCAAAGAGAGACCAATACTATTAGAGTGATATGATGAATTTTATGCTGGCCTAAATAATGCCAGCTTTTAACAAGTTTTAGCTTATTATCAGAGATCAAAAAAATCACTGAAAAGTGTCCTACCTTGAGAAACTATACAAAAAAAAAAAAAAAAAATAAATAAATCACTAAAAGAATACAATGGTTATGACTATTTCATTATTATGGTTATGCAGTGTTTAAAACAGTAGGATGTATCCTGTAGGCACTACCTCTGTGCAAATGAGGGAAAAAAGGCTGAAATACGTGAAGGAATCACATGCCTTTCCTAAGAGCTACCCAGTTTATACCCATAATGTTTAATCTATAGTAATATGGAAAGATGGATATTTTTACTGTTAATTGAAAAAGTTCCAAAGCCTAATCTAGGGAGGACGCGTCGTGTAACTACGCAAAACATAAGATTCTATTTCACAAAAGTCTAAAATGGGTCCCAAAAGACTTTATTACACATGCTCATATAAATGCTGAAATTTGTGTTGAAAACAAAATTCACTTAAGATTTTTTCACTTTAACTGCTAACAGGTATTCTGACCTTAAATACAAAAATATCATTTCATAGGTATTAAAATAACACCTTTAGCAGAAAAATAGATAGGTTGCAATAGCACTTCAACAGCTTTAAGTCCACTGCACTGATCAAAACAGGCAAGTATCCCACTCTTAGCCACTTTTCCAGTGTTTGGGTGGGTTCAGCCAGCCTGGCTGGAGAGCACAGAGGCTTGAAGGCTGAAGTCAAAGACTTTGGAAACGTTGGAGTTGTGGGGACAGGGAATAAAAATACTCTAGGATCAGTAGAAAAAGAAACTGAGAGGTACCTCTTTTCGGGTTGAAGTGTTGCTTAATTTCCCTTCCCCCTTTCCCCTCAGAAGATGCTTCCTTCCTGGTGGTGATGAAGCACAGAACTTCACAAAGTCAGCTGTCAAAGTGAGACATCCAAAATACATATACTCCCTGTTCCAGTCTCACTCTTTCTAACAGTATCTGGCTGCTGGGCAGCTTCTTCACTTTGGGGTATTGACACCTGCTGGCCAGTATAAAAATAGCAAACTGTTTTTTCTCAGGAACACAGTCCCAGTGCTGGATGCATATGGTTTCATATTCTTTCTCTGCCATATGGTAGAAACTTTCTGATTCAAACTGGTTGAAAGTAAAAATTATAATTTTAAAACTATTACATCTTTAAAAAAGGTCTGGTTTGGAATTTGTTGAACTACTAACGCCAAGACACCCTGAACAATGGAAGTGTTACCAGGTCTTTCCAAATACTCCACTATGCTATAAACAACAAATATGTTCCTTGGGTTCTGATTTTCGCAGATTTCAAAAATCCAAAGAACTGTGTACTCCAGATATTGTTGGAAAATAATTTTAAATGAAAGAGAAAAAAAAAGGGGTGGCTTTTCCTATGTGTATGGAAAATGTATACTTCCATTTCTTCAATTGCTTGTTCTGTGTTTGGCTGTAGAATCTAAATGGACAGTATCCTTTTAAACATTCACAGAAGTTAAATATTTTCAGTGGAAGACTGGAGAGATTCATGAGAGGAAAACCACTGAGGGTCAGTAATTGCACAGGAATGACATTTAGCTTCATCTAAAAACATTTGGAGTCAGAGATCATCAGGGGAAATGCAATATACTTGTTATTTCTGCTTTCATTCTTCAAAGTACTTTTCCCAGGCATCCCCTTTTGTTTACTCTCACCAACAGGATATTGAGTTAAACTGCCTTTTGGTGTGAGTGAACATTCTTAAACACTGGAAATACTGGAAAATGTCTATTAATGCTATATATATACATGCTATATATATACATGTTACCATAGATAAGTGCTATGACCAGCATCCTGCTCTGTGCAAGTTGAGCCTTAAGGACAGATTCATTTATACTCCTTTTATGATCCCATGGAATTCTGAGACTCACAAGAATTTTCTACTTACCTCTACATCAAATGATATCTCAATAAGTGTTTTCCCTAATTATAAAAATAAAGCTTTACATTAGATATTCCACTATTGGTACTTGCTCACTTATATTTCACAGGCTATATGTTCAATATTCAAAACACTAAGGCAAACACATTAAGGGTGTGAATTTGGTTCTCATCTTTAGTGTACATTAAATCCCTGTTCAAACTCCTTCACTGAAGAAACTGAAGAGTAACATGGTTTTAAATAATTGCAGAATAATCCTTAGAACATTGGCATTGACCTCAAAATCTCCATCAGTTTTCCTCAATATTTCTGAATGTTCCTGTGTAAACAAACCATGAGAAGGGTTAACTTTGTTTCTCTCAATAACTATATTGGATAAACTACTGTATTCAGAGAGTATAAAAATTAATTATCCATGCTGATGAGAATGACTGTAATCTGATTGTCAGCATATTTTCACTGCAGGCAAGATGGACCCACTCATTTTCACCATTTCAGCTCCCTTCATCTCATCCAAACAGTCTGAGCTGCTGTAAACAGAAATGGCATGACGCATGATTGAGGGGACATTGCTATGCAGTACATTTTTAATGCCAGCTATTTTACATTTCAATTTATACAAAATCTTCTCCACCATCTCTAGCATTAGTAGACCATTTTCCTACTCTATTTCATGAAAAGAAAGAGCAGGAATGATAGTCATTGCTAGAAAATAAGAGGCACGTATTGAAACGTTAATCAGAATGAGAGAAAAAAGGGGAGGGAAGAAAAAGAAAATCTCTTCGTAATCTTCATAAGTGATAGTAAAACATTTAAATAACCAAACAATGTAAATCTGCACTGTGAACAAACAGAACTGTCATGTCTGTCATTGTCTACGACACGACAGGACAAAAAATCAATAATATGCATGGGATATTAATGTGGTGAGGGAAAGAAGAATGCTAAGAAGGAACAGTGGTCAGGTGTGGGTGTGCTGAGAGTAAACAACCTGAACAATCAAAAACATTCTGTGTTTTGATAGACTTTTGTAGGTGGAAGAAACATCCTTTCCATACTCCACAGCAACTGAGTAAATTTCTTCATCATCGCTCAGAAGATCTACCCATATAAATACTCTTACAAATAAATGAATAAATAAAGCCCAGAAATTAACTGATTCCCTGCAACATCTCCTCATGTGAAGGAAACACGGATTAGTAGCCTAGCAAAAATACAAAGAAACAAAAACATACAGGGCTGGCAGACTTTGTAAAATAAGTACCAATCCAGAATACAGCATGTGATAAAAATGACTGCAAACCACTCTGCCTGGACATATAAGTTGTAACTTGCATAAATCACTTGTTCATGGTGTTCTTCTCACTTGCCTTACTTTAATTTGCAATTCTTTTATTTATACGGTCAGAGTATAACACTGTTTTGCCCACATAGCTGGTGCCAATTTCCAGGTCTTGCTGAAACCAATCAGAATTGTCAGAATGGAGGTAAGAGAAAGCGAATGCAACACCATGACATCTGGGGAGCTAGTTCAGTTTCCAGCCTGGTTTTAGAAACTCTCTGAACAGCCAGATACTCTTGGTTATCTTTCCCTGCTTCTTAGCTCTACCATTCTTGCATTAAGAAGAGAGGAATGGCATTTGGTTGTCTGTCATAGCTGGAAGGAGACCAGATGACACTTAGTCTTTCTTTAAAAGAAAAGAGTTCTGGTAGCATTGCTGATTTGGCAATGTTTCTATCATCCCTGTTACCCCTACTGAGACAAAGGAACAGTGAGCAGACACATGCGTTTAATGCACTTACCTAATGCAACGCTAACATACAACCTGAAGCCTGGTAGCATCCCACCTCAGTTTGTGGCATTTATTTCCACAACACTCTTTCACAATTGCAGAATAGTATTTCTCACATTATTCTTCACATTCTTCAGTGTAAAAGCAAGCACCTGCATTGTTTGCAATTTAAAAACCAAAACAAACGAAAAAAATAATTAAGAAATAATTAAGCACTGGGTGAAAAATAGCTGGTATGGAAGCACCTAAGTGAGAAATGCAAAGTACTAACATCATACCCTGAGAAGCATCTACAGACCTTAAGTTTTGCTAATGCCTATGGTCAAAACTCTTGGTTTCCTATCTGTGCTGACAGTTGTGCTCCCTGATTCACATACAGGCCTGTTTGGTATTCACAAGCTAGGCATCCCAGCCCCATAGAAATATTAAGGACACATCACCAGTGCAGAAGTTCATACAAAGCATAGCAGTTTCAGCTGTTCCCATTAAACACATGGCCTGAAGAGGAAGGAGTGCTGCCAGCCCAGAACTCTAGCCCAGAACTTTCCTCTAGGGAGCAGGACACCTGGGCTTTCCAGATATCAAAAAGAAATTAAGTTCATATTTTTCATAAGAGTATCCTAACCACCAGACAAGTAAGACTAGAGCTTTCCCCCTCTAAAAAGGAAAGACATGGTTACCAAACTGCTCTCATGAGTATATGGGGCTTTTTTCAGTAACTGCTTGATTTAAAACGCATTAAATACCCTCAGGAGCAGGGACTGGGGACCAGCACTAGCCCTTTCTGCACTATGTACCCTAGGATAAATGTAAGGGCATGCTCCCTCATGCTCGTCTTCTTTTACCGTCCCGTGAATCTTGCGTTCCTAACTGCATAATGGTTCAGACTTAGGAATAAAAAAAGGGGGGAAAACACCACCGCTGTTCTTTACCATGTCTGTGCTGGCTCTCTCTTGTAACACAGTAGATGTGTCTATAACACACGGTACCAAAGAATGCATAAATCTTAAACCAACTGCTTGCTTTGGTAACCATGAATCTGTTACATGCCCCAAATAATATCACTTTGGTTTGCATTAAAGGAGGCAGGGATGATCCAGCCAGTCCTGCACAAATGCATATCCCCAGTACCTAAACTCAGGTAAGGCAGAATTTCAGCACGCTCCTACTGCGTGGCACAGTCTGTTGGCCTATTTAGGCACCTGGCACTTGGCATGTGCTTGTGAATCTCTGGTTAGGTCCTGACTTAACACAGGGTTGAGATTTTCACTGTTGGATCCGGCCTCCAGCCTGAGTTTTTGCAGACACGTGCATCAC
This sequence comes from Ibycter americanus, assembly GCA_035590275.1. Classification (NCBI taxonomy): domain Eukaryota; kingdom Metazoa; phylum Chordata; class Aves; order Falconiformes; family Falconidae; genus Ibycter; species Ibycter americanus. The sequence continues at coordinate 33,140,145 of JAVJGI010000040.1, forward strand.
AGTACTTAACTTTCTTTTTGTATCCAGAACTTGTGAAATGTTTACCAATATCTACTTAGCTGTATCATCAAGTTGATTGAAAAATCAGACATATTAATTTTAACTGCTTGGTCCCACAATAGACTCTGAATTATCCTTCTGTCCTGGTGGTTCAGAATTTTAAAACTAAATTGTAATTACCCTTAGATTATAACTTTCATATCTCCTATTATATTAATATTTTTGAGAGACATGAGACTGCCAGAGGGGAGAGAAGAAAAAAAATGGATTTACAAATGCAATAATAGGACAACTTATGAAACAAGAAGGGCCCTTTTTTTAATTTGTATTCTGTATTTGATTTCATATCTCTCTGTATGCAGGCTCTGCTTTTTACCTTTCTGGATTTCCAGGAGAATTTTGTTAATATGAGCATTGACCTTTTGCAAACAATATGGGAGAAAGGAGAAAATTTTTAATCAGTTTAATATTCATTTCAATCACTGCAGAAGTTTCATGCAACCCACTAAATATACATTAAAATGAAGATTGTTAGTCTATATTGGTGATGTGAGGTGTAATACAATAGCTATCTATAAGTCTAATTTATAAAATGCAGGCCTATAACCACTATTTCTCTTTTTTCTGATAAAGTATACCACTTCCATGAAACTGGAACTTTTCATATTAATTTGGAGTTCTTGCTTTCTGAGGGAGATAAGAAGGAAATGAAGACAAAAGAAGCTGAAGTTTATCCCTGAGGTTTCAGAAGGTCGAGACAACTAAGCTGACTTTGCCAAAACTGTATGAAGACATGCCTGATGGCCCGCACCATGTGGTTCTTGGCTTTGGGAGTGTCATAGGAAGCAAAGTACAATATTCACAACAGGGCTGCATTTACCTCTAGCTGTAAGCCACTGAAATATTGCACAGAATCTGCATGTGGAGATTTAGGTTATTTTTTTCTATTACAAGGAATTTTCACTTAGGAGTAGAACATTAACTTTTTTTGTTCTGACATCATACAATACCCTACACTTCAGATTATGACATTTTAGTGTTTGTGAACTCAGGTTAAATTAAGTGGTTTAACCACTACACTTGATCTTTCTCTGCAAATGAAGGAGTAGGACAGAATTATGATTATGTAAGTGTCTTAGATGAGTATTTCCATGCTCTTACACAGCTGGATTTAAATTCATTCCTCTCTCTGAACTCCCTGGATAAACAACATTCGGCTTCCTAGCAACCTCATTTGTCCTAGGTCATTCAGACACATTATTACAATTACAGTTTGGTTTGAAATTATAAAAAATACCTGTGTTGCAGGCGTACAATTTCTTTTGCTCTGAAGCTCTTGCACTAAGCAGCAGAAACAAGCTGAAAGACATGCTTCAGGTACCGTACTCTGTTAATTTCTCTCCTGCTCCTTACACTCTGTGAAAGGATGTTGCAGGTATAAATGAGAAGAACCAAACCCATCCTTTGCCTTTTGTGTGTAACAGAAATTTAAGCAGGGATACAGAGATGCCATACTGAAATGAGTCCAGCAGAGGTTACCCAGATGGACGGTGGGCTGAAGTTCATGACATGCAGAGGGAAGCTGACAGCCAGGTTTGTTCAGTTTTCAGGAAAAGGCTAATGTTGATCTAGCTGGGGATGCTGTGTGATGGGGCACTGAGATGATGGAGTCTGTTCTTGGTGGTGCACAGCAAAAGGATGATGTGTGACACAGAACATCACAATGAAGGCAATCAGCCATGGAAACAACTTACCCAGCTGAGTAATTGTCATTGCTGAAGGAATTCAAAATTTGACTAGACAAGTTCATTAGGAAATGCCCTAGGCCATCCCTGATTTGAGCAGGTGTTGGACAAGATAACCTCAAGACGTCTTTTCATTATTCCACAGTTCCAGCTTTTGTACATGCTACTGTTGCTGAAGCAGCTGTGTTTCAACTACACAGATGTGCTAAGGGATGCTTACTGTACAGAACAGGTGCCAGACCCATATCATTAAAATCAGTTTGGGGTTCTACAAGTGACTTCAGCAGAAGCAGGCCCTAGGCTTCAGTTCCAGCTATTTGCATTTATTCAGTGAAAGTTTACAAGTTCTGATGCTCATAAAGAAATGCTTGAAGTTGTTTCCTAACACTTCTGCTTCATTTAAAGTATATGCAAGAGCAAAGTAATTCAAATTCCAGTGACTTGAAACTACTGTTAATCTCTCCCCGCGATGAAATATTTTGTTTCATCTCAAAAACTAATTTAATACCTTTGCCTTTCTGTCCTGCATTTGCATCCATCCCTATACTTCATTTTTTCCATGGTTTCCTCTGACACTTCAAAGAAGGAAAACAGAGCATGCAGTGTAAATCAGGCTAAGTTTTTCTTGGATACCTACTCTTCATTAAAAAAAACCACTAACCAGTAAAGTATTTTATGGTTTCCATGGCTGCTACTATCCTACTGAGTTCTATACCTGAAATGGTCTTTTATAGCAGCTCCTAGAAATAGTCTAACACAGAAGCCTGTGTACTTCTAAGCCTGGTTGTATTACATTTGATATTGCAATTCTTGGATTATTTTTTGTCATTGTTTTACACAGATATTCCTCAAACCTTCATCAGACCTAGAACGGACTTTTGCAAGCCACACAGACTTTAGGATCTCAGTTTTTTATGTAATGTCATTTGCATCTTTTTGAAGGCCTTCATTAAACTGTACAAAAGAACAGATGATAATTTAGACTGTATTGACACAAAAAAAGACCTGAATTTCTCCCTACAAACACACACAATGCAGAGAAGAAGAATAAAAACATACGCATGACCAGCACAGAAGCATTCCCCAGGCATGATGTCTGGTGATCAGGAACAGTACAAGTTCAGAGGGAGTAAGCGGTTGTTCCAGCACCTAGAAGTCAATGAAAATATCACTAATTATTTTAGGCAGAGGAAAAAGTGGCATAGCTACACTGATACTGTTGTCCTCCCGTGTAAGGACGATCTCATTGATTGCAAATCACTGGGTTTCAGCAGATTTCCAAAGCAGTGTGTACATAGTGGTGCCCAAGCTTCATAGTCATCCCTCTCCAGGCTAGGCTGCCACTCTGAAAGACAGAAGAAAATCTGCTTTCTCCTTGTTTTTCAGTTTAAAAGATTAATGTATTAAGTCTGTCAGAATTTATACAATTGGATCAGGCAGCAGTTCCTGCATGCATTTGGACAGTGTAATTCAAAGTTGGCTTTTGTTTAAACCCAGTATTATTTTCTGAAGATGTTAGTAAATAAGGTGTTTCTGCACGTGTGGTGTTATTTATATCAGTTAATGACATTTTTAAGTGGCAGCTAATTTGTTTCTGGTTTCTTAAATCATCGCCAGTTGAAATTTTTAGTTCAAAGTTTCACATTACTTCCCTAGAAATGATGCTTTAAGAATATCTATGTAAACATTTTCTCACTATAGCTAAACATCATAATTTCTAGGAAATCATATGCAAACATCACAGATGTAACTACGGGTATGGTTCTGTCTGGGCAACTAACATCCTGCTGTCAAGGACAATGATGTCATGGAAGCCCGATGAGATGGAGCTTTGCAACACCTTAAGCAGGCACATCCAGAGGAACATCAGAGGCAGAAGTTTCTAGCTATATAGGCATCTGTGGTTCCTGCAGTCCAGTTTCCCCAATTAAAAATTCAAAACCTGCTGAATTTTTCTGCTTCTAGTAACTTACCTGGTCTAGTTCCTCCACAGATATTTTGAGTATTTCTGCATTACACTGGACCCCAGTTTACTGGTGTGTCTGCAGCTGGACCACATGTTACTGGGGTAGGAACTACCACCATTCAGTTTTAAGGATGAGCTTGTTATTACTGTTTCTACTTATCCAAGCCTTTTCCTGAACTGGGTACAGCTTAGGTAGAAAAGAGAACCTGGGCCAAACTGTAATGATAACAAATACTAATCTGGTGACGGCTGAATTTTTAATGGTGACAAACTAGAAATACACAGACCTTTTCAGGTGAGGAAGCAGAGCAATTCAGCTACTCAGTCCAAGCTCAGTCCAAGGAAATTAAAGAAATACATCCGGAAACCTTGATGCTGAGGTACATGATTTAAATGCAAGACTACTGCTCTTGAATTAAAAAATGGTAATGACCACCTTTCAAATACAGTTACTGGAGAGACCAAGGGGAAGCCATCTCCAATCCGAGTAGGACTACATTTCCCCTGATTTACATTCTCTTTTTCTCACTGAATGAGGAACTTCATATGCCTATCTGCCAGCCTTTGGATCTCAGTGTGCAGAGCTGCATATCTCACCTTTAAATTTTTTGAACACTAGAAACTCAAACTGTTAATAATTGCCTTAGGTAAGTGTAATTTTCAGAATGTGACCAATGTATTTACTCTGTTGACTGTACTCTCTGAAGCAAAGTGTGGTGAGAGAGATATCCTGCAGAGACTAAAGTAACTATATTTATTTCCCATAGTAAAACTGCCATCACCTTTCCTGTATTGCCACTAACTGGTCTGATTAACCTCACAACAGAGCCAATTTTACACTGGAACAATTCCACCATCTTCATATAAGGTTGCCTTCATTTAAATTTAATCTGAGAGAAGTATCAGGCTCCAAACTTGATTTAATCCAGAGAAAATCATAAGAAACTTAAAGTAGGTCAGTTTGAATCTTAAGCTATTTGATTTCATCTCTTAAAAAAAAAAAAAATAGCTTTTAGCACTGAAGAAACAGTCAAGAGATTTGCCCATCATAATCATTTGAGTTACAGACTGTTTTGTGCGCCCTATACTCCAATGTTACTAATTTCTTCCAGTTTCCTGCTTTTTTACTGCTTCAAGGGGAATGAAATTAGCACTGAACAAAATCTATATTTTCAGGCTTGAGGCTTTAGACACATAACATTTTTGAACACTCAGCAGAAATTCTACAGGTTTATAACTGGTGTTACAAATAGTTTATCAAGGCAGAACTGCAAAACAACTGGAAAGGATTATTCAAAATAAATTAAAATGAGACATGAACTGTAGTACTGGCATATACCTTATATTAGATACACTTATTAGACTTCCAGGGCTTCCTTTTCTCTTTCCAAAATGTTGATGTGATTTTTTTAAAGTAGAAACGGTATGATTTTGAGCTTTGAAGACACAGCACATGTTCCAAAGCCCAAAGTATTACAAAAAGATTAATAGACACTGAATGAAACTCCTAAAAAAAAATTCCTGAATGGATGCATCTTTATATTTAATTGTTTTTTTCTTATTTAAAAAAAAAAAAAAAGAAAAAAAAAAGAAAAAAGAAGTGTGGCCATCACTTGCCTACCAAGTTATTTCCTAAGCAGAAATAGCAAATCTCAGTGATCACTGTGTGTTCCACAACGCCTTTCCCAAGGACACTAAATTATATTTTCCTTTCCTTCTCCAGATCCCAGACTTGTCCTTCCCTTCATCCTGCCCCACCACTTTGACCAAGCAGAAGCCACCATGGAGTTGACTGATTCAGAGCTATGGACAAACCGGTACGTATTCTCAGACTTCTTGGCTGGCTGATTTCTCTTTGATCAGCTCAGGGCTAACATCTACCTGCAGCCTCAGCAGGAACACAAATTCAGATCTCTAGTTTTGTGAGAGCTTTATACCTTTAAGTTTTTGTCAGATTTGGCTAAACCAATCAACGTGAAAAAAACTATTGGGGTGAACTAAAGACAGGTTCTGTATCAGCCTCATGTTATTAAAACTTAAAGCTACAAGCATTATTTACTTTGTTATTGCACTCAGTGCTGTTCTGTTACACTTTGAGTCACATTTGTAATGGGTAGTTTAAAGAATTGCAAAATCATAGAAATCCTGAACAAGTATATCCTGTAAATAGCAATAAAAGATTGTTTATCATCCCCTGGAAGTACTTTCATCTTCTAGTTTTGTGAAAACTTTGCATGATCTTCTAAAACCTTAACGCAATGCTCTGTGTAACTTTTACCTTAATTTAAAGCAGAACAACAGAAATGCTATGTTTGCAGTATGATTTATTTGACCTGAGAATGCCTTGGGATTTATTGTAAATTGTGAGGCTGCAGAGCTCTGAAAGAAGCTTTTAGCAATTCGCTTATTTACTGTCTTTGACCATACCCTGAAAGGTAGAGATACTCAAATTTTTTTTTTTTCTCAGACTTAGACTCTTTTATGCTTATGTTGTCAAATACAAAGCCATTTATAAGCAGAATAAAGAACAACTTCCCAAGAAAATACTGAGGTTCACAAATGAAAGGGCTAGAGCACTTACCTATAAAGAGTTGCATGTAGGACTATTACTACTTAATTTTACAGTGAGTGATGCCTTCAGAAAAAAAAAACATTACTGATCAGCATTAGAAAATAGAATAGCACACATGAAAAATTTTTAAACCTGTGGAGAAAGGAGTACTGAAGAACAGCTACCCTTATATAAGTATTATCTATCTTGCCCATGAGCATGTCTGATGGTCAGGTGGTTGCACTTCCCACAGGAACTGCTACCATCAATCTCTTAATCAATTTAGTTCTGTGGTTGAGGGTACTTTTCTTAAAATTTTGTATCATAACTCAAGGAGATTAACCTAACTGGAAAAATACTGAATCATTCCTGACATTTGCCATCCCATGCTGATATTTATATTAAATAGTTTAACTGTACTGTGGAAGTTTTAAATATTTCTTTTACTGTAGCAAGAACTCCTACTTTCAGAAAAATACGACAAATCTTCAGCTACCTTACGATGACCAGTAGCTGAGCAGTTAAGATGCAAGAAGTGTGTGAAAGTTTAAAGATCCAAGTTTCTGCATAACATAGCTTGGACATGCCCCCAGATCTCACTGACAGAAAAATGACATAAGTGATTGTCCATAGAACTGAATGGTTCTACTGTCAACTGTCTGTCTTCCTTCTGTAACCCTTACTATTTTTATACAGGTTATAAATCAAGATACAAAATTAATCCACATAACCACAAGCAACCTTTATAAAATATATATACATATAAAAAATAAATAAAAAAATCAGTCTCCCTCCTGCTCTTTTCTTGATGAAAAAATTTTTCTCTCACTTAAAGCTTGTTTCCTGTCAGATTCCATATGTTCTTTTCCATGAAAAGTTCAGGTTTTATGGAGAAACCTGTTCTGATGGAAAAAAGTCTTTCCACTGGAAAATTCCCCACTAGCTCTAACCCAATTCCCTTCCTTGAGATCACAATGAGAGTTAAAATATTCATTCCTGCTATGCTTTCACCGTAACTTCAAACTGGCCACGCTGCTGTTCTAGAAGTCCTGGGTCCCTTAAATTGCTGCCTCAGAGGTATTTTGCCCGTCTGAAAGCCACTTAACGGTGAAGCTTTCACTCTCCCCATATTAAAATGCCTCCTCCTGAAGCTGATGTGAGCAGCAGCCACAGAAACCAACTGACATTGCAAATGTTTTAGTGCTCACAAACCTCAGATGCACTGCATGTCCTTCGGCGTCACCTCCTGCCGCGCAAGGAGCACAACACACAGGGTCTCCGAGCAGCTGCCCCTCGCTCTTCCCAGCCCTGAGAGCACCGAGCAGTAGCAGTGGGGCTGATGAGACAAGGCACAGCCAGTTGTCAGCTGTCCCCAGCTGTGGTGCCTCTTCCAACCTAACACAGCTATCCCACGGGTTTGGGGAAGTCACAGCAGTGAAGGATTCCCACTCACGTCTACTTGCAAGGCAGTTTTTCTTAGCACAGAACCTGCTGCAAGGCAAGACACTGACAAGGCACACTTCTTCAGAGCCTGCTTTCCCTCATATGCTGCTTCATTACAGCCTAATTCTGACTTTGTACCATTACGAGCACATACAGATTTGTCCTGTCCATAGGCACGAGGAAGTCTACATGCCCCTGGAGGGAAGCTGCAGATGGGAGAGCACTAGGCTTTGTCTCCCCAAATCTGTGGCATAGTTATAGGAAAGAGTTCTACATGATTCTTGTTCCAAATTTATAATTTTTCATTGCTTCCCATTAAAAAAAAAAAAAAAAAAGTCTGGTGTGAAACTGAACAGAGACATATCAACATCCAAGATCAATCAAAAAGATAAGAATTTCAGTATACAATCAGCAGTATTTTATCACTTTGTGTAGCTGGGAGTTGTAAACCATCGCAAATACAGTACTCAATATATACGGTATACGTAATACAGTGCCATGTAAAAGCTTATTTATGTGACAGGTGCTTTAACGGTAAATAAAATGGACTTGGCAAGGACAGACTTAATGATGTGGCATTCTCATTTGAACTGTCTCAGGACAGTGGGTAAGAATTCATCCATTCTTAAATGGGTTCTTCTAGGAAGAACTCCCATTAACCTTTCGTGAACCTTTTATAAACTGAGGAGTATTGAAAGTGTTCTAAACCAGTAAATACTAAAAATATGAAATAAATGTTGCAGAAACACAAATCTGCTGGGATTTATTCTTTGGAATCTTTCACCTTGCACAGATTTGAAGACAAGGACTTTCTTTCCTTCATAATAAGTATAATTTGAGTGATTGATTGCATGGTTGAAAATTGAATTTAGTATTTTTGAAATATGCTTTGTTTAAGAACCCAATATATTTGAGCCTCCTTCTGTTTATGGCTCAGTAACTGCTCCACTAGCTTGCTTTCAAAGATGCAGCAATTTTTTCCCTCTGCTTATTGTCAGTTTTTCTAGAAAACTATCTATCTTCTTTAATGATTTTCTTCTCAAAATGTCTTTCAAGTAATTTAAAACTTTTTCTTTTGAATAAACAAACCCATATGAAGAAATCCTATAACAACTCTTATCCCAAGGGACTGCAAGACTTATGTTCCTCTCCAAATACAAATTCTCATCACAGACTCAGTACAGTCCATGATTCACAAATCCTAGGGGATTATTGCAAAACATTAAAAACATAAACACACAGGCATACTTTTCATCAGTAAAAACAGTATGAGGGGAAACTACAGACAACAGAGATCACTATGTACGAGGACATGACTCCAAAGTTTATGGCTTCATAGAATGAAGCAGAATCCACAGAGAAATAAAGAAGTGTTTTATTTCCTTAATTTGTTTTTATTCCCAGGAAGACTCTTACCTAACAATTAAACAAACCCCAAAACAGTGAGAGAACCCACTCACTATGGCTCTAAAACACAGCAGAAATGGAGGAACAGTCTTTAAACTTAAGACATATTTCAGGACTAAGATGCCACTGTAAGCAGGTGAGAAGGTGGAGGAGTTTCTTTGCCTTCTCAGCAGTAGGGCTTGGGATGTCTGAATTCATCATGACTGTGATATCAAGTCACATTTACCTGTTTGTCCTTATGTACAGCCATGTATAATCATCACGTACTCTATAGAAATTTCTCCCTTCACAATACGCAAATATCTCAATATTTTTACCTTCAAAATTCTGTGGAAATAGCTCTCTCATCTTGGATTTTTTGTACTAAACACCCAAATAGCCACTTGGCTCTTCCAGTTTTATCAGTCTCATTTTCAATAGCTTATTTAATTGCTTCTTCTATTCCCTTTTTGATCATTTGTGCCACGTTCAGCCCATGTGTGGAACATAACCTATTCTCTTCAAGTAAATCTCTGTTAAAATCCTATTTCAAGTAAGAACACTTCATTAATTTTTCTACATATGCAGGTATTTCTTGAATTTATGAAAATATTCTGACTTCTTTATACCTATGTTTTATACCATTAACTCTTCTTAGCAGACACCATGTTTAATTTGTCTATTCAGAGTTGTGGAGTAAATTTTTGAAGCTGAATAAATATTTGTATGTCCTGTAAAAGCATAACATCCTTTATATATGTTGGATAATAAAATGAACTTTATTTTAGCATCACATGGATTTTGTGTATTTTTAAGCTTCATGTATGTATTTGGCACATTGATGTTAGGAAGTATGGGTCTGTTAACAGATATGGTGCCATTTAAATAGCTGGTCAAATGAGAAGATAAGTGACATAACATGCACGGATACTACAGGGAATTTTTTTAGTTCAAGTCACAGACAACTAGATTTTGGAAGGGTAGGATAGACAGTCAATTGAGAGGTACATAAGCAAAATAGGTAGTCATCTAAGATGGCATGGCACTGCCAGCTACCCTTCCTATGCTAAGCTGTCCTGACTTCTGCATCTGAGGCAGTAATAAGGATGTATGTCAGCTACTAATAGGAGTGAGAGGAGATCACCTCCCAGCGGTAACCTCAACCCTTCCATCTGTCCACAATGCAGGAGCAGTAAACTCAACCATCTAGTGTGCTCTCATCCTAGCTCACAGCTTTGCCATGACAACATGGAGTAGATCCTCTTCCTTGAAGAAGCAAAATTCAATTTTAACAATATTTCTGATAGACCGTGAGCCAACATTTGTCTCCCATTCATATTACATGTATCCAGTAACTATGTCTGGTACCTGGAGCATATCGATTCATTAGATTAATCTAGCATCCAAGGTCAACAACCACTATAGCAGCTTTCCTGTCTATATTAATAGTCCATCTTTTCCCAAAGGAGAGTAAAGGAAAAATGACAAAAAACCTCAGCTCCACTACCCCTCCATATTATTCTTTGAATTACCTTTGCAGAGGTAAACAAAATATTGAACAGTAGCTATTGTCTTCTACTATACAGAAAGGAAAAGGCATATAAAGATGGTGCAGGAGAACTCTATAAACTACAAATTATGCTAAAAGCAGGGCTTGGTGACTTAGTCCAGAACACAGAAAAGCTGTGCATCTTCTGAGATGGGAAGGACACTCTTATCCCTGGGTCCTACTGCAGTATCATGCCTTCTGTACTATGACTTGTTATAGACATGCACCACATGCACCACTGAACAAAATTTGCCCATCTGTTGTAGAAGAACTCTTCATATTTGCATTCTTGTAGTCTAGCTGCAAGGCCTCTAAGAGACCATGTCAGGTAGCTTCATCTACAGGTGCTCATCTGAATTGCCCGATTCTATAATTCAGTTGTCCTGATTCCTTTCATAATGTTGTGAGAAGAAAGGCATAAAAAAGCCTAATCTCCCTTCAAGAGGTCTATTGCTCCCCCTCCAGACAGCTGGGATGAATCTCAGTCTCTGCACTCACCTCCCCAGTGGTACTGCTTCAAGGCATAGCGAAGAAATGAGAATAAACATGTTACATGTTACATGACCATATCAAGTCAGAGTTTTAAAACACAGTGCTTATTGTCAAAAGAAGCCTTTTCCAAACTGTCATTTTCAAATTTACTAGACAGGTGTGTGACAGAGTAAATCAACATAAAAAGGAAAGCAAATAAAATACACTGCAGGATTAAAAACAATTAATACAACACAAACAGTGAGCAAGAAACAGACTGATGATTTGGAGCCTGCTATTTATTAAAGGCTAAAGCATAGTAGGTGGCTGAGGTTATTGTATTTTTCTATCAGTGACATCTGGTTTCTTGGCAGTTTCTGTAGGCAGTAAGCACCTCAGAGCCCTTTTTAGCTTTGCCTGTGGGTAGGGTACTGAATCCAATGGGAATGCATAAACACTTCTGTGCAGCTCATCCTATAGGGCATATTTTTCTCATATTATTGTGCTACAGAGTGCTACAGCAAAATCTGCTTGCTCCTGCCCAAAAAATAAATACTTAAAGAAACATCTGTATTAAAATGTTTGTATATTCAGGATGAACTACTTATGTCATTTAGAAATAGCAAGATATACATTTCAGTCTATGCTAAAAGAAACTGTAAAGTCATAATAACACCTTAGCAAATAGTCTGCTCCTCCTGTGAGTCCAGGATCATACCTGTACACTTAGAAAATATTTTTTACTGGTTTCACCTCTTTTAGTCCTTCAAAACCAATACAGCTGACAACATATGAAAAAGATTACACTTTCCTCCAGCTGACAGTGGCACAATTAACTGACGATTTCTCCATCACTTGTGCCTGAGGGCACCACTAAAGTAGAAGTAGTGCTGAAAATAGAGCTTGGTTATTTGTGAGAAATGGCAGGACAGATCAGTAATTTAACTACAGGTTATGCACATTTTCAGAGCAATCTTGGAATGGGACAGTGGTAGCCAAAAGTTTGACTAATGCCAAAGATGAAGTTTGATTAATTTCCAGAAGACTGTAATAAATATTTACCAACTGTAATAGGGAAACAAGACCTGATGACACAAGAGTAGATAACATTCTTGTACAATGTTATCTACTAGAATAAATTAATACATGAACAGTTTTAACTACTATCCAACAGGAGAGTAGAGACTGCAGCAAGAGGTTCTAAATCTATAGCATTTGGTTGTAAATTCACTGGACCTTGTCCCTAAGCATTCAGGATTACATTCACAAAAGGTATTTGCATGCCTTATACTGTAATAGTCACTCAGTGTTTATTACTTTAAAGGGAAATAAGCACTGAAATCCCTTTGTAGATCAAGCACTTAGCTCTTAACAAAGACTACAGCACTTTTAATTTACCTGTATGAAAAGGATGCAAAACCCAATCTTTTATTGAGTCTTTAGTGTAACCTTCAAAACTGCTCAATGTGTGTATTGGTAAATGGCAGGACTCTTCAGCTCATGATCCTCTGACTACTTTTGGTCAATAAGCAGAAAAAACGTATCTGTTGAACCATCGTCATTCCTTGCTTGGTCTAAACAAAGTTCTTTTCCAAAAACCTAGCTGAAAAGCCCTGGCTGTGGTTTGCTTTGTACATTAGTTGTGCAAGCAGCTCCACTGACCATTAAGTTGTGACTGCTTTTGCTAATAGAACACTAATTGAGGATGTTAAAAAGCATCACCATCAGCTTGTACAGACTGCTTTCTATATGACATATTTGGCGGAGCAATAGAAAGATTATAGAAGCTTAATAGAAAATAAATTAGAGTCAGGAAGAAGATGGAGGAGACCTGATATAACACCTAGCATGAATTTAAGCAGGACACAGCACCGGAGCACTGAAGAAGCAAGAGAAGTCTGGTGGTCTCATGACAAAGTGATACTGGTTCTCAGGATGTTCTGGTGTTGGCATGGTAGGAATCAAGATAAAGCACCTAAAGAAGAATATAATGTTTAGTGGTTGTAGAAGAGCTGAAGAGGGAAATCAGAAAATTTAAGAGGCATTTTGCAGAATGGGAATGAGGAAGAAAGGAATACTGGATTATTATACAAATAAAACTTAATAACTATATGACTGATAGCAAGCTTCATGAGTTTTCTGGGTTAACTTTAGGTTAGAGGTGAAAATGGGGGGAAGTTATGCTAAACTACTGAAGGAACATATATCTCATGATACACAGGGGCTGAGGATGCAAAAGACCAGGGTAACTGGCTGTATGAGTACACGCTCATAGACATGCACACAGAAGGAAGTAGAATGGGGTTATCCAGTAGCTCACAGTACTTTGCTTCCAGCCCACCTCTATCAGTCAGATGCCCTTAAAAATAGGGGGTCTTTGCTAAAGACCAAACAGCCATGTATGAATAAACAGGGAAGCTGTAACTAAGAACTTTTCCAGGTTTTCATCTGAAGGAAAACTGACTGGTCTGCTGCTTTGTAACTCTGGAAAAACTATAATTTTAAAGAGCGGCATAAATCTTCCACTTTCCTGATAAAATTTACTGCTTTTCATAAACTTCTTAATCACAAACTTACTAGTGCTTTTGATTAATGACTGGGGAGAGAAAAAAAGTCATATTTTATTTGAATAAGAAATGGCAGTTTTGTAGCACTGAGAGCCATAATCAAGGTAACTCTATAACAGAAGGGAAATGGCTTCTTTCCAGCTTTTACAGCACTGATTGAGCTTTTAAATACTAAATAAATCTCTTTTCCTACACTACTAAAACTTTCATTGTCCCAAGAACAAGCTTAAACCTGCAACGATATGAAATACATTAGTAAAGTCTAATACAGGAAGGGGGGTGGGAGAAAGCCCCATTTTAACCACTCCTTTAAACACTTCAGGTGTTCTATGGGTTTTTTCCTCCTTAAATAGAAATAGACTTCCAGCATCAGTGACCTTAAAAAGCAAATATTTTATTGCATCTTACCACCAAACATATTATATCACCTTTGGAATCTCTTTATCTAGGTTTATCTCCAGCACACAGTACTTCGGCGTCTAAGAACATTCAAGTATAACTCCTAATACTTAAGACACAGTCTTCCAAACATTTATGGACATTATGAACATTAAACAGAGACATAATTCCATCAAATTAATTTTTTCCCCTCACAGTTTCGGTAAAAGAATTTACCTTTTTTTAAAGTTAGCCATATGCACATATCTCAGCAGAACCAGAATGCAAAAGCACAATAGCTGATGGCAAGTAGAAGAATCACTAGTGTAAGTAATTGTCTTGCACAGCTGTTGTATGTATACAAGAATCACTCCAGTGTTATGTGAGGACACAGGAGACAGACTGGTATTTCAGATGGGTGCAAGCTAATTTCAGTACATTGAGTTAGAGAAGGTTAAGCTACCCTTCTCCTTAAATTTTGTGACAGCTGTGTAGAGGTCACCTTAAAAGTAAAGCAAGATGCTTTTGTAGGGGGTTTGGAATATTGAGGTTAAGGAGACAATCAACAAAAATGAAAAGAAATCAGTCACGTTTAAAAATATTGTTGGGATTAGAAGTGCTGCAATGGATGTTGCAGGATTTCCCTATCCACAAGATAGAAGAGTCCGAATTAGAATTATTTTTAAATAGCAGAGCATGTGCTAATAACAGTCTACTAATTTAAAAGTTACAATAGGAAGAACAGCTTTTTATTCACATTGCTCTGAAAAATCTAAAAAGGGAGCATGAATTCTTCACACCATTACCTGAACATAAGTAAACACCTTCCTGCAAATATAAAGCGAATGTAGCAGGTCAGCCAAATTAATGAAGGACTTTTTTTGCCATGAAATGCTCATCTTTTTAAACCTATCTCACTGTTTAGCAGGAGTGACTCTTAATGGTGAAATACTAGCCTCTACAGATTCTCTTAGAGCTGATCATGTTACCAGAAGTATAATCAATGTTATACTTACAAATGAGAGGTTTAGGAGAAGCAAGAAGTGGAGCCTGACTTGTTCATAGAGTCATTACTCTTCTACCTTTTGTTACTGAATCAAAGGAGTTGCCAAATCAAATCCAATCATTAACATCAGAGCCTCACGAAGTGCAGGCCAAACAGGTCACGAGTACTTTACAGGCCAGGCTTATTCCAAGCATTTTCCCTCCTACAAGTTTCACATATTTCATCCAGCAAGTTGAAATGAAATTACCACTGTGCTCTGCCCTTCACAAGTAATGGAAGTACAGGGCTAACACTTGCTCTTTCTTTCCTTCTTTCTTTGTGTTTCAGTTAGTCTTTGTGCTATAATCTATACAGCTATACTGATTCAACAGATGTTGAGAATAGTTCTTTTCATCTTCACAAAAGGTCAGCCTAGTACTGCAGAAGAGTGAGAGCTGTGAACATGTATCCCTTTTTGTCAGAGGTCAGAACCAAAACCAGGTCCTTAGGATACAACCCACTAGATAGTTGCATTAAAATATTCCCACTGCTCTCTTTTAAAAGATGGGAAAAGAAAGCAGAAGCCAATACAGCACCCTGAAGAAGTTAATCATATTAGGCACTACGTTTTTGAATCAAGCTACTTACACAAAATGTGAATGTTTGCTTGACAGCTGGGTTTTGTAATGCATTATCTGTTCAGAGTGAACCAAGTTGTTAATTTGACTTAGAAGTACCATTAGGAATGGATTTAAAATAATAAGAATTCCTGCCTCTTCCACCAGAGGTTTTCCCATCCAAACAATCATTCATCACAAGTGCAAAAGCACAGAAAAAAAAGCTAGAATCGAAACCAAATAGATCGGTCTTGATCCATGCGTGTAAGGGAAAGCCTTAGACAGTAATTACAACCCTACATTTAAGTAGAGAAAAATACACACAGGAAAACTGTAAAAGTTTGATGGACTGGTTGAAACTGGGGCAAGTCCCAAATCAGTGTTTTATCAACTATATCACATTAACTCCATATTTAAAGAGGTTTTTTTCCTCCACTAAGCCACTGTTTTTGCCGTGCTCAGTTCTCACTTCGTTGCTATGTTGTTGGCTAGATTAAATAGCTTGTGTTGGTGGCATGCTTTAAATATTTATGTTAGCAAAAACATAAGGCTTAGCATCACTGCAGTGGGAAGAGGATGCTCTGAGGGTATGCAGAATATATGATGGATTTAGAGGAATACATTACGCACTTCTTAGAGCTTTCATTCTTTTGATAACACAGTGAATTTCAGATTTCCAAAAGAGATGCAATTTATAACCAGATAAACCTATTTCCATTTCCCTAAGATAAAAGCATTAGCATTATACAAGTTTTCCCATTACTGGCATGAAACATCCTAAATGAATCACCCTCTCTTCCTCCTCTCCCCACAATGATCACTCACTTACAAGAGAGTATAGGAAAGCATGGCCACAGATGTTTGTCCTCCACGCTTATTTCTGCTCTTCCCCACAGGTGCCTGCCTTGTGCATCTCTGGGTCCCTTTTCATCCAAATTAAGACATGTGTTCATTTCCCCAGTCCCTCTTCAAAAAAGTATGTCAAGCTTTTATAACTAAAATAATTAAAAAGTAATCTTAGGAAAAAGGTAATGGGACTGCATCACTTAAGTTATCACATTTGCTTCTCTTTCTTAAACTTCTCAATTTTATTAAAAAGGGAAACTGCAGAAGCCAACAAATAAGGAACATGAAAGTCTAACTCTATCCTAATCACCTTCTGATATTTTTCAGTGTAAACAAAATAAAGTATTTCCTTCTCTACGTCTTCCTCCTGCCCTTACACCTACAAGAGAATATAATTGAGGAATATTGAGAAGACATTGGTTAGGCACCAGGCAC
The DNA here is from genome assembly GCA_035590275.1 of Ibycter americanus. Classification (NCBI taxonomy): domain Eukaryota; kingdom Metazoa; phylum Chordata; class Aves; order Falconiformes; family Falconidae; genus Ibycter; species Ibycter americanus. Next base: position 33,157,084 of record JAVJGI010000040.1, read on the forward strand.
CAAGAATAAGATTATATATTGAAAACATTCAGAATAAGAGATACTTATTTTTATTGGGTTTTTTTAAACACACACACACAAAAAAAAAATCCTTTTTTTTAATGGGGTCTGCTTTTCACCCCACATTAAATGGCTTTGAGTTCCAAAACAGAACAGGTTCTAGACCTAAACCTTACCAGAATTTGAGATTCAGTCATGATTCAAGAATTTCTCTACTTTTCATGTATATCAAAGTTTTGTTTTCCTGATGTGCTCACTATGAAAGTTAAACTCACCTGATGTTTTCTTATCGTTTTATTTAAGGGAATTAAATTCCTTTCTACCACTCCACAAAGACAAATACTACCATCCTTGTTCTTCGTGGGTATTCTACATAAGAGAAACAATGATCTGCAGTTAAAAAAAGTCAATCATAGTCAGCTAGTTGTGTGTGAAATCACATGAATGCAGTGACTAGACTCTTGCATTCTAGCTTCGAATATAAAGATATCTGTAAAGCAGTGATTCTGAAACCAATATCACAATATCTTTTGTGAAAAATATATTCAAAATTTTTAAGAGCAAGATGCATTCCAGGTTGCTTCTATTTTACAAGGCTAGAAAACAAAGCAGCAGAACCACATCTTTTTTGGGAGTCTTGGCATTTTACTGAGCTTTTTGGCAGCTTGCTATTTCAGTGTATGCTTGCATGGTTCAGAGATCTTACTGATCCGACTAGCATTTGGGGGGAAATAATTTTACCAAAGTGACTTTCTTTTCAACCTCTTGATGTAATTAGCCTTCAGACAGAAAAAAAGCAACTTGTCCAGTAAAAGTTTTTAAAATTGGTGCACAGACAGCATATGCAGCTGCACACTGAAATACACTTTCCCGTCCAGGAGTCAGCCCTTTAGAAGGGAAAGGTTGTCTGCTCTCCTTATCTTCTTCGTGAGGTTTCCTACTGAGGACATTCAGCAGAGGAACCCTGGTCTGCTTCCCCACTGTAAACAGCTGCAGTACATACTGACAAAAAATTTCACAGAAGGATGTTTGAGCTCATTGCACATATTTTGAGAAAAGCTAACACTTGAACTTCATATTTTGAACAACCCCAGTCTCCCTAAAAGTGGCTCACACACAAAGGGTTTCCCCTGGGAAATATCCAGCAGACCACATACAGGCAATTTCCCATATAAAGGATGTGGCAGACAATCCATTCCTTTCTATACTAATCTATTCTTCTCCATGGAGATGCATGAAAAATGGGAAAAGAAAGGGGACTATGACCTCAGTAGTATAAGGTTACTAAGTGATTACACGTGACTACACATGAGAGCATTGCTTTTTAGGTTGTTTGCTCCTGACACAAGGATGACCTCTTATGCATTCCAAGTCGGTACTGCTTACCAACTAAGATAGTGAGGAGACTCTAAGTTGCTGGTATGAGATGATGTGGTCTTCCAAGAGGGGCTGCAGGTGGCTGAATTCTTCCAGTGACCTAGCCCATGGCTGAGATTCTTCCAGGTAGGTCTCGTGACCACCTTTCTGAGGGGCTGTTCCTTTTTTTCCCTAGATCCAGAGACTCATTTTGGATATTCATTTAAGTGAGAGAAAGACTTTTGAGCACTAACCCTGGTTGATAAAGATTTGTCATGTGATGAGTCAGGCAGTAACACACATTACTAAAGAAATTCTGCCCATAAAGACACATCAGAAATAAGAAATGCAGGCATAAATATCTAGTGGTGGCACCTTTTTTTGTTCTGAGGGGGAAAAAAGCAGCAAAAAGACAGTGAGGAAAAAAAAAAAGCAAGCCAGACTTGCTAAGGGAACTGTACTTTCTACTAGTAGACAAGAACCTTTCCTCACCTTCTATTATGCTTGAAGATCAATGGTACAATTAAACGTAAGTGGGCTTACATTTTTCTTCTGTCTTATGCCCATCCCTTTGACTCACATGCTACTTTCATCAAAAGAGGTCACTAGCAAGTGGTGGCATCAGCCATCATAATTCTGGCAGGCTGACAGTCAATTTTATCACCTCCTCCAATCCACCCATCGCGTCATGGCATGATGATAGTATCACACTCAGATCCAGCCAGGGTCTGGTGAAGGCTCCAGAAAACAAGTCTTTTAGGATATGGCTCCTACCTTAACTAAATAATTTTATATAGAGGAATGTGAAAAGGAATAGGAAGTACCGGTACACTGACTTTTCCAGCTTATTGTCACAGAAGTGTTCCCATCTCTTTTTTCTTGTAAGCTGAACAAATCCTGTTAATTGGATTTGACATCTAAAACTGAATTGGAAAGGAAAAGTTAGAGTCTGCATTCCTTGAAGGCCAAATCAATCAAGATATTGAGTGTTTCCAGATTTCTCCAGATCATATCACTTATTACTGCCTCTAATTTAGGCTGCAGAGGCTGATTCTGGTACATTTGTGCCGGTGTATAACCTGGAAAATAAGAAAATCCTTATGAATCAGTGCAAATTAGCTATACTGAAACAGCAAATAATCATCTTTTAAGTAACCTTTATTATTTCTAAAGATACTTCACTGAATGCTACAGTTACAATGCATACATCTGGCCATGATTGTGATAATGCACTTAAAAAGACGTATTTCCATTAAAAGCACGAATTGATTCTCTTTATCAAGACATAGTCAGTTAGATTATAATATCACCTGCGTTTAAAAAAAAGATTACGATTAGTAGATATTAAAAAACTGAGCTCCAGAACCATTTTTTTCTGTCTTTTAACAAAGTGTTCAAAATTAAGGAAGACAGATAAATTAGTGCTATGATTTTTGGTAATCCACAAAAACAGGTAAAATTGTCAAATCTTGCACTGTTATACTGTGCAGAGGAAAAACTGTAAGTGCTAGATTCAGCTTCTGTCTGACTGCTGTTATGGAGCTCTAAAGAAAGATGTACTACTCTTAGCTGTCAAGATCCATGAATCACAGAGAAAAACTGAAGATACCTATGAAAAACCCCTGTACATTACATTTTGCATCATGGGAAGATCCAAATAGAAGTGAAACTCAGGCTTTGATCTTTTTAACGAGCTATACCTGATTTAATACAAAAATATAAACTTCAGATGATATCTATTGATCTGTACATTCAAACAAGTGGAGCAACTGACACTGCCTGTTGAGGAAAGCAAAGCAGACCTTGGAATTCACTCTGTGCCTGTTAAATACCCTGGTAGTTAAATCTGGGTTTACAGGGCTTTCAAGTTTTTTGTAACAAGTACAAGGCAAAAAACCCAAACAAACAAAAATAAAAAGCCAAACCCCAAAAAACCTAAACACTTCCAAGAACAGTCCTGAAGAAAGGAATCTTTTCTCATTAGCAACTGTCATAACTATTCAGAAGTCATGCTTCCTTTCAATATTCTTATGATCTAAGAAGTACTGCAGTCTTCAATACAGCTTCAAAAGGGGTAGTGGAAAGAGTCCTGCCAATTGTTTTAGCAGTGATTACAAACCAAGTAATTTAAATTACTTCGATTTCTAAGACACCTGTTATGTTTCATGGAGAATAATCTCTTGCACGAGTTTAGAACATAAGATCCAGTCTGTGAATGCCTTGTTTCAAATTTACTTTTGAATTTAAAAAAAAAAAAAAATCCTTGGAAGTAAAATGTTTGAAGAAAAATCAAAAGTTTGGAAAGCCGATGCATATGCCAGATTTTTAAATGGAGGAGTAACATTTTCTCGAAGGAAAAAAATGGGAAAGGGGGTACATCGTCAATAAATATAGGACATACTCCACCTGTGTCCAGAGAATGTTTGAGACAGGCTTGAAATCCCTGTATCCTGTAGGGTTTACCATATATACAGCATATTGTAAGCACTGGTCAAAGCCAAGTTAGCTAAGAAGGTAACTGCATGCAGGCTATCTGCTTTGTTGCAAGCAAAACCAAAACAACAAAAAAACCCTTAAACAAACAAAAAAACCCCCTCTTAGTCTTCTTATATAACAGTGAATATAGATATTCAGTTAACTGAAGTGCTTTTAGCATTTTCAGAGCCTGACAAAAGTAACTAAATAGCCACAGTACATAGAACAGAAACAAAATATTGAAGCAGATTAATTGTCATATCAGGGTCAGGAGGTGAACTTGTATTTCCATTGGTATCAGAATATTAGGGTTGTTGTGGTCTAGTTATTATTTAAAAAATCACATCACATAAAGGGGTTTCAAAAATTTATTTAATTAGTCACAGACTAAACCAATATAACATTCATTAACTGCGGATGTCATCAGTTATTAACAGGTTCCCAAAGGCACTTTCCTTTTAATATCTGCTACTTTCCTTTGGCATGCCTGTCAATTATAAATTAAACCCAGCATAAATACTATAATAATAAAAAAAAAAAATTAAAACATGTTGTTGCTTGGCATTTTTGAAGACGCATGTGCATAATCTTGCAGAAATTCTTGAGAGATACATATTTTCCTTTAATAAATGCTATATATTTTCATTGTATTGTTTTATGCACAACTTTACTATTTTTAATAAACAAGGAACAAAATTACCTATTTTTTAAAAAATTAAGAATTATTTTTTATAATGAGAAAATAGTTGCTGTCAAAAAGGCTCAGTCTACAGGTATAGTTTGTATGTGGTAATTGATTTAAGTTTCCTGCGTTAGCATTAGCCATTTTAATTAGCTAAAATTTCACATAATAGAAGAAAAATTAACTTGTGTTCTAGAGTTTCTTCTGAGATTCCTCTGTTATGAGCCCACGCATAAAGAGCATGGAAGCAGAATTTCACATCCAAAAGAAAAGAAGCTACCTATTGTCCAGACTTGCATAAATAAATGAAAATACTTTAGATATTAGTTCATAGTTTACTTATTCAAATACTAAGTTTAAACACAGACTGAAGCATTAGCAAGAATTGCATTGGTTTTAAAGTAAACCAGAACACAGGCCTTAAAAGAAAAGGGAGGTTCCAAGCACTTGCTGCATCTAACAACAATGAAATTATGCTGGGGGTGGGCGGGTGGGGGGGTGGGGGTGGTGTAACTAATATA
>JAVJGI010000040.1:33162217-33173640 GCA_035590275.1 Ibycter americanus
TGATGTAGGGAAAAAAAAGGCTTACAAATTAACTAATGAAAATTGTTGGTTCATTCTTACAGTTACTGCTGTGGTAGAATAAGGATTAGAAACCATTCTTGCCAGACAATAGAAGCCCCAAGGAGATGGCCATTGGGATATTTTCAATATTTCAATATAATTGCTAAATATGTAATTACGGAAATAACTCAAAGGAGTAAGCTTCTGCATTTCTTGATGCCTTGATCACAAGCATAAACCAATTATAAGCCATTAGCTCAAATTTAGAGCTTGAAGTGAAGGGATAATAATTGTAATTGTAAGATTGTAATAAATAAAGTGGAATTAAGGACAAGAGACAAGTTGTAAACCTCTGTTAACAGAGGTTGAATCAACATGGCACTGGAGGTATTTGAAATTGGGTTTTACCTCTAAGCTAAAATTACATCCTAGTTATAAACTCTAAAAAAATTTATATTTTACTGATTTGTAGGACATTCACTTAAAATTTAGTCTCACCAAAATTGTAGCTAAGATTCTGCATAAAATAGTATTTTCTGTAAATACATTGGAAAATGAAAGATGAAATTATTTCCATGTTTTAAAATATGAAGTGTGGAATAAAACCAAGTATAAACTTGCTAAAACAAACCCTGACATAAGACCTTTTAGTGTCATTCACTCAAATATATATATTAAAAAAAAAACTTTTCAAAGTTCAGGACTGCAAAGAAATTAAACCTTTCGAGATCTCTATTGGGTAGTCGGTGATTATTGGTGAATTAATCTTTTTAATTTCCTGGTTAAGCTACAGGTGTCTTTAGGACTTAAAACTTCATTTCTAAATATAAACTAAATACTTAATATCCAATACATAAAAGATTAGACACTGATTTTTTCCAACCAGAAAGTGTTCACACACCTCTGAATTTCTGCATGAAAAGTTGATCTGTATATAGTGTAACCAGCAAGACCAGAAATATCTACAGCATAAAGGAAAAGTACAATGGTGAGAAAAGGCTGTCACTGAAACAGACTGTGCAAGGAATTTCTTTGAGACATTAATCAGACCTAAAGCTGATTAAGTATCTAATTGGCTTGATTACTGATGGCAAGAGAACATGTGCTATATAGCTGTTCATGGTAAAAGAGTTGCAGAGGCTTCAGGAGAGTTGAATCGGCAAGATGTTTAAAAAATTAAAAACAGTATTTTCTAGAGTAAAATTATCACCTGAGGAAGTAGATTGCAAGAATGAAGGTGTCTCTCCACCACCCAAGGCATCTACAGGCCAGGTACAGTATTTATTGTCTAATATAGACTCAGTAGTATTATCTTTTTTAAAAAGTATTTATGTAACTAAATACCAAAGGTTAAATTTTCAAACGTACTTACCATGCACAGTATCAATCTTTATTTAGCAAAATCAAATAAATACCTTTATTTCCCTCCAGCCTTTTCTTTATGAAGAATGTATAGATTTCCTCCATTTGCAAGAGGCTTTCTAGATAGGGCTAACCCAAAATAGTAAAGGCTCGTGAGACATCTTGATCAATATTGCAAATGGGATATTAGAAATACCGATGTGGTTGCTTTTGATGTGCTGGTGTATTCCTCTACATCTTGTTCTGAGCTACCAGAAAATGTCAGTACATTGTTTCTGAATATTGGAATGGCATACAGGAATATATCAGCCTGCTTTCCAATAACTGTTTGAAAGGCAAAGTAATTAGTGGCTTTTTTACAAAATATTTTATTTGGCTTTGTTTTAATAACTCTTGATTGAAAAATACAGTAAGTAATACTAGTCTACAACCTGTATTTTTATTTTGTAGTTCTTTACTGCAAAAGTTAACTCCTTTTCATTTTAATTAATGGAATATTTTAAAGAGAGATAGAAGGATAGATACTCCTTCATTCATTACCTTTGAATTTTCATGTGTTCTCAGTAATGTCCTAGAGAACGTTTTGGTTTTTTCCAGCTTGATGTAATCAGAACTTTGCAAGGTAAAATGACAACAATTTAGGGTTTCACCAAGTAATTAGGAAAGTGAAACAAGTTCTTTAGTATCAGCCTGAGCTATTAGTCTGAATTCATGCTTAATGAAACAATTGAAACTCCACCATTATAAAGTTAATTTTAGCTAAGCAGTGTTTTAACACGTTCACAACAGTTGAGCATATGCAAAGACTGACTTAACTTCTGGGACCCTTGATTTACATGTATGAGAGTTCCATAGATTTTAGTTTTAAGTAAAACTGGTAGAAACATAAATGTTTGTAAGACTGAATCATTTCCTAGAACTGATGTTTTTCTGAAGCTTGTAGGTTTGTATAACCTGAAGAACAGGTCCAGTTTAATCCAGCCCAACTACAACTCAAATTTGATTTGTCATTATTATAAATGTGCAAAAACCCGATTGTTTGATGAACAGGCCTATCCATACTGCCATCCACACAAAATGGCAAAAATGTCTATGTTCAAGAAACTTCATATACTGCAGATCTGCAGACCAAGCATAGCATTGTTCACGCTTCTTTTAAAGTTCTGCATATCAATTTTCTTGGGTCAATAAAACACTGGCTTGAAACAAGAAAAATCCTGAATCTCAACAGCTGACTTCTGTGCAACCTGATACCCCACTTGGCAAACTGCTCTAGGAAAAAGCAGTTTTATTTATTTATATTTAATATTTAGATTTTCCTGGAGACATGGATTACTTTTTTCACCAGAATAATTGCATACATGAGAGCAACACTCAGATCATACCACCATCAGCCCCCAGTATTATAGATAGTTAAGATGGAGGCAAATGAATGGGTCAAGAATTAAGACAATTTCTGTCTATGAGGAGACACCATCTAAAGAGAATGAAAGAGATGTACATAGCTTCTGGTAACTGTAGAGCACTACTCTCACATTAATGTTCTTACGCTATTAGGAGAAAGCTTGAAATAAAGAAAACAACATTTACAACAAAACATCATGCAAATACCTCTAGTATGCACAGAGATTGATTAAGCTTTTAATATTCATTTATATACACATACAAAATATCTAATTTAACTATTTATGTAGGTGTGTGTATATTAGAACTTCAGTGTCAGATTGTCTGAATAAAAGCAGACAGGAAAAAGAAAATACTTTCTTAGAAAAAGACAAACCCCAAATTAATCTCAGAAACTCCGAGGTCATTGCATTTGGGGAGGGGGAAAAAAGTGCATATGAAGACTTGAAATCTTCTAAAGTCAAATCAGTTCCCATATGCTTATACTATCTCTTTCTCTATTAATCGGCATGATAAACACCAGGTAAATTCATTCTGTCTGGGATAACAAATGGTCACTGGTTTGGTTAGCAGTACGCTGTTATGTAGTAACGTGAACACCTAAGACTCCCCATGTGCTTCTCACTCCCTCCTCCAAAAGCCATTCTGTCAAAGCCAAGACGATCCAAGGTACAGGGACATGAGGACTTGGTTCATGAATCTAAGCCACTAAGTGTGGGAGGGAGTTAACTTTTTGCAGTGAAAGTTGATACTATGTATTCTGTAAAGACTAAGCTCTGTCTTTGTGGTAAGGTAGCTCAAAACATGCCAGGTCTGTTAGCCCAGCAGGAGGTTTAGGCAGAAGAAAGACTAATTCAGAGATGTAGACTGGCTTGTGAGTGGCAGCACTGAGCAAGGCAGCCTTGACAAGATGAAGGAGGCTCTGGGAACAAGCAGTGGCAGAACTCCAGGCTAACTGAGTTTGCATAGCAGATATGTAGACATCAGTTTTTTATTTCAGCATCCAAGTCCTTTTCTGAACCTATCTGGAACGTCTTGTCCAAGAAAACACACAGAACATCCAAGAACAAAGCTCAGCGTGTGTCAGCTTGGTTAATCAAATTCCTAGGAGAATGACATCAAACTATCCTTATCATTCTCAACAAAGAGCATCTACAGTTTCTAATCCTGCTTCTTTTTTTAAGGGTGAAAATGGTAAAACAGATGAACCGCAGAAAGCGGAGGGCAATAAGAAAACAGAAACTGTACCAAAGAAACAAGGTCAGTAATAAGCTATTTCTGAGTATTCAAAGATTATCTGGACAAAGCATATGTACACTACATAGGGCTGTAAACAAAACTTGCTCTTTTTCCAAATGCCCTGCCAGGTGCTGATCTTGGGTTTTATTTCTGGAAGAAATTAAGAACGCTGAATTCCCATTGACCCCAGACCAATGATTTGTTACAGAAATATGAGTACTATCCAACAAAAATAAAAGGCAAGAAGGTTTCAAGCACACGGTCCCTTCATGAGCTTGTCCACTTGAATCAGCTAGTCTAACAACTATTTCCTCTTACTGTAAATCAACTTCTTAGAAACCTTGCTTTAAAATAAAGGTATTTAGTAGTTTGAGAAAGAAAACCGCATATTTTTAATGTCTCTTTTGGGTATATTTCTCACATGTATTAAAAAACTACAAAGATGAGACAGACTTTAGACTATCTGACATTCAAATCTTTCATCGAACAGCCATTCAAAACTTTTTCAAAAAAAGCAACAAAATACTTCAAAAAAGTGATACCATTTAAAGTATTTTTGTATTTTTAATATAAAATAAATATATTATATTTATACCATCACCATTCAGAAGACACTCAGGACTAGGACACAGAACTCAGAGCAGTAACACAAGGTAATCATTTGCCTAAGCAGCTGATTGCTGAAAACAGTGGCAGCTGGCCACGGCTACTCTGCCCCTCTCTTCCCACACCTCCCAGTAGCCAAACTTATTTTGCTTATACCAGAGCAAGAATGACTGCTGCAGCAGCTACCAAAATAAAAGCTCAGGATGGGTGAAGCAGCAGCTATTACTGGGCCATGTTCCCTCTTTCCTCCCTCACCGCATCAGTGGTACAGCCCTTTCCTTTCTCCATCCTTCAATACTAGAGAAAAACACCAAGTCCAGTTTTCCTGTCACCTCATGCTTTTCATTTGGGAGAACAATTCAGGTTCATTTCACTGGAGCAGCAAAACAAAGGGTGAAGAACCTCCAGTTTTCTGGATAAAGATGATTTAAGGAAAAAGGAGCAGCTGGAAAGACTGCAAGGAAACTTGCAGAATACTTACTTGTGCTTTGTGTAATCATAACAAGTGTCACAATTCCTTTCCTCATATAATGAAACTTTAAACAAAGTCCATTTAATGCAATTATCTTGTTATATAATGGCTGTAGCACTGAATCAAGGAAAAACAAAATCTGACATAAATTAACTGTAGCAATAAGCCAAGAATGGAAAAAGTCAAATCTGATGTTTCGTGGCTTCTTAGCAACATTAAATCACAGATGCTAACACATGACAGAATGAAGTATCATTATAGAATATTTCTTTTCCATCCAAAACCTGATCTAATTTTAGAGATTAATGTGGTTAATGAATTAATATTTTGGGATACTAAACTACTTATTTTTTTTCCCCATCTAAAATATAAGTGGTGGCATAGAAGCAACTACCTCATCAATTACTTTAGGAAAATATAATAACATAGTTAGACTCCAGGTTTGGGGGTTTCTTAATCCATAGTTTTCTGGAAGGTGCTTCAAGTCTCATTTTCAAACATCCATAAGACAGTTTCTTCTTTTGCATGTGGGTATTAATGAGGTAGCTAGACAACAGCTATCCAAGCCAGAGAGCTTACACAGGCACACCACCTCAGGAGAAAATTATGAATTACAGCAACCTGTATATAAGTGCTCACCATCCAGGCTGAATAAGGAACTCCATTATCTCTGGGTAGAAAAAAGAAGCTGGTCTCAGGCACTTCACAGGAAGGTCTAAAGACTCCTGCAAAACTTGGTGAACTTCGTATCAGACCTAAAATCATGTGTACAGAGTACCTATGGGCCAGCGGAGGACAAGAGCCAGAGAGAGCATTTGGTGGCATACATACAAATTTGGAGAGAATTTTTAAAAGCACAGCCAGGGCTCAACCAATACTATCTTCTTCCCCTTCTCACACAGCCAAAACCAGCCATCACCTTTTCCCTTTCTCCTAGCACTTCACAAAGCAACATGATGTTCCCAGCACAGATGAGAACTCAGCAGGAGGCACAACTGGAACATTTGGTTAAAACTTGGCCACTTACATCACTCAGCAACACCTGGTACTTTTGGCTGCTTTGTTGGCTACTCATTGCCTCACTTCCACCTCCTCAGTTGCCCTCTCTCTCACTAGCTTGCTTTGTGATTAATTCTCTGCATAATTAGTTCACTCTGTAATTAATTCTCTGTGCTTAGTCCATTTGTTCCATAATGGATTCATTTTTTAATTTATTCCCTGCATTTTGTTATGTACTTGACAAAGTGTGATTCACCTAATTACAAGTTCTCCATGATATTAAATCCAATTGCTATAGTTTCCTTGCATAGTTATCATCTCCCATAACTGACTGGTTATACAAATCCTTCACTTGTTTTACACGCTGTTGTTCAATAGCTCTGTTGATGGTTATGCTGTTTAGAAGGCCATTCTCTGTATCACAAGTTCTTTCATCCTCCTAGCAGATCCTTCCAGTACAATTCATTTCAACTCATCCCTTTCCTTTCCTCTAAACACTCTCAGCATTACATTTAAGTACTGCTCTTCTAAAGTCTGTCCTCCTCTCCTTTTCACTTTTCCCTCACTAGAAACTAGACTGTTTCCAATATTCTGGGGTTTGCTTTTCCTACTTCTACTAAATCAACAAGTGTCTCAAAGATTTTTTTCAGATTCACAGACATATTTGTGCAGCTTTTACTAAAGTCCATATTGACATCACTTTGTTCTTGGTAGGACCTGCGTGAGAAAGCTAGGTAAAACTACCACATTTCTATACTTGCTGCAGTTGCACCTCTGGATCACAAAGTAGACAGAACCTCTCATCTGGGAGATTAGCATGTTAATTTCCCATGGTATTTAGTATCTTCAGAGCTTAGATGCTTTGGAATGTACCCAGAGGATATATACAAGGTCATATACCTGGCTGAAATTGAAATGCAAGTGCCATTCTATATTTTGGTGCTTCTGACAGAGCCAGAAAATCTATATCCTAAGTAAGAAGCCCAGACAGAGTTTAAAAAAAAAACAAACAAACAAAAAAACCCAACAAAATACACACAACATAAAAACCCCAGTCGACTAAGAATGTTAAACAACATTTCTGTACATGTAGCACCTCAAAGAAAGGGCTGCTCAAAAGGAACTTCAGTCCACTCCAGACTCTGTCCTAGTGAGTACACTTCTGTTTAGGTACTTGAGGAACAGTCACTTTTCTAAATGTTTGACTAAAAAAAGAAAAGCAGCAGAAGCTGCTGATAGCTGCCACCTCTCATATATTAGCCTAGTGGTCTTACCTCTGCTCTTTCATAATAAGGGAGTTCAAGACCGTATCTTTCACTTTCCAATAGAGTTCCCTAACTACCCACATAAAGTCTAGACTAGAGAGATGTGAGAGGAAGTTCTGTGGCCTTCCTAATTGATGGGTCATCATACAGAAAAGAATGCAAAAACCTGTGAAGTCTGAGAAGATAGAATACAACACAGAGCCTGGAACTAGTCTAGAAGTTAATTGAAACACTAACCTTGTAGGAGGAATGAAGAACTTTGATTTCAGTATGTATTTATATGACAACATTGTTGAACCTTTAAAAAAAGGAAAAAATAATGCTCACAACAGGTAGTTGACCCTATCACAAATAAACAAGGCCCAGAACCAAGACTTCCTCTTCTCAGAGGAAAGCTTTGATTGCTAGCTGCTATATAAAAGACGGTCACTCCCTCTTCCTGTAGATAAAAATAAAGCAGATATATTTATTGAAGGTAACAAAATCCTGTTCCTGTGAAACCCTGGCTAATTTCTGCTAATTAGGCACCAACTAACTCTATGTGGACTACACCTGAGTTATAAGCTCCTGAGAAGGGAGATACGAATTAAATATGAAATTTCTCAGCTAAAACCTTTGGCCCGTTATGAATCTGACTCAAGTTGCTTTACAAAACCTGTCCCCTAGCACTTCAAAACCCAGGGTTAAATAAGTTATTTGTATTTCAAAAAATACAAATCAAGTACAACATTTTGATATAATATGCTGCAACTCAATGAACCAAACCTGCCAATGCAAAGAGACTTTTAAATAATAATCTTATTCCTTGTCTTCTTATCCTTTATACTCTTCACTGGCAGTCAGTCAACAGATAGCTATTATTACCATAAAATGTATTTTTTGAAGATTACCAAGAACTTGAATATGTTTAATCAGCTTGTTTCCACTCCTGCTGATGTGAAGTCTTTTAATTCTCTTCAGATCTTCATTTTTCACATGAGTGACAGGGCTAAACTGTAGGAAAACAAACCCAGCCTCTTCATACAATCTTTCTTTCTTTACATGGAAAATAAACTTTTATAATACTTCTGTTAGCCACTAAAGTTGAGGATTGAGTTAAGACGGACCTACTTACTGATTGTTTTACTTCAACCCCACTGATTTCTGAACACTTTTCCCCTGCACAGAGCGTTTGTTAAAAAAATTTTGCTTGGAAAGTCACCAAGGTGTGTATTTTGTAATGTCAGAACAGAAGCCTCTTCTATCCTTCATCCATTGGTTTCCTGTGTGTTTATTTTTCTTGACATATTCATGACCCTATAGCCATCTTTCAATTATTTATGGACATAGCTCAAGAACACCTCTGGGAGGCAAGGACAATCAGGCAAATTATTAACTATGCCAGAAGTATCCCAAGTATCCCAGGAAGTTTGAAGACCAGTTCTCTCATTCCCATGTTACTGCTTCCAATGCAAAGTCAGTCTTAACTCCTGCTGTTTAAAAGCATCTGTTCTCTATGTTATTTGGCAGGTGGTAACATTTAAGGGCCTATTTGAGACTTCTAACCTATTTCGAAAATTTTAATAGTTTTCAAAAAGAGGAAATGACAAAACCCCACAGATTTTAAGTGCTTAGAAGTTTGTAAGGGTTATATGTCACCGAGTTAGCTAAAAAATGGATTACTCAAACATTAGCTGCTCTGCCTTTTACCAGCAAGCTCTATCCCTGTCTTTATGCAGTGTTTCCTATTTCAGACAATGCTGTCTAACCTCAAGTATTACCTTGCACCATTAAAATTGCATACATCGTTGTTTATGTATTAACTAATATAATTTTATCATATGAGCACAAACACCAAGCTACACAAGGTTTTCAGGCAACCATTAAATATTCAACAGAACAAAGATAAAGTATTCCTTTATCTTTGGCTTTTTCTCTCCCATGACTATTTCTCTTCTGTGTTTCTGCCAGGTATTGAGAAGCTGATCAAGATAGTTCAGGCCAATCAGATTTTCAGTACTTTTTTCTTTACTGAAGGAATACAAAAGAACAACACTAAATTTCTTTAAATAAAAAATACCTACATTAATCCTGGTAATAAACATCAGAACTGAGTGCTAAGGTTTACAACTATATTACATACATAGCAAGTCAATTAACTATATTCAGTATGACAGTATCATTGTGAGATAATATAGCATTTATTAAGTGTCAGTATATTTTAAAATGCCTACATTTTTTTTAAAAGTCACTAAGGAGTTAACAGTAGAAGAAAGTAATTGACAATAAATTTATTTAATATAAAATACACACTATGCTAGAGTGTTGTGATAGAAATCCTGTTTTCAACAAAGAAGAATATACAAGCAAGTCAAGATTTTTTAAATGTCTTGTAAAACAATATATTGTGGATTCAAAATGAAGGGACACTTTGTCAGATAATGATCAAGTTGTGGTATAATGTGCTTCTGTACAGTCAAAAGAAGCCCAGGAAACTCTTTGCTTTTTATATGAGGACCATAAGCAACAGCTAGCCATTAAAAGTTCTGCCTTCACATATGCCCAATCAGTCCAGAAAGAGAGGGGAAGCATAGATAAGATACTGATCAGACTTGCTAGTACAAGGCAATGGAGCTGGCTGGGAATTCTGGGGAAGAAAGTCTTCCCTGTCTGAAGCATGGCAAAGCAAAAGCACTTCTGTTCTGTACTCAGGAATATATTTAACTGCTACTGTCTAGCTGCTGAGATTCATTCATATCTTTATCTCCAAAACCTAATCTTTTATTTGATATTTTATTTCTCTTCATTTTTTGCAGTAAGGATAATATGTTTGTGGTGCCAAAGGCCAGTTATTATGGCTATGGAACGTGTAGCTGGACACAGCTGATTCAAGAAATAGAACTAAAGGTAGCTTAGTGTCTGAGAGGTTTGTGTTATTACTTTCTGGAAGAAAGTCCCTTCAGATTGGTTGACTGCTCCAGAGGCACACCTCCAGATGCTGAATAACCAGGAAGGCTGGCAATCTCCACAGCACAAAGTGTTTTCTTTCCTGTCCCTAAGCCTCTTCCTGCTGTTTGCATGGACAGAATCAGGGGTCAGACAGGAGAAAAGAGCCTGCTTGCTCAGGCAAGAACAGCAGGCTGGCAGCTCAGCACCTTGGTCTCCACATTAACCTTTGGAGAGAATAAGAAGGAGCTGTCCTAGCCAAGCTGGAGAGGTGGTAATTGCCTTTTGCAAATCTAGGGCTTTGAAGAACACCAGTAACAGCAGGAACAGGACTGGGAAGTAGAACAAATGATTAATTAGTATAAAATGACTGACTTAATCTGTCCTTCTGTTTGCCAAGTACTTACTATGTTAGGAAATAACATTTTACACTCTGTTGGTGGAAGGATCATGAAGATATTCATGGTCACAAGGTAACACTTATCTCAGTGGATCCATGAGGTTTTAGAGTCCTTTGCTGACATTGCCTATTCCCAGAAGATAAGTCAGAAACACCTCTGTGGGGCTAGGCCTATGACAGAGATTTTTGCATTCACCAATACTTATGTATGCTTAGGAGTGAAGGTTTTAGAAGAATCAAAATTATTATGGCAAGAATGACAACCCTGCAGTGCTATGTCCTGATATTGAGAAATCTGCCTATACCAACAGGTTCCTCTGTGGAAAAAGGTCCTTAGGACTAATGCCTACAGTTTTAGGACAGTGTGTATAAAGCCAAATTTTAGAAACATGATAGTGGAGTTGGTCCTACACAAACAAGTTTAACCTAAAACCAAATTTGCCAGTTTTTCCAATGTTATGCTTGGTGTCACAATATTCTGCTTTATGCGAAGGCCAAACTCCTGATTACATGTGATTATTACATAGTTTTAATCTCAATATTCAGCCTTTTGAGTTGCAGAGGAAAAAACCCCTAAATTATCAGTCAAAAGAGGCTTAAAACACATAGATAAGTGTTGCAGCACTACCAAGCTATCAGGCTGCAACAAGACTTTTATTGCATCATACTGCCAGTCCCACACAAGCCTCCAAAAGTTCATCTACTGTCCGTGCTGTTTCTTCATCCTCTTCAGGCCAGTCCACCCTGCTTC
>JAVJGI010000040.1:33179487-33193301 GCA_035590275.1 Ibycter americanus
TTCTGGACCCACTCCAACAGGTCCATGTCTTTCCTGTACTAAGGACTGCAGAGCTGGACACAGGACTCCAGGTGGGGGTCTCACCAGAGCGGAGTAGAGGGACAGAATCACTTCCCTCAACCTAACAGCTGCACTTCCTTTGATGCAGTCCAGGACTTTATTGGCTTTCTGGGTTGTGAGTGCACATTGCGGCACATGCGCAGCTTTTCATCCACCAGTACCCCCAAGTCCTCCTCTGCAGGGCTGCTCTCAATCCATTCACCACCCAACCTGTATTGATACCAGGACTTGTCCCAGTCCAGGTGCAGGACCTTGCACTTAGCCTTACTGAACCTCATGAGGTTCACGTGGGCCCACTTCTTGAGCTTATCCAGGTCCCTCTGGATGGAATCCCACCCCTCAGGTGAGTCAGCTGCACCACTCAGCTGGGTGTCATCTGCAAACTTGCTGAGGGTGCACTCAAACCCACTCTCTCTGTCATTGATGAAGCTATTAAACATCTTCATAGAACAGCTAAGGCTGGAAGGCTGCTTCAGAAGAAATTATGTCCAAACTCTTGCTAAGAGAGTTTAGAGGTCAGACCCAACTCCAAGGTTAGATCAGGTTGTCCAGAAATTTGTTCAGTGTAATTGTGGATGTAGATCTCAAAGAATGGAGTTTCCACAGTTTCTCTGGGCAATCTGGTCCACTGTTTAACCATCCTTATTATAAAAATTATTACCTGACATATAATTAAATTCTCCTTTGCTCTAACTTGCTTCTATTGCCTCTCATCTTCTTGCTGTGAATCTCCAAGAACAGTCTGGATCAATGTTCTCCACAACCACTCATTGGGTAGTGGAGCACTGCAATCACCTCCATCTTCTCAACTTTTCATTTCCAGTCTGAACAAATCCATCTTTCTCAGCATCTTCTCATATATCTTGTTCTCTAATCCCCAACCATCTTAATAGCCTTCTGCTAGTGTTGCACCACATGGTTAGTGCCTTTTGCATACAGGGCAGACTACAGCTGGATACAGGTGTGACAGAAGGAAATAATCACTCTGACTCAATCAGCTGGCTATGCTTTTTATAAAGCATAGCATGTAGTTAGGCTTCGTTGCTGCAAGAACACACTGTGGATTCATATTCAATTTGTTGTCTACCAGGACCCCCAGATCCTTTTATGCAAAAGCTGTTTTCTAGTCAGTCAGCTCCAAGCCTTTACTCTTACATGGTGTTTTTCCATTCCAGGTATGGAAACTTGCATTTGCCTTTGCTAAGCTTCACGAAGTTCCTGCCAGTCTGTCTCCCTAGCCTGTTGAGATCCCTTTGAGTGGAAAATAATGGATACGCTCAGGCCAGAACAGGGTAGAAAGTCCTTCTGCTTGCTTTTGCCTTCTATTATTCAATTATCTTGATGACACAAAGCACAGGTCTTTCCCTGACATGTAGTTATTTAATTTATAGTGAAGATTATCTATTTTCTCTCCTTCACCAAGACAGACTTCGTACTGCAGTGACAAGGAATTTTCGAGTAAAACACTACTGTGTGTACCTCTATAAAATAATGTATGCAATTAAAAATAACTCTGACTAGAATGACTAGAAATGTTATACATAACTCGTTAATTTGAATGTGAATCAGCAGGTCAGCAATGAAAACCTACATAATGCATCTTTTTTGTCATTGTAGGATATGTTATTAGATGCTAACCATTCCACTGGTAAATCCCGTAACCATGGTTAACATAATTACAATATGCTAATGAAACAAAGGAGTATGTTGCTTATTAGTAGAAGACAAAGTCTGTCTGTTAAAGGAACTTAAAAATATTTATGTTAAACATTTTTTTTCTCAGAGCTGTTCTGACTCACTGTCATGTGCGCATCCCGAAATATCTAGTCAGTCTAATTTGAGCAACAGCTTCTAAAAATACAATAAATCTTTGGCAAATTCTACTGCCAAAACAGTTACCTGCTAAATTCTGCAGTAGAGCTTGCAAGGCATGGTGCTGGTGTCATTGCATTGTTATGAAACTAAACTAAACAGATCTAATATATGGCTTCCAGACCCAGAAGGAAATAATTTTTTAAATGTGTCTTTGAGAGAATTTATTTCTTTGCCCCTGAGGATTCGTTGCATTCCATTCAGACATTGTTCTTGATCAAGGTCACTACCTCATTGAGTCTATGTGTTCAAATTTACTCACTAGAATATTTTTTAAGGAAATCAACTGCCTTTTCCACGTGAAAAACTATGTTAATATATATGCATATGGAGAATTTGAGTCAAATAGGTACATGTACTCTAGAAAACCAGCAGTAAATAAAACATGCTCAAATCACTGTAACACTGAGGCCCACTAGGACAATACAAAATGTCTCCTGAAAAAATGTAAGCTGTGAATTATCTTTGCTCAATGCTAATTTCTTGGTATTCCCGTGCTTGGGAATTATTTGGAAAAGTGCTAGTTTGATTAGTCAAAACCATATCAAGGACTGCTCATACAACTCAACAGGATAGTCACCTGAGAGTCCCATTGTCCAGGAGTTTTCCCTGTCACTGTTTGATCTACATTTGGATAATGTCCAAATGGAGATTTAGTAACAAGTGGTGTCCGTCAGGGGTCTCTATTGGGAGCAATACTATTTAATATCTTTATTAATGGCATAGACAGTGGGATTGACTGCACCCTCAGCAAGTTTGCAGATGACACCAAGCTGAGTGGTGCTGTTGATTCACTGGAGAGTTGTGATGCCATCCAGAAAGACCTTGGCAGGCTTGAGGAGAAGGCCCATGTGAACCTCATGAGGTTCAACAAGGCCAAGTGCAAGGGCCTGCACCTGGGTCAGGGCAATCACCAGTATCAATGCAGGCTGGGTGATGAATGGACTGAGAGCAGCCCTGTGGAGAAGGATTTGGAGATAGATATTGGTGGATGAAAATTCAGGTATAAGCTGGCAATGCGCACTTGCAGCCCATAAAGCCAGTTGTATCCCGAGCTTCATCAAAAGGAATGTGGCCAGCAGGTCAAGGGAGGTGATTCTCCCCCTCTGCTCTTAGGAGACCCACCTGGTATGCTGCCTCCAGCTCTGGGGTCCCCAGTACAATAAAGGCATTAACTTGTCAGATTACACCCAGAGGAGGACCACAGAAATGGTCAGAGGGCTGTAACATCCCTCCTGTGAGGAAAGGCTGAGGGAGTTGGGGTTGTTCAGCCTGAAGAAAAGAAGGCTCGGGGGAGACCGTATTGTGACTTTCAGTATATAACAGGGGGTTATAAGAAAGATGGAGAGAGAGTTTCTTCCAGGGGCTGTAGTGGCTTGACAAGGGGCAACAGTTTTAAACTAAAAGTGGGTAGATTTAGATTAGATGTAAGGAACAAATTTTTTTTAGGATGAGGATGGTGAGACACTAGTTGCCCAGAGAAGTTGTGGATGCCCTATCATTGGAAGTGTTCAAGGTCAGGTTGGATGGGGCTCTGAGCAACCTGATCTAGTGGAAAGTGTCCCTGCCCACTGCAGATGGGCTGGACTAGATGATCTTTAAAGATCCCTTCCAAAAAAAGCCATTCTATGATTCTATGATAGTGACATGGAAAGAGCCATAATTTGGTTAGTTCAGTGACATCAAGGTTGGTGAAATGGTTGGTAGAATTTTCTTAAATGGAATTTAAGATTTTGTCCAGCTGTATTTTGGGAAGCATCAAAGGCCAGCTGCTCCCTGAGGGAAAGGGAGATGGAGCCAAAGGTAACCCTAGTACAAGCAGCGCCCTTACCAACAAGGTGCAGTCCCACAGGGTCTGAACACAGCAAGCAGAGCAGGATCACAGTGACAGGGTCCATCAACAAGGCAAAGTGATGATCCAGGTTTAGGGTCCATCCAGGGAGTCCAGTCAGGAGCAAAAAGGAGAGGGTCAGAGACAGGACTGGAGACAAGGCTACAACATGGCTCCTGAGTCCATCCAGGAGACAGCACCAGAGACAGAACTGGAGCTAGACACACGTAGGCACAGCTCAGGCAGTGACTAAGGCTTGAGCTTAAGTGAACACCCCAGGCCCATGGGCAGGGTGTATGGATGGAAGTCCCATGGAGGCTGCTCAGAGCTGTTAAGGCCTGTTGGTGTACTCAGCGTCCTGGTGCTATGTTTTGACTTAGATAGACTTCCTATCCTATTCATCCTCCAAGAGTCAAAGTTTAATAAAATGTCACTTGATCTGCACAGTAAGAAATCATCAGTATGCCCACAGACTGTAATATACATAATAAAGTAAGGTTTGTGGATATATATCTGTTCACAACCCACATACAGCCAGAGCAACTCAAATCCATGACAATTCTGTTAATAGAAAAGGTTTCACTTTGTCTTCTGTTACTGTGACTTTAAATTTTTTTAAATGCATCTGTGCAAGCTCAGATACATAAAGGAAAAGGAAAGAAGGCAGCTGTCCTGTTTGAAACAGCATGCTTTTCATTTAGATCAGACCTATGTCTCTGCATGCAGAATTTCAGGGGCAGGTAATGAGCTTCCACTTAAGGACTTTAGATTTTAAAATCTTAGGCAATATTGTTTTATGAACAATTATACTAATTAACTCATCTGAAATCAGTAAGACTACTTATATGCATGACAGTTTGCAAGATTGTGTGCCGGCTGTGTCCTTCTTCCAGTTCAGCTGCCTTAGAGTAGCTTCTTACTCGTGGTGTTGCACAGCATGTATTATCTATTAATAGGAAAATGGGTTTTTGTATTATCTATTAATAGGAAAATGGGGTTTTGCACTTCCTCTGAAAGAACAAATCATTTTTTCTCTTGCTAAGCAGACAACAGCTTTGATGAAGACTGCATTTACTCCTGAAAATTCCCATAGAAATTGTCCACAAGGAAAAAAACTATATTTCTCACTTTCCCTCTCAGCATTTCCTCATTTTTAAAGCACAGCAGTACACGGCAATGGCCGTTAATAAACAGCAGAGAGACACAGCGCTAGTCTTAGCCACTGGAACACTATGTCTGAAAGAGGAGACACACTAGAATGGCTGATGTGCCAAGGCACTGAATTATGGCTGAGTGACCAAAACTTTTAATGTCTGTTTCCTAATGGCTTAGACAGGATTGCAGACGAGTCGGCCCTGTCTGCAAGTATACTGTTTCTCCCCTCCATCTTTACTGGTAATGTAACAGAACAATAGGTAATTTCCATGAATAGCTATTTGCTGAGCAATAATAACCTCTGGGAGGGAGCGCTAAGACAATGCTGTCTCTTCACATCAAAAAATGAGGGAACAGAGCAACACTCAGGACCTAATTTGCACTCTAATAGAAGACAGTGGAGTCTTATTAACAAGGAACTAGCACAAAACATCATTGCAGCCTTTATAATACATTGAGATTGCTTTCTGTTGAGGAGGCTTCATAAAACCACAAGTGTGTATACACAATCCTGCACTCTTTTGAGATGCAGCGCAAGCATTCCATGTCATTTACAGAGTGGCACTTAAGCAAATACGGCACATGGCCAGGAGCCACAGGGAGCAGCCCCGCCTCAGGGCTGTGGTGGGCAGGGAGGGGCCGCCCCAGCCAGGGCCCAGGCCCAGCGCTGGGCAAGGTGAGCAGGGCAGGCCCCGGGCAGCAGCCAAGGCCAGCCCAAAGCCTGCATCGCCAGTCAAGCCTGCAGTGACAAGGGAGGTCTGGGGCCAAGCTGGGAAGGCAGTCAGCCAGTTAGTGCCCAGTGAAGGCAACTGAGGTCAGACACAGCCCTGGGAAAGCCAGGCAGGGCTGGGCTGAGGCCAGGCAGGATGTGGGTCAGGATCAGTGGGGCCCACGACCAGGCCCAGGCGCCATCACTCCCGCCCCTCAGCAGGAGCTGCAGCTGTGGGCCAAGCACTACAGCCACCACTGCAAGCCAAGGTCTCCAGAGCAACTTGCACTGCACGCAGTGGAACATAGCCATTGGTGCATAAGAGAAAATAACAACATGCTTTGCGAGGGTACTGTTTGGAACCCAAAATCTAACAAAAGAAACCAAAAAATAAAAGGACATATTTTAGATGGTCACAAAGGTGACATAGGAGGGGCAAATGTGAGACCTTTGTATGACTCTGTACTGAAGGCTGGGAACAAACATGGAGCTTGTGGCTTGATGGAGAGGAGGATGAAGTGTTTTGGCACATAAGAGTAGAGGGGAGACATACCTCAGGAACAAGTAGTAGTGGATGCCTGGCATCAGGGGACGAGACAAAGAAGCTGCAGCAAGTCTTTGAAAGTGCAGAATATGGAAGAATGGTAAACAAAGCATCTGAGAGCATAGATCAGAGAAAATGGAGGGACACAAAGAGCTTCTATGACCTTTTCTCTCCTCTGTGTCTTTTTGAAGCCCTTAAGCCTGGCTAAAGCTGTAAGAGTGTTTCATCTTCCCAGATTACTAAAGTGATTACAATGTACTATTTATACTAAGGCAGTACTCTTGAAACCTCAGTCAAGGATCATGAATGCTACTCTATAAAATGCTGGGTAAAATGACAATCCATATTCACAAGCTGCATATCCAAGCATACGTAAAGAAAAAAATACAGTGGGTAACCAGGACTTCGGATGCTCTTAGATTTCACCTCAAGATTGTATATATTTTGGGTGATGTTTAGAAAGGAAAAAAAAGTTATATCTGATAACACGACCTTCAGAATCTAGGCAATATGGACAAAACATGTTCACATATAATACACTAAATAAATTTTAATAAAATACAAAAATTATACAAAATGCATTTAACATTCCCACCCAGTAAACATACTTTTCTGATTATGCTTTTGCAAATGCAGAAACCCAGCTTTCAACGTTTTCAAAAAAAAGGGAGCCCCAGTGTTGCAAAGTGCCATATGAGCGCAGGTGGTTCAGGAAGACTGCATTTTGTGATTGCAGTTCGCCTTTTTCATAGCCACATCCTATTACCTAGTAGGCTATGCTAGTCCTTCTCAGGCCCATAAAGGAGATTTTTTCCACTCTAATTTGGCTAATAGCAAAAAAATATAACAAAACAAACAAAGATTAACAGGCAATTTGCTATGTGGTGCATAGCCAGGTTAATAAAGAGAACTCCTGCTGGTAGCATGTTCTTAGTGAGTAATGCACTTCATTTAGCTCAATTACCTCAACCAAGAAAATTATCATGCTTATTAGTGCTTGCCATCCACTAGTTGCAACACATCAATTCACCAAGCAGATGCATCTTAGAGAAATTATGTCCTACCACAAGAACAAAATCTCAGCACCCTGGTGAAATAGACCCAGTATCAACCCTCTGCAGAGTCTCCAGAAATCCTTGATTACTGTAGAAACACCAGGGACCCAGAAAGATGACACTCATGGCACCAAATTCCAATCAACTTGTAAAGTAAAACAAGGCCAATGCTGGGTACTTGATGAAGAGGATAATCCAGTTTAAACATAGTTACAAACATATTTTGTAAAAAGACTAATACCATTGCTGTGTTATTTCTGGCTAATCAGTCTAGTACCTGAAATTGTAAACAGATGGAACACATCCAGTACATTTTGTAAGCCTGACTGAAAAGACATTAATGTATTAAAAAATCAAAATACATTTCTTACAACTTATATTCCTCTGCCTAGGTCTTTCTTTCAGAGCTTGTCACTTCTGGTGCTTGGATTTGAATTTCTCCAATAGCTAAATTGAGAACCTGCAAATTAAATAGAAAGGTGATGGTGTGCTTCCTGTACCAAAATGGATTAAACTTGCTGTAATCATTGCTGAGATGTATTTTCCTACAGCCTTTAAATTCTATCCATTCTGCAGGATGCAGTTACCCATGCTACTTAATGCCATTCACTCTGCATGACAATCAAGTAGGTAGCCTGAAGTTAAAAGGGTAGCAAATTCGGAAGTTTTTTCCTTGAAGACTACATGAAGCGAGTAAAGGGACAGGAATGTTATCATACAGACTAAAATGTTGCTTTTTTTTTTTTTCTTTCCTTGCATTATTTTAAATTATATGTTCACAATATTCATATATATTTATTTCTGACCATATAAGTGGGAGAAATTCCTTTCTTAGAATATGTAAGAAAACAAGGTTATAGTTTGTCATACTCTGCCACTGATTTATTTCTTTAATTAAAAGCATTTTGTGTAAATCCTCCATTGACATAACATTTTTCAAAGTAAGATGATAGCTTTTTTCATGAAGGAAGAAATGATAATTTATTAAAAATACTATCTCTGCTATTATCTGTTGAGTCATTTGTGAGGAAAAACACAAAGCAAAGAGCATTGTGACAGGTACAGTAGTGAGTGTAATATAAAACACATTTAAATTCTATTTGTGTCTAAATTACATGTATACCAAACATTTGCAAATACATCAGAGTCTTTCTTGATAAATCTAAGAGACACATAAATCTAAAAAAGTAATGCTTATTATCATTTAGTAAAGGAAAAATCATTATTTCATGACGTCTAAGTATTCATGCCTATAATTAATCTTGTCTAACACTTTTTATTAAAACATCATGTCCCCACTTATATACTCACATTCCAAATATTAGCTATTTAAGATGAAAACATCCCATGTTGTGCAGCATACGAGAGGAACATAAGAAATAGTGACAGACAGAGGTATGAGGATCAGATGAGAAGTCAAATGGGTCTGGCTGCGGTCTTATTCAGTTCCCTGGATAAATGATGCTTGGGAGGAGATGTGTGATGATCTGTTGTCCACAAGGAACATGCCTACTTTGTTTCTGAATTCATAAAAGAATGTGTCAGGAGCCTGCAGAAGGGGAAAGGATGGTCTTAGTGGTAACTGGAAGTCATCTCAGAGGAATAGGTTCTTTTTCTTTCTTACTGAGTTTCTTTGTGGTGCTGGGAAAGCTGCATGAAATTAGTTCCTACATAGGTGGCTGTATAGAAGTTTACCACTAATGAAGTTAGAATTGCAACAGTTTTGGTTGCACCAAGCTAATTTCATCTAATTAGCATAAGCAACAACAGTACATCAATATATTGTGAAAGTCTGCCAGGTTTCCCAATAGTGAAGCAACTTCAGTTGCCATGTAAGCTGAATCTGTATTGCCAGTTCTTTCTCTTTTATTTTTACCCTTGCTAGTTGAATTCAAGCTTCATATCAACTAAAAGACTCACACTTCCGCACACTGAAAATTATAAAATTAAGTAATATTCTCAGTCATCATACATTATGATTTTCCCAAATCTTTTTTCCTTTGCAAAAAAACAGTAATAGAAAATGAAAATATTCAAAGAGCCAAAAAGTAAGATAAAGGATAAGGGACTATACATGTTATCCCATGTTCACAGTGGATAGGACAAATTGTACCAAAAGAGATTTATGTTGAGAAAAATTCGTACAGTGAGGTTAGTGAAGCACTATCGTAAATTCTTTAGGAAGGTTGTGGAATAACCCTCACTAGACATATTTAAGAACAGATTAGGAAAGCATTTGTCAGGAATGGCTAAGGTATACTACATCCTGCTTTGAGCAGTGGAGACTAAGATTATAGGACCTCTCAAAGTTCTCTGCAGTCTTTTGCTTGTGTGATTTTTTTAGCCTTTTTATGAAAACAGATGAGAAATGAAAGCATCTCTTGAAAATTAAGTTTTTCAAATTTGAGACATTTTATTGCAACTTTTTTTAAAATTCACTATGGGAAATATTATAGTGTTTTCATTTCAGCTTTTTATTCCCTGCATATTAATAAAAACTGAAGAAGAGAAAGTTTGAAGAAGGATTTTTGCAGTGCCCATGAACTCTGTATGGCACTAGATCATACTCTGATTAAGACAGTATGTCCTTAGACATAAATTATTATATGCTTATGTAAATGAGTAATGAGTTTGTTTGTAAATGCATTTGAATGTAACAGATGTTATGTGTATACTATAAGAAATATCTTTCAAAATTCCTGATAAAAGGCAGGTGCCCCAGATAGTTTAATCACTTACAGATAAGAATGCCCCAGTGACACAACAGCACCAGATAAGGAAATAGGTGAGGCAAGACTGCCTTGCTTATTATCATATGGTTATTTCTTAGAATATTATATTATTGTTCTAAAGCAATTAGTGTCAGAAATTATGCTGCTCTTATTTTTTATATCATAGTAAATATCCAGTGCAATTAAACAACTTCATATCACTAGTGACATTAAAGAAAGGTTATTTTTCAGAGTTAATTGATACTTTCAACATGCATACTACTTTCTTTTGCATAGTTCATACTGCAAAATTACTAATTAAACTAAAATTTTATTCACATTTTAATCTGGTACCTCAGCGACAGTTCCATGTGTTCAGCATTGAGACAGACATCTCCTCAGAGAGTACTGCAAAGAAGATTAGAGGATTCACAGCCTGTTGCGATTGAATAACGAGGAGGATTGTCAAAGAAGCTGCTGTGACAAACCTTTGAACTAAACAGGAGGAATTTCATGGAGCCTAGGTGATTAGATTTCAGCCTGCACTGAATCAAGAAGTTCGTGCTGAGTCCAATGCCAGCAGATAACTCTGATAGTGCCTTCCTTGAACACCGTTGCTTCTATATCCGTTTTGCTGTATGAATACAACATGAGATCTAGGAAATTAATGATCTCTGCATTTTATTTCCAGAACACTTTCTTAGGTCCCAAATGAGCATAATTTCTATACAAAGACTCTGAACTAAAGGAAAGTAATGAATTCATATGGAAAAGCTTTATTTACATGGTGTCCATATGGTGCTTATTAATGCTTATGTCCTATTCTTGCTTCTATATGTAACCAAAACCAATCAAAATATTATGATGTCTCTATATTTAAATTAATTAAATTAATGAAATATGTAAGAAAATAGAATCATAGATCATAAAATCATGGAATCATTTAGGCTGGAAAAGGTCTTTAAGATAATCAAGTCCAACCATTAACCCAGGACTGCCAAGTCCACCACTAAACCATGTTCCTAAGCACCACACCTATGCATTTTTTAAACACCTCCAGGGATAGTGAATCCACCACGTCCATGGGTAGCCTGTTCCTATGCTTGGTCACCCTTTCAGGGAAGAAATTTCAAAGAAATGTCAAAGGTTCTACTAAGGTCCAGGGAGACAACATCCACAGCCTTTCCCTCATCCACTAGGCAGGTCATCCTGTCACAGAAGGAGATCAGGTTCATCAAGCAGAACCTGCTTTTCATAGTCCCATGCTGTCTGGACCTGATCCCCCAGTTGTTCTGCACGTGCCATGTGATCACACTCAGGATGATCTGCTCCATAACCTTCCCCAGCACCGAGGTCAGGTGACAGGCCTGTAGTTTCCCAGATCCTCCTTCCTGCCGTTCTTGTAGACAGGTGTTACACTGGCTAACCTCCAGTTTTCTGGGACCTCCCCCGTTAGCCAGGACTGTTGATAAATGATGGAGAGGGGTTTGGCAAGCTCTTCTGCCAGCTCCCTCAGTACCCTCAGGTGGACCCCATCTTGCCCCGTAGACTTATGTGTGTCTTGAGTGGAGCAGTAGGTCACTAACCATTTCCTCCTGGACTATGGGGACTTCATTCTGCTCCTTGTCCCTGTCTTCCAACTCAGGGGGCTGAGTACCCTGAGGGTAACTGGTCTTGCAGTTAAAGACTGAGGCTAAGGCAGCATCCTCATCCTTTGTGGCAATGTTTCCCCCTGCATCAAGTAAAGGATGGAGATTATCCTTAGCCCTTCTTTTCTTTCTAATGTATTTGTAAAAACATTTTTTGTTATCTTCTACGGCAGTGGCCAGTCTAAGTTCTAGCTGGGCTTTCACCTTTCTAATTTTTTCCCTACATAACCTTGCAAGATCTTATAGTCCTCCTGAGTTGTCTGCCCCTTCTTCCAAAGGTGGTAAATTCTCGTTTTTTCCCTGAGTTCCAGCAAAAGCTCTCTGTTCAGCCAGGCCGGTCTTCTTCCCCACTGGCTTGTCTGTTGGCACATGGGGATGGCCTGCTCCTATGACTTTAAGACTTCTTTCTGGAAGAGTGTCTGACCTTCCTGGACCCCTTGGCCCTTCAGGACTGCCTCCCAAGGGACTCTCAACTAGTCTCCTAAACAGGCCAAAGTCTGCACTCTGGAAGTCTAAGGTAGCAGTTCTGCTGACTCCCCTTCTTACTTCTCCAAGAATTGAAAACTCTATCATCTCATGATCACTATGCTCAAGATGGCCTCTGACCACCACATCACCCACCAGTCCTTCTCTGTAAACAGCAGGTACAGCAGGGCACTTCCCCTAGTTGACTCACATACCAGCTGTGCCAGGAAGTTATCTTCTACACACTCTAGGAACCTTCTAGACTGTTTCCTTTCCACTGTGTCGTATTTCCAGTGGACTTCCAGTATGTTGAAGTCCCCCACAAGAACAAGGGCTGCAGTTGTGAAACTTCTCCCAGCTGCTTGTAGAATATTTCATCTGCCTCTTCATCCTGGCTGGGTGGTCTATAACAGACTCCCACCAGGATATCCGCCTTGTCGGCCTTCCCCCTGACCCTTACCCATAAACATTCCAACCTTGCTGTTTCCGTCATTAAGCTCTAGGCAGTCAAAACACTCCCTACCCCACCACCTCTCCTTCCCTACCTATCTCTTCTGAAGAGTTTACACTCATCCATTGCATCACTCCAGTCACTGGAGTCATCCCACCATGTTTCCTTGATGACAACTATGTCATTGTTTTCCTGTTGCATCATGGCTTCCAGCTCCTCCTGCTTGTTGCCCATGCTTTGGGCATTGGTGTAGATGCACTTCAATTGTACTATCGATCTCATCTCCAACACTGGCATGCCATACCCAGGCTCATCTCTAGTGAGCCTGGTTTTCTCCCTTCCTCCTTCAAATCTATTTTAAAGAATAGATAGTAGGACAAAAGTAATATCAGTTTAAATTCAAATTGCATTGTGAATAATTCAATCCTAAAATAGAATGAAAATAAAAATTTATTTTATTCTGTTTTATTGCAATGAAAAGTTAAAATACTGCCAATATTTCAAAACATGCAGTGAATAGAGAAAGACATAATCTTCTGAATCACTAAAGATGGGTGTCTCTCACTTTCCCTTTTAAAAGAAGAGAAGACAGGGCAGAGGAAGATACTTGTTTCAAGACAGCTAATGAAAATTAAAATTTAATTAAGAGCTTTTTGAAATTCCCTGGAATCTAACATGTCAACAGTTTGTTTCAAGACTGTAAAATACTATACTTATCTTAGGAACTCACTTTATTAGCACTTGAGCTGTTGAGATTTTTGGTAGTAGCAGACCCAGTGGTACCTATATAAGTCACTCATTTACTTTCCAAAGCTTTATGTATTTCAAGTTTGTTTGCTGAAAAGGATTTTCTGCTGTGCTACATACATTCTTTTACATTCTTGGGAATAACTGTCTACAATAGTTTTCATGATCTTAGCTAATATAATCTTGAAGTCTGTCACGCTTGTTTCAACTGTTTCTCACTCATATTAGAAGGGTGTCTAGAATCCCAGTCTTTACAAGCTTAGAAACTTTCTTCAGACCTTTCACTCATACTAAATTGTGGTGTTTCTATTCACATTTTTTATTGTTATTAAAATACTGTTCCTCAGCTCAAATATCACTTTTCTTTGCATGGTTCTCCACCAAAATTTGAATTTATAGGCAATGATCCCATTGCTTCTCAATCTGTTTTGCTGTCTTATTTAAAGCCATGTTCCCAGTAGCCTTGATCATTCTAAAACACTTTTGATGTGCGGAATAGTAACTTTACAACCTTGGAGGGTTATAAAGGAGGTATGTTTATTCAGCGCCGGGCGCACATGGGATC
>JAVJGI010000040.1:33193401-33229171 GCA_035590275.1 Ibycter americanus
GCAGGCTCAGTTGTTTCTTGGTTCTTATGCCAACTGCAAACCTGGTTCTAGCTGGTTTTGGGGGCACGTTGCCTTGACAGTTTTTTTCTTGGGCACACTTTGCTGACCTCAAACAATACCTCATTCTATGCTAATCACAATGGTTATCCTACAAGATTCATTTAAATGGTCACCCTACAAAACTTATTTAACTCTTACCTATCTCATCCCCTTCTATCACTTTATACAGCTTCCTACGTGAATTCACCTTTTGAGTATAGCTAGTCAGAGTAACTCTTACCATTGGCTTATATACCAATATTAATGCTTCCTTCACGGGCAATATGTCAGATGCATTCTAGGGTTGCATTTTCACCAGTGTTTTTCATAGCCAGATTACAGTATGGTTCATAGGCATCCTGCTTTTGACTAAACTGCTTAGATATTTATCCTTTTGTCATCTGCAATTGATGATCCCACCACTTACAAAAGAAATTCTTACAATTTGTTTCTAAATGCATGTCTGCATTATGTAGATTTGTTCTTGTTTCTATTACTTCGTCTAAATAATTCAATTTTTCCTGTATAGGAATTAGCCCTACTTTTTAATCTTCCAGATCCAATGTCCTATCAAACATCATTAGCACACTACTACATTTTGTACCAATGTAATGAAAGAAAATATTAAAGTTCACTCCTAAAACCCCATCAGCTTCCTGGGCAGGTTAAAGGAGAAGTATAGGCTCCTTTCACAGGCAATTCAGAGCAGAAACCTTAGTCATTCTGAACCTCTCCTCAGAGTAGCCTTCTATTGACTATAAAGAGACCATAATCAGAATAGCTAAAGTTGCAGAATAGCTAAAGTTGGCTTTTTGGAATACCCCTGTTCCTGTACCAAGCAGACAACTAACATTTTTTTCTGTTACAGAGAAACATTAGGTTTCCTTGTCCATGTGAGCTTAAACTTGGAACTAGGGACAGATGAAGGATTCTGGTTTCTATAGCATTACCCACACTGAGATTGTCAGCACAAATTGAGGATATGTTTTTGAATCAATACCTTTCATAGTGCCTAGAACTACATTTTTCTGTCTTACTGAAATCTTTCTCAGCTATACCATCACATTTTGTGGACATTGGTATAGCTATGCATTGTCATATTCTTCTGAAAACTGATTATTTGAATTAGAGAGTCTCCATAATTTATTCAAGGCAAGAAATTACTTTTTCACAAATTGGGTTGTAAATATGAACATAAATCATAATGTCAGTGCTCAATAAAAGCCTCAAAAGTTCTACTGCAAAATCAAGAATATTATATCCAGGTAGACAGGCAAAAGTTTCTTAAGTGGTGCACAAAGTAGGGTTATCATTGAAATCAGCAAAAAGTGGTATGGATTTTATTCAGGCAGCAGCATACATTTAGGAAATACATTTTCCTGGGGGTCACCTGGTAGATAAAAGACAGAGGTGAACTCAGGTATTTGGTGTTCATGGCCAAAAAGCAAGAAAGAATTAAACTATGCATTGCAACTTAGAAAAAGGTAAACTTCATTTATTCTGAAATATCCTATTTCATTTCTTGATCCCTGTTTTGTTTGAACTCTTAACACAGAAAACTTCCAAGTCATGGTACTTAACAGATGTTACATACGTTAGCACAATCAACATTATATTTCCATGGCCTGTTCTTTCAAGGCCATTTTCTTCCACTATGCTGTAGGTGTCTAAATCTCTTTGCTTGACAGGGGGAGAATTAAGGCACCGTAATTTTATTCACTAAACAAGTTTAAACCTACAAGTTAAAAAGATAAAACCTACAAATTAAAAACAGAAGAAAACTGCATTATTACGATACTTCTATTGTTACATATGTTGCTATTGTTACATATGTTGCTATTGTTACATATGTTGTTATTGTTAAACAAAATATGTTTGAGGAAATAACAAAACTGTGTGCACAGTACATGAGTTGTGGTCCTGACTTTTTCATTTCCCAGGCCAAGTGAAATTATTACTTCTGCAGGGAATAAACACTTCCACTCTGTGAAGGACTATATGCTGTAGTAAGTGATATTGACCTAGGCCTATTGTAACATATTGCATAAAGGTCAGAGATAAATTTGCATAAAAAATTACATATCAGCTTAGAGACAAATCTTAGCATCACCTAATGCAAGAGATGGAGTCAAGTTTATTAAAAGTGATTTAGTCAAGTTTGAATGGGTTTCATTAACCAAGACAACTTAAAGTGTGCTTCCACACAAAGCATGGGTATGATACGCACCTTCAAATTAGCAGTGTTCAGCATGCAGCCTCTTCCAGCTGTATTAACCAGAGAAAATTTAAAGTAAGCATTTTGTTACTAGAAAATAGTAGAGGAGGAGATAATGCAAACCAAATGAGAAGTAGGGCAAGGAAAATCAATTTCTCATCAACTATGAGGCAAATAACTTTAAACAAATTCATACAGTTTCTGATCAGTACCGAACAACAACATAGTTCCTTTGGGCTACATTGCAATGATAAAGCACCAAATTCGTGATAGAGGAGACGGCTGTGAAATAACAAGAAAATCCCCCACAATTTATAGCTTATCCCTAGAAAGCAGATAGAAGTGGCCTTTGGCATGACACTTGTGATAAGTGTGTTTTACTATAAGATAGCTAATGCCCTGAGCAAATACAGCAACAGCGAAAATAATTATTTTAAATTCTTTGCATAGAAGCTGAAATACTAATTGTGACATGTTAGCTGAAAACAAGAAAGGATTTCATCATACTGCAGATGGCCTGAGCAAAGGGAATATGTGACACAAAAGGAACTGTGATGAGATTACAAAGTATATCAGAACTATTTGATTAATCTTCTGTCCGGGGAGATTTAAGAAATAGACATTACAGAAGACTTAAATTAGAGGGATGATAAGCACATACTTCCAGACTTCTGCTTCTTCTGCTTTTAACAGCTTATCTCCTTTTTATCCAATGATTTTATTGCTGAAGGATTTTCACATCCTTAAATTATACTTCCTTGGGCACAGTGGTATGTGTTGTGTCTCCAGAAACCTGTGTTTCTCAAAAAAAACTACATGCATCCGATGCTGACACTCTGCTTTTTTAGTTACAGCTCCTTCTGTTAGGAACTTCAAAGTAGGTTTAGGTCCTGAGGAAACATGGTGTTTATTGAAAGATCACTTTGCAGTTTTTCATTTCTTCCTTACCCAAGTTGCTGTCAATCCACTTTCTCTCTATTCACCTTTGGGAAGGTCTTCTCAAAATCTGGAAATTTCAGAGATGCTTCACTCCTGATCTGCCTCTTCTCTTGCTGTAACATCCACATCCCATGGTATTTGGAACAGCTGCTGTACTCCCTGTATTGGGCAGAGCTGGCAGGGTTTCAGTACAGGGGTGGCAGTTGTGATTGGTCACAGCCATTTCCAGCCAGCTCTGACACCAGCGTGTGTGTATTCTGAGAAGTGCTGGTCTAGGGTATAGAAGAAAGCCCATATCCTGGTCTCCACATAGAGGAAGTCCAAATGCATGGCCCAGCTGCCAGCCGGGTGGCACTCCAAACCAGCCCCAGTTTGCATAATCAGACCGTAGCCAGTAATTGAGGATGACATTTCAAATATGAATAAGCCCAAAAGAGTTGATCAAGAATCGCTCTCACCTAGATTTTCTAACTGACTGTGCAGCATGCATAGATCCTAGTAAAAGCATTGGTTTCAGTGCAGAATGTGAATTTGCAGGTGTCTGAAAATCAACAGTCCTTAGGTTTGAACAAATGCTCCCAGTGCCAAAATACCAGCTCAGTATTACTATGACCCTGGGTAAACTCTTAGTGGAAACAAGAAACTTCAGCAAGAACACCAGTGTTTTGTTTCCGCTTAGTAAAACATGCATTTTTTACCTTGTGTTGGCTAATGCCCATAACAAAACCTAGATGAAATCAATTTTCCCAATACTAGGAAGCATAAAGTAAACATAGTCTCTCCTCCCCCATCTGCACATCAGTCTTTAACTTGGTTATGTCTTATCATCATTAGGCTATTACCATATAATAACAAGAACATTGTTATGCCCAAATGGGAAGAACATGCCTTGTATCTTAGTGAATGCATAGGACAAGCTCCAGGCCTTACATAGCCACAGGAGAATTTGGTGAAAAGCAGTAGTGGGAAGTCATTAGTGTAGTCAACTATACAGAGCACAGGGTACCCTGACCTCCTCTGCTTGAAATATTGTGTAGACTGCTGCTGGCATAAGCAGAAAGAAGAGCAGTTAACTTAGGTGTCCACTTACTGTGAATTAAGTGATGTGAATAATAAGCTCTGTGGCAAGTAAAAATCCAATCGTAATGCCTGACTTCTGCTCAGAGTACAATTAGCACTGTTTCCTTCCACTGCTTTCCAGTACATTAAGCTTTTTTCCTTTTATTTTAATTAGCACACAGAAGCCAATGCCTTCAGGTTTCCAAACAAATGAGTATGCGGATGTCCAGCTTCAAGAGATTGTCAAAAAAATGCGGGAAAGGGCAAATGTCTATAAGGAAAAGCTGAAAGATCCAGTGCTGTCCTCCCCTGAAGGCAGTCCTACAGCTTGTAAGTGACTCTAGAAATAGCTGTGCATTTGTGGAATTTAAAGATGAAAATTATTTTGTGGGAACAGAAAATATTGTGGTAAAATTTTCAATTAAGGATAACGTGTTTACCCACTGAAATGCATGTTTGTGCCCGCTGAAGTCAATTTATCCATATTAGTGTACAGTAAGCCAGGTCCTTAGGTTTGAGTTTCCTTTGAACCCCATCACTGAAGAATTTGAGGAAAAACCTTGGACACTATCTAGAATCATCCCTGTCAAGCACTTTTCTGTATTTTAAAATAGCTCCCAGATATGTTTATTCATGGGGATGAATCTGAAACATATGAAGAAACATACATATCTTATGAGCAGATATTAGTCACTCTGAGATTAGATCTGCTGTGTAAAAGTAAATAAAGTTTTATCCATGGCAGCAATCATCCAGACACAGTGAGGACTCTAAGCACATGCTTCAAATAGAGCAAACTCATCTGATATTAATCAAACATCGACTTCTGACAAAATATGAAACATAAAACAAATAAGATGTTTTTCCTCTCCAAAGCAAAGTTTGAGTTTTCTTTTTTTTTTTTTTTTTTCTTTTCACAAAAAATTGACTGTGGTGATTTTATATTCTGATATTTTTAAGGAGCTGTTTATTGCTTACCAGTTTTTTAATAAACTGTAAAAAATCCTGCCTGAATTATTATAAACTATACCAGCTGGTACAGGGATTCCTTTTTTATTATTATTATTTCTTTGCTCATTTACGTCTTTCTCTTTGTAGAACTTACAATCATTTATTTGCAAAATCATAGATCCAGTTTTCCAGTTTACTGCTAAGACTGTGTATCCTATTCAAAGGTAAAACCACCAGAATTAATGGGACAAATGTGCAGACAAAATTATCCAGCCCAAAGATGGACAAACTGGGCTCAAAGGAGTGCCACAACACTTTTGTAAGCATAGAAAACTTACAAACCTATAGGGTTTCCATTAGTTTCACCTGCTGCATCTTGCATATCAGGTCTCTGGAGAGGGAAGAGATCAGCCCATGGCACAGACGTCTTTCCATATCTCCATCCTAACTGCATGCATTGCTTGCAACAGTCATGTAAGAGAAATACCCAACTGCATTACTGAATGCTGAATTATGAATTCCCTTATTTCTTGTCAGACTTTTATGGTATTAGTTGTGGGTACTGTCCGAGGAAATATAGTAATATATATATTGCACTCTGTAACACGAAGTGCCCTGTTCTTGAAAGTAGAGGTATACGATTATATCAGTGGTGATTTTATTCTCCAATCTGTTTTCTAATATGTTCAGTATTATAATGAATTGTAGCTTTATTCACTGCCAAGTGTTTTTAGAAGAGATTTTAACACAATGAGGCTCTTGTACATGTTAAAACAGGGTGTAGTAATTGAGCCATTGTTAAAATGTCACCCTTTGTGGCATTTTATGTGGCTAGCACCATCAAAGAAGAAGCCTCCACCACCACCAAAAGAAGAAAAAAAAGAAGAAAAGAAAGAGGATGCAGAAATAAAGCCAGAGGAGGATCATTACTGCGACATGCTGTGCTGTAAATTCAAAAAACCTCCACTGAAAAAATATCAGGAGTATCTGCAGCTACCAGACAGCATAGACTCATACACAGGTAAATGAAAAGTTATGCAATACAATGGGGTAAAGGCATATTGAAGTGACTTAATATTACATAGTACCTGTGAGCCACTGTAAGATCCACATTCCAGTTTGCAGCTCAGAGGGGAGCATAGATCCTGCCCTAAAGAACATTTATTCCAAACAGGGAAAAGACATGAAAAGTGAGAACAGTTGTAAAGATGCTACGCACAAAGCTGGTATGCAAAACAACCACAATTAAAACCAAGTCTTCTGATTCTCCATCCAGTATTTGTCCCATTCATTAGGACCAAATAATTCTTTTGTCAGTTACAATATGCAGCATGCAAATTGTATTGAGTTTCTTCAGGTGCATTAAATTCTATATGCTCTCACAAACTCATCTTTTTCTCCTTTTGCAAATTCTTTGTGTGACTCCTACTTCCAACCTATATCATTTTAGCAGCCTGTGCCATTGAAAAAGGGAGAATGGTAGGTCGCTCTGGGCAGAAACATTCCCAGAGACTGCAGTAGAATAAATACGTCTAAAAGACTGGGAAAACATTCTAAGTTCATGCCTGTAAATTCAATGTTTTTTCTTTCAGATCGCCGTTACGTAGCATGGCTTATGCTTGTGACAATCGCCTACAATTGGAATTGCTGGTTTATTCCCCTTCGCTTTGTGTTCCCATATCAAACCCCAAGCAATGCAATATATTGGTTTACCATAGATATCATTTGTGATATCTGCTACCTGTGTGACTTACTGATTTTCCAGCCCCGAGTGCGATTTGTAAAAGGGGGAGATATAATAGTAAGTATTGGAAGTGGGATTTCCATGGGTAGTAGTTGTGTTAAAGTACATTATAGAAATTCCCTCTAATCGGACACATTTTTTCCTGCTATGTCAAATCTATGTAACTGGTTTATTTATCAAAGGATGCCTGTGTTCTTCTTCACTGACCTTCCACTATCCTATTGTGGAAGAAGGGAACATATCCATTGTCTACATTCTTAAAAAAAGAAGAAACAGATTTGAAAGTAACAGATGAGAGCAGTTGAAACAGGCATAAATCTCTTTCCTATCAGGAGTAAACTGCCACAGCTTCACTGGAATCAGTGATTATACGACTCATATATGTATGCATGTATTTGTACGTTTGTGTGAAACCTTCAGCTTTCTATTCACCTTATACTAGAATCACGGTTGAAGACAGTGCATATTCTGCTAGGGCTGGACAGGATATGCATGTTTTATTACAGATTGTGAGAGTGTGGTGGTTTTGCCAAAATCAGGGCAAATCCCTGTAATTTCAGGATGCTTTCAAGATACTTTCTTTGAAATATGTGTACACTCAATTTTGCTTCTTGTTACTATTTTTGTGTTATATTCTTATAGAAAAATGCAAAATGAAAGTCTAAGCAAGTACCTGAAAAAAAGGTAAAAGCTTGCCCTTAACATATCAAAAGGGCATCTAGAACATTAAATTTTCTTTAAAATGTTCCCCACTTTTGATTCTTTAACTTAGAGAAGAAAACCTAATGCAGAAAAAAAGGAGTTTTGATAATGTCAGTGTGACACTACTGTGCCCAACAGACAGAAAATTCAAAATTATATAACCTCAAAAGTAATTTGAAACTTGATTTAGTTCAGTGCTTTTACATAAAATTTTACACATTGTGCATACAAGATATTACTGATACCTTTACAGAGGAATCTCAGATAAAACTGTGCAAGTATAGTTTAGGTAGATATTAAATACAGTGCAGTGTAATGTATTTTTCCATGCCAAGATATTCAATAACTGGCAATCTTGCCTAAATCCTACAAATCTTAAGTTTTATGAACAAGGTTAAAACTCTAACATAGGAAGCTTACCTTGTATTTCCCTTGAAGTTGTTTGTACAATTAATAGACTTTAGTGCATGAAGAAATCTACTGCCTGATCTCCTGCACTTAGTGTAATGCTTAAACTGATAGTGAGAAGTTGGCATGGAAATATCTTTAAGATTTTAAAGCTGTTTTTAAAGTGTCGCTGGTATAAATACAGAAAGTATAATAACAGATGCATTTCTTTAGATACTTGTGATTACTCTTTCTTATTAAGGTATTAGCATTAGTTCCCATGGAGAGCAATTTAAAAATAAATAGCTAATCATTACTAATGAATGCAATGTTGATTATTATAATGCTAATAATGCTAGCATGTTAATGTTAGCTTTCAAAGAGCTAATTTTGTACAGCACCATCAGACACATTCTTTGCATTTTTCTTGGAACCAATGAAGTCAAATGGAGTTTTTGACCCTGAAATTGAAGTGGTTTGGGTCAAGCACCAACTGGTACAGATGCCTTGAGAGGGAAGATTTGTTGGGAAAATGTAACATACTTTTCTAGGCCAACAGCCAGACTTTGAAAAAAACAAACAAACCCCAAGCTTGATTTTTTCAATTAGGTCTAGTAAAATCTAGTCTCATGTAAAGACCTCTAATAAAAGTACTACTTCTTCCTACAGATATTTCTCCATTCATACTTTTAGGCCACCATTAACAGAACTGTCATCATCCCTACTATCATAAGAGAATTATTATTATCATTATTATTATTATTATTGTGGAGTATCAGAGGCTCATTCTTGACATTCTGTTCTTGACTATGCCTTTTTCTCCTTTCATTATCATTGTAGTCAGACAAAGTAGAAATGAAGAAATTCTACCACAGCTCTGTGAAGTTTCGGGTAAGAAGACCCTGTGGTACTGGTGTCGTATGTAAATTCTAGCTGTAGGACTTCACGGGATTTCTTTCATTCACTGCAAATCACTGTTGGTTTAAGAACATCACAGAAAGCATTGGCTTGATGGCACGTCAGTGCTCAGCAGCTGAAGATTGCCATCTTCATAAACAATATTTAATTGTAAAAGAGAATAATTATAAATGCAATTATAATTATTAATTCTAAATAATAATAAAATTATGAAATAAAATTAATAAAATCCTCTGTTTTGATTAATTTGTGTGAGGTCATACACACACACACTGAAAGACAATAGCACAGTTTTGCAGAGATTCATTAAATAAAATAAAAATTTTTGAAGTTAGATGATAACTCTATTCAGTGAACTCTTATAAAGTACCTCATGGTACTGAATAGGTCATCATTCACACAAGTAAACAACAATTCAAGCTAAGAATTTTTATGCTCATTGCACTTTGTAAAATCAAAGATGTTTTTGATTTAGGAAAATTGTTCATTTTCTTCGTAAATATTATTTTTTCCAACAGCAAATAGGTAATCTACTGAATTCCTCATATACATACAGCTCTGTGACACTGAGCCCACGTCTCTGAAATCTGTTATTGCCCCCTCATCTTCTGCAAACACTTTTGCACTTGTCTTGTTTCAGAGTTAAATCTGTCTCAGTGACTCTGGTGTCACTGCTTAGATATTTGAGGTTAAACTAGCCAAAAGTGCAGGATATACACTATACAGGCAAGTGAGTAGGACAGAGTCAAAATTACAGCAAGCAAGTTATGTGGATAGTATGGTTTTATTTTAAGTTCACACCTGCAGCATGTTTAATGCTCTTGATTTCTTCAGAAACTAATGAGTTGAGTGTTTTCACCACATGCAAGATATAGGTATATTCTGGGAATTTGTCATGTGATTAAGTACTAATTAATAGTTACTGATGTTAAAGCACTTCTGACTAAATTTTACCTCCTCTTAAACATGTGTCTGGGAGAGGGAGAGAGGCCATTAAAGGCTGTTTGTCCTCAATCAATTTTGGTTTGCTTTGCTTTTTTCACAGCATTCAGGTATTAACTGCATCTTACTTGAAATAAAAGGTCGGTGCTGCAGGCTAGTTGCTGCCAACATGCATTGCATCTCTCAGACAAAGGTGTTTCTGATTACAGTGAAAGGAAACCACAACCCTCCTGTGTTCCCAAATGATATCAGCATCAGAGCAAAGCATCATAGGGTCTTTAAAAAGGCAAAGTTTGCCACAGCTTTTCTTCTCTCCACTGAATTCTTGGAAAGAATAAAGTAGGCAGGTAAGAGTAATCACACAGTAGATGGACTGCAGGGAGATATTAAAAATCTTAGTGATATGGGAAGAAGGAGCATCCAAATATGATAGAAAACAATACCTTTAAAAAAACCCAACCAGACAAAAAAAAAACCCAACAAACCAATAAACAGACTTAGCATCCTATGATGAATCTGTTGTTTGGAACACGTGGCTTCTGCAGATTGCAAGCAAGAAGCCTAATTCATCGTGCTCCCCCAGACTGCTTTAGGCAGCCTGGTTTTAAAAGCCACAGGACTTCTAAGAAGTGCTTGTGGAGTGCTCCACTCAGCAGTCACACACCTACCATTTTCATCTTGTCAGAACTATAATTGAAATAACAGAATGTATTAGTAATCAAATATCTGAGATACTGTTAATAATCCCCATGAAACAGATTA
Organism: Ibycter americanus; assembly: GCA_035590275.1. NCBI lineage: Eukaryota > Metazoa > Chordata > Aves > Falconiformes > Falconidae > Ibycter > Ibycter americanus. The sequence continues at coordinate 33,204,060 of JAVJGI010000040.1, forward strand.
AAATCCCAGGCACGGAGGATTTAAAAGCAGAGCAGAGCAAAGCTGTTGGTGTTTTCAGAGATAATCTTGCCTGCCAGTACTTCGGAAGTTACAGGCTTAGCATGCTGACTGTTCAAATATTCTACTTAATCATGATTCAATCTAAGTCGGTTTTCAACAGCAACTAAATGCATTTTGATTATTGTGAAGTTTAACTTGACCTCTCTGCTCTTCAACAGCTCGATGTGATATCAGTATTGCCGTTTGAAGTTTTATACTTCTTCTTCGGATTTAACCCAGCACTTAGAGTAAATAGGATGCTAAAGGTAAGATCTGTGTTAGTGATGGATGGCTAACCGCACATAAATGTTTTTACAACCCAATGGAAAATTGTTTATAATATACACAAATATGAAATTTAGAAATTGGAAAATATCTTCAGGATAAACTGCAACATCAGTAAACAAACCAAAAAAAAAAAAACCAAGATATAGTCTAGCCAAATAAAGCCCTTGTTCTCTTATTTTCTTCTGACTTTATTATTTGCTACTTTAAAAAGGTGTTTTGTGATTAAGGCTGGTTTATTTCCATTATTTAAATTATATTAATCTTAAATTACCTGTTTAGTTTTCAAAGATTAAAAAAAATTAATTCAAGATCACTAATCAATGCCAAAGTATTTTCCTCCTCTGTTGGTAATGACAGGTGTTTAAAAGCAAAGGAGGGAGTTTTAAGGACAACATGAACTATACACAGCATATTTAACAAGCATAAATCCACTTTTTTTACCAAGGCCAATGACATCTGGAGTTGTGCATTGAAGGGGCTGAGAAGGGATTAGATAACAGCCTTCTCCGTGCATTTCACAGTACTAGCAAGCTACTCTGTGGCTAAATACTTTCCCCTTCAAACAATCAATATGTTGACAAATAATTGGCTTTCATTTAAAGCTACGGGGAGACACAAGAACCCTGAGAATAAAATGAGGGTGCTTTTCACTTCAGTTTTCAACAAAACTTCAAAATTCCATAAATCAGAACCAAAACAATAGGAAAGAATGGAAAGTTAACTAGTACCCTGTATTAGGCAAACAAATATGTACTGAACGAAAATAAAGAAAAAAAGCTACATGTGAATATTAAACGCTATCACTAAAGGTAAACTATAAATAATTAACAGAAGAATTCAACACCACAGCAATTTATACTACATGGTATCATCTAGTATGTGGTTGTTGATACACATGATCACTTACTGGAGAACTACTGGAATTTCAGAAAGAGGAAAAAAAGGATTTTTATGTGTGTAATTATCTCTGATAATGTTGCCCAAGCAATATACGTTTGAGGAAGTAGAAGTCATTCATCTGCAGCAGTCTGACCTAAACAGCAGGGTTATTTCTATAATCAGATTAATGGGACACTCAACACCCAAAACAACATTTAAATCAATTTTCATCTTTGCTTTGCAGTTCACCTTTTAGTTAAATGTTTAAAGAAGCTGAAAAATCTACTGCAAAATCCATTATTTTCAAAATATGTATATGAACTAATGTCAGTACTATTACAAAAACACATGTAGTGAAGAATAGTGATTGGATTGCTTTTATTTGTTTTTCGTTCAGCATAACACTTTCTTTGAGTTCAATGATCGGTTGGAAGCTATTATGGACAAAGCATACATCTACAGGTATGTGCTTATTAAATTCTTGTAGCATGCAAAGCTTGGAACTGCATGCATTTCATTTGATTTCATGAGCTGTCAGTGAAGCACTTGATGGAATATGATAAATCTTTAACTGTTCAATTTAAGATTTTTTATAAATATGTCTTCATTTTAATGATTAAAAGTAAAGTTAAAAAAGTAAAAAAAAATAAAACTTCACTCACATATGAAAGTTAGCTCAGTTCAGCTGGCCTGGTTCAGGCAAAATGTTCACCAGACTGAAGGTCCTCCCAAAATTTAACTAATCAGGAGTATCAGAAAGAAGTTTCTTTAGTGAAAGAACTAAATAACAGTTTATTTAGGTTGCTAATAGCAGTGCCAAATCCTCAGTAGCTGTTTATTTGTACTGAAAAAAACATTATGAACTTCAGCCTGTGTCAACATTTTTCTTCAATATGCTTTCACCATGACCCTGGCATGTACAGAAACTTGATCCTCCACTGCATTGACTAAACTTGGAAGGAGAATCAATTCAGCATTCCACTCTGTCACCATTATTGTCATCTACTGTCAACATCATCAGCCCTAGTTTATCCTGTGCAATTCCTACACTGACAGATTTTTTTCACTGTTGCAGTTTTGGGGCATGTATTGCCCTTGTGTGCTGCTGCTACAGAAATAAGAATCAGTTGTTTACCATTTTATTATATTTCAGAGATTATTGCACTGAAATGGTAGATGTTGTGTTTATACATTGTAAATGAGATATTTTATGAGATTTAGAAACTAGTTAAATTTGAAAAGGATGTTGAAACATCATCTCTTTCATATTTTCATGTACCTGTGAAACAAAACAAAACTTAGAATTTTGAAAGTTATGCTAAAGTATTTTTGAGATGCTGACTTCCACAAAGCTTATTCTTATGTTGCCCTCTCCTTTCATTTATTGAAGAGTCTTTTGTGGTTTGGTTTTTTTTTTCTTTCTTTTTTTTAAATTCTTGTTGTTACAAGAGAAGGATTCTCTGATTTTTCACAAGATAAAGAAATTTCATGTCAGTTTCTGAGTCACTGCATCCCTATCTTCTCCAATTTCTAATCTCATTAAAAGAATAGGTTTTCAATGGTCTTGCTTATATTTTTTAACTTTTTCTAATGTTGAGAAATTTTAAAATTAATTATTTTCCATATTCCATCCTTTGCTTTGAAGTTATAATTCAATGACTTTTCTGTGTCTCCTATAATATTTGCAGTGAGTACTGGGAGATAGAGATTTTTACTATAGATGGTTTTGAATCAAGTAATTAGTTCATATGTAACAATAATGTTGTGTGTATATGGATTTCAAGAAAATGGGAACAAATTAGCAAACCCATTTGCACCCAAATAAGCAGTTTTGAAAGGAACCAAGTTTCACACTGTATAAAAGTGTAGATGGGAAATGGTTGTTTAAAGGGCAAGTTGAGAATGGGGTTTGTATATCTTCCAACTAGCCTGACTTTGAAGAATATTATGTTGACTTGTGTGTCAAAAAACAGGGAAGGTGCTCATTCAGAAAGGCTAAGGCACACACAGTAAGATCTCGCTACTCCTGTAAAATGTACCAAATAGCTGGAAAGACAGAGCCAGCTACTCGGCAAAGCTGTTCTGCTTTGTTAGACAGTTTTGTAGCATGGTATTGGTTGAGTGCCACAACTGTGTGTTGCTGCTCGTGTCTTTGTTTCCTGGTCACAGGCCCACTTACATTTTCCAATATTAGACCACTTGCAGAATGTAAATATTACAAAGTGAATCCATTTTCTACCACATACTCTCAAGAGGCCTTAAACCTGAAATGTGTGAAATAGAGCACTCTTCATAACTAAAATGCAATTTTAAGTCCAGCTGAAGATGTGCAAAAAAAACCAGTGGTAGATCACATGGACTTCAATATTGCTCAGCATATGTAGGGTTAACAGTATTGATGCTTTATTATCTATAGGCTTTTCAATCAGTGCATTGCTAAGGTTTGTGGTGGGAAAAAATGCCTGCATACTGCACTACCAAAATGTTGTATGCTGTACTTGCAAAAACACTTATTAAATATGTCATGCCATGCCCTGATACAGTATTTTAAACATACTTGAGAAAACACTGACTCCCATTTTTTGACATGCTCATTGGTAAAAACATTCACATGGCAAAGTCGCAAAGATCTTTTAATTGGCTTACCAGAAGGCATTAGGGTAATGGAAAAAAATGGACATTTGGAGAAGAGAGGTAGGTAGTTATACAGAAGAAGAGTAAAAATAAGACCCAAAAAATACAAAAAAGATGGGCTGTTTATGCAGACTACTGCATTTTATTTGAATGTAGCAATGGTGTTTTGATCTGAGATCCTGGTATGGTCACCATTTGAGCAATAAGGCACCAATTAGGATAATGTGAAATTAAACTTCTACACAGCAAGTGTATGTGCCTGAGTGGATTCTCTTCTCAAAACCATTAGTTTGAGTCTGTAGGAATAGAGCTAGAAAAAGTTACTACATCTTGTCTACCCATTGTGATAGATTCAACATGTGCCTAGAGATATATAACTTGCAGCAAAGGCTTCCAGAGCCTTTGCTCAGACCCCAGGAGTCCACATGCATGGATTCAGACTTGTGCACGAGACCCTGCATGGTCAGTATTGTAATATTACTAGGTCACGTCAACTATCTGCTGTTCTCAATAGTCTGCAACCCTAAACAGAGCTGTCTTGGAAGCACACCAACATTTAAGGGACTAGTACGCATGGGTAGATTACTTAATGGCATAGAGAGGTAAAAGATGGCATGCAATGGCATCTGAAGAGCCAGCAAAGGACTGGATAATACAGAAGCAACCACAGAGATATTATCTCACATTAACTTAGTTTATAGACCTGGCTTGCTTAGTTCTTATTAACTTTCACAAAACCACGCACTCAGTTACTATGCACTGCAAAGTGCATTGAATTCTATCTGTAGAAGATGAACTCATTATGTACCAGCCTTCCTGTGTTTAGGCAAGTCCTGTACTTTTCCTGCTTATTTATCCCTTGCCTGTATGAATATTTGAAAGGAGAGCTAAATGCAGATCTTTCTTTTGATTCCCATGCACTGAACAGAGGATATACAATGAGATCATTATCGTATTAAAAAGAAAGCTGCTTGGTGCTTAAGTAGTTCATCATTGGTGTTCTTCAAAGAACTGGCCATGAGTATAAGAACTGGGATTAGGAATGATCTGACTTCTGCTGTAGCCACTAAATCATACTATTTAGCAGATCTACTGCAGACTTCCTAGCACAGCTCTTGTAAAGCAGTTCATTTCTGACCTCAGACATTTCTTGGCTTCGGTTCACAAGTTTAAAGCCTATCTTGAACAGAGTTTGGCAAACACATTAATTCGTACCCTCAAGCCTCATTAATATAGTTTCAAATTTCTGTAAATATTCATAGCCAGTTAAAGAAGTGGATTACAAAGTCCTCAGGGAACCATAATTTAAAAATTATCCTGTGTCAAATGTTCTAGCAAAGATATTTACTTGACCTTGGACAAACGTGAGAGACAGGTGACTGCCAGCTATTTTTTTTGCAGCATCAGTACAGGTGGGGAACTACTTAGTGGATGCTTCACACAAACATTGCTGATAAAAAAAAATCAATGCGTTCCATATTAAAAGAAAGGAAAAATCCAAGCTGTTTTACAGGAATCTGTTGACTTTTATAGGGTAATTCGAACAACTGGATACTTGCTGTTTATCTTGCACATTAATGCATGCCTGTATTATTGGGCTTCAGACTATGAAGGACTTGGCAGCACTAGATGGGTGTACGATGGCAAAGGAAACATGTAAGTCCTTTTCTTTTGCAAGAGTTTTCTGTTGATTTTGCTCCTTCCTGCATCCCCCTCCCTCTCCCACGCCTTTGCTTGCAGAGTGTGCTCTTATGTTATGAGTGCTTGGATAGCAAACTTTTAGCACCACAACTGCTTTCATTACTAACACATAATATTTGGAGGGCAGGTGCAGTGAATAATCAGTTTACCACTTTCAGCTTTTATAGGTTTATGAGTCAGTGCTAAGCTCTAACTTAATTAAACATTTAGAAAGCAACAAGGGTCATAAATTAAACTTACTGATTGCATATGCACATGGGAACTGTTAGAAAGATTGTAGAACAATCTCTCAAAGGATTCAAGAGGCACAGATTATATTTTTTCTGCCACACAGCATTGTGTCATTAAAAGGGAACATTTTAGTCCCTCTAAACACCATGGTGACCGGTCTGAAAAGATTCCACCCACTTTCTCTGATCTTTTGAGAAGGTCATGCTCACACATGTGGCAGTGTCTCCAGTGGAAAGGACTGGATATTGGCAGAGTTTTCCACAAACTGCTTGTGACAGCACTAGGCTGGGTGCCAAGTAAGGTACATTCATCAAGGTGATGGAGAGGAAGCAATAGAATGTAGCAAAGTCGTAATATATTTTGCGTGTAGTTAAATAAAAACATATCTAGTAGGTTCAGATGTATGAATGTTCATTTCTTTCAAAGGCCATGATATAGTTGAAGCCACAGAAGCTCAATTTGTTCATTAATTACATTCTTTGCAAAACTGCATATAATATACTACTGCTGTCTTAAATCACCTTTTAAACAACTTTTCACATTTTGTTTGGAGACATGCTCCTCTTGCTTATAATTTTGTGAGACTTCACGAGTTTGGTGTGAAGTCAGTATCTTGAAGGGTAAGAAAATAGCCTTTGAGTATATAACACACTTTGTGTAAAGCAGCATTGATTTTTTATAATTAGGGTTCTGTCTCAAAAAAATGACATGGTTGAAGCTTCCACACACCACTAAAATACACAGCTTGAATACTGCAGTCAGACACGTGCAAGCAGGGTCATGGAGCTCAGTGGGACCACTTATGTAAGTGAAGTTATACACACAAGTATTTATTCACAGGATCAGGGCTTCCAGAAATCTGACAAGAAAAATGCAAAATGAATTTCCATTATAGCTATTTTTATTAATGTCATTCTTGGGAATACTTACTTCATAGTTAAAAAATAAGGTAACCGAAACTGAACAACCTGAAAAGTCTGAAAGTAGAGCGCTTACCTAGTCTTCAGGTTTTTAATGCTTCTTCAGAACAGCCAAGAGAAAAGGCAAGAAAGTCTTCCTGTTTTTCATGAACAAGAATATTTTACATTTTGCTCAGGGAAACAATTGGTAGAAATTATTTGCTAGCTTGATCACAGACAATGCAGTTGTGCCCAAAGGCAATGGTCAGGTTTTTTAATATTTTGTGATAGCTTTTCCATGAGGAGACAAAAACACTGCACAAATGACATCACACTGAAAACACATGGGATTTAGGGCAGAATTTTTTATAAACAATAATAATAAACTGATAATTCAAGGTCTGCATTAAACTGAGATGCTGAAATAAAACACATATTAGAATATATCCATGTAAGCCTCATTAAACCATTAATCTACCTCATCTTGGCAAGGATTGGTGAATATATGACTTTATTCTTTTGCCTGTATCCAACTCATATGGGATTACATGGTCCCATATGCATGGAATCCCCAAAAGCATCCCATGTTGAGCTGCATTTCATGAAGTATAGCTTGGTATCCCACTAACAGCACATGCCTTTTGTATGGCATAGCCATCACTTTAGAGAATCAGGCATGACATATTACCTGACTGTCAAATATTTGGGGATTTTGGACAGAGAGAAATTGTGTGAACATTAGTTATTATTGAAGATGCAATTTGAATTCTAAACATATCAGACAAGATACTTCTAGGTATATTAATTTCTTTGGAAAGCAGGAATTAAGAACAATATAGGGAAAATCTGTCAGAAAAAGTGACTAGTACTGCAGCATATATTATAGCACAGCAGTGCAGATGTAATTTCCTTTTTCACATAGCAGTCAGAGTTGCCACTATTTGAAGCAAACTATGCCATCGGTCTCATGTGGAATGGACACATTCAGAAAGAAGATAAGACAAACGTAGCTTCTTAGCTAGTTAAAGAAAAGGACAGTATGCAGTTTGACAAATAAATAAAAATTCTAGTAGTCCCAGATTACAAGGACCCAAAGCAAATGGTCTGGCACTGATTTAGTGGCATGAATGTTTTATGTAGAATCCCTGCTGTGTCCATAAAATGTTGCTAATTATGGCCAAATACAGTTCTTAAAAATGTCAGCACTTGTAGGATTTTTTTTTTTCCTTTCCAGGCTAACAAGAATACACAGACAACAGTTTCCCTTATCAATTTGAAATTTTACATATATATATATTTTCCCAAGCAGGTATACTAACTGGTGAAGTTCAGTTTATAACTAACATCTCTACATAGCACTCAAACCACAAGCAAAATTATCAAAGTAGTGCTTTTTGCAAAATTCTGCTAGCTGTATTCTTTTCCAGCTTGTATTCAGACTGTAAAGTGTTAGTGCCAGTCCAAGAAGATTTGAGGTCTTTTGCCTGGCAGCCTTCAGTCAAAGCCTTTGACCTGAGGTGCAAAAAGCAGTCAACTTTACCTCTCTTGCAATGCACCAAAATTAGCCACACAAGATGTTCCCACCATTAAAATTGCACTTATGAGTTTGGTATAATTAGGCAGACAGACCTCAGTCTCTCCTAATGCAGAAGGATAGCATCCCTGATGCAACACCATACTGTAGAGCCCATGTAACCATGGCAGCAGTATATTGAAAAGGTCTCTTAATTATAGCTTAGTGAACTATATGTGTTTATTTACAATCTATTTTAACTACCTAAGTAAGAGATTCGTCTCCCTAATTCCCGAGGAAAATGGACAGATCTTCCAGAAAGGGTTTCAAGGCAGAAATGTAATAGCATTATTCTGATTTGTCCCTTGGAAATATCTGTCTCTTTCATCACTGCCCATAAGGAGAATTCAAACTAGGAATCTGAAATTTTCATGCAACTCCCCCCCGCCCCCCCTCAGGTGAGCATTAAATTTAGGCAAAACGAAACATTCCACTTTGCTCATGATATATTTTTTCTGCTGTTTGCAAGTCATCCATAAGTAGTCTGCAAAATTCTCTGGCATATTTATTAATCAAGATATCTATTTGTATCCTGATTATGTTTCTCTGTAGCTTGCTGCCTTCCTGCTCTGGGCACAGACTTAGCAGATCTCTGCAAGTCCCAGATAATGGTCACTGTATGCATCTAGAGCAGCTCTACCCCTTTGGTATGTGTTGCCCGATGCACAGTAAGACTGGCAGATCTTAAAAGGTGTCTCGTGGGTATCAGCTATACATTGCAATTGCAATAGGTCTGATGTGTCACACTCGCAGTGCTTGCTATACAGAGGCAGTTTTGTGCCTCCAGACAACCTGTGAATGCACAGCCCAACTCATGTCAGACCTAATGCTTTCAGACCTGCTACTTGCAGCTGTACTTTTTAAATAAAAGCTTTGTACTTTACACCATTCTGTCTGAGATCATCATACCTACAGCCACCTGATGAATACATCACTCGAGAAAACCAGGTGCCAAGAAAGAGGTCATTAGAGAACCAGGTTAGAAAGGCCAGTTCTTTACTCAAACCCATCCTGATTGTAATCCGAGTCAAATGTGATAGCCCTGAAATAATGCTTCCCTGGGCTGAAGTGAATGTGTGAATACCATCTCAGACTCTGATAGCCACATGCAGAAAGATTTGATTTACCTGTATTAACCGAAACCATGTAAGAAGTTTAGCATGTTCTGAAATGGACTTTTATGAAAGAGATATCTCTACTGGCATAATATTGCAAGGTATCTTATTCACAGTATTTCTGAATGTTTTCATACCTAGGACTTATTTTGGGGCAAAATCTAGTAGTCTGATTGCCTGAAGGATAAACATACTCTCTATGTTGTGAAGAGAGAAAATCCCTTTCTTGTCTCATGTTGTTTGCTTCAACAGTTACTTTATAGCAGGCTAGCAAGCTGTATGGTGAGCAATGATGGTTTCCAGACACTAGCTAGTAGGAAGCAGAGCGGCTAAAACTGTTGAAATAGGAGTCTGTTTTTTCTGGCTTTCCTTAAAATTTACAATCTCATTTTTCCCCCTTCTTAGGGAAAAACCTGCTTTATATTTCAACTGTATAACTTTCATTTCAGATTAAAATAAAAACAATCAAAAGCATAAATGGAGAAAATATAAACCTGTGCCTAAGAGATAGTGAATATTGTGTGACTTTGCCAGTAGAAAATTTCTTTTGAAGTAAAATTACAGAATAATATCCTCTATTAACTACAACTTCAGAAAGGGGTGGGCAGATCTGAAAAAAAATCTGTTACATTTTGGATGCACAACACTGCATACAAGAATGTGACCTCTAAATTCCTTTGAGGAGCTGCTTTCTTTTTTTGTAAACATTCCCAGAACGAAGATGGTATTATCTGTCATGGTAGACATAGCAAGCTTGGCACCCAAGGCCATTGGGGTGAGGGCATTGGCTAATTATTTTTGTTTCCTATAGTAACTAGCACAGAAGTAATGTTAATTTCTTTACTTTTACATTAATAAATCATACATGTTTCAAGCACTACAGCATTTTCAGTTATGGCAAATGAATAAGATATTAATATGCTTTATATGATAATTCCCCTAAAACAAGCTAAAGACATCATTTTATGCTTAAACCTGCAATTCTTCCAAAGCAGATCTGAGGCTTTTTCTTACTATTCATTTATGCTACAGAATTCTAAGAGAAAGCTGCCACTTATGCACTTTGCTAGAAGCATGAATAGGTGATGGGTTTTTTTTGAACTCAAGTGAAAATATTATAGTGGTGTAATCCAGCTGTTCATTTTGCATCCCTACCAAGGAAAAATGATATGATGGCAGATATGCAATGAATTTTTTGACTTAAAGACTCTGAACGAAAACAGCCAGTTCTGGCTGTTAAAATCTAAAACTAGAGAACTATGGTAAAAGTGATCATTGTTACTGCATTTTATTAATCTGCAACCAAGAAAAAAGTGACTTTGTAATGAAAAATCAATTGCTTGGTAAAGCCTGACATTTTAGGTGAAAGACCTGGAAACATTTTTGAGTGATTTAAACAAAAACACTCATTGGAATTAGTTGTTATTGTGAGTTTATTTTCTCATATTTACACAAAACTGACCCTGCAAATGTATTGCTACATGGAGCATTTATGAATAGGAGTGGAGTTCACATCTTAATAAAGGAGGAGTTTAAAGTGGAGGTCACCAAATTGAAATGTATACTTAAGGTCTGCAAGCAGTTCAGGTGGCCTCAGATTCAGGGTCAGCATGAGAAGATGGATGCAAGTCTGTCCGTTTCAAAACAAACATCTCAATAAGTATTTTTTCTGTGTTTGGGTTTTTTTTTTTATTCCAAAATCAATAATATTCAACAAATAGAAGGCATCTTCGTTGCTTCAGAAGCAATAGACATAGATGAAATAATAGAAAATCTCATTGTACAATTAAGAAAAACAAACTTCTACTCCAAATCATTAGTGAAGCTGAAGTCTGATTGTACATAGACTTAGGAAGTCAAATTCTAATTAATAGCAGGCTTTTAAAAATATTCCTAAACCAATTACTTGTTAGCTCAGAAAAGAAGGAAATGATAGCACATTCACAACAGTGATTTGAACTAATTAATCCCCACTGCACAGTATGGGGGATGCTGCATTACTAGTGGTGCCATGTTCTAGAAAGAAATTTAAAACAGAATCTTAGAGATATCAAGGCACTTTACATATATATACACATATATATATACATACAAAAATAAGAGAGTTAGTATGACTATCATCATCATCATCATCATCATTATCATAATAACAATAACAATAACAATAAAAATAAATCTGTCCAGATCCTAGGTCCTTTGTTGTTTTCATATACTTGTGTTACCATACTAGCAGAAACACACCACTTGAATGCAACAGGCCCTGTCATGCACAAGGCTATACAAAGAGGGTTGTACAAACAGAACAAAAAAATCTTTGTCCAAAGAGCTCACACTTCAGGCATAAGAGGTGACAGACAGCAGACGGATACTGTGAAGGAGTCAATATAAGCCACATGCTGAAGAAGAGTCTTAGTGACTGACCATTGCTCACTGCTAGATTTGGTTTCTGGATCAAAAGAGTTCCCAGGAAAGCCTTGAAGTGCATTAACAAGGTTGTTTTGTAGCCACTGATTGGCAGCTCTTCCTAGACATGAGGAAAAGTAGTGAAGAAGTCAAGAAAGTGTTTTCTGAGGTGACAGAAGGTGTAGTGGAGGCCAGCCACTGGGATAAGTTAATGCAGGAGTCAACCTTTCAGTGCTGAATAGGTGAAGTGGTTTGGAGAAGCTGGATTGACAGACAGCTGATGGAAACACGTAACTTCTGTCTGACGCAACCTAGGAGGCAAAGCCAATGAAGGGTGCTCAGAAGCAGAGTGGGAGGAAGACCAATGTGGTTAAAGGGGCAGGAAAATGAATGAACACAACAATGAAACTGCATTTCTCGTGCTCACCATAAGGCTTCACGCTGGTGTCATCAAGTGAAGCCTAGGAAGAGACCTTCAGATGTGCATGCATCTAGTATGCTACAGATAAACTCTGGGAAGTCTCTAACACTTTTACACTGCTTTTAACATCATGTCATCTTCACTGGCAGCATTCTAACACTGTAATGATCACCTTGGCAATTTGTTACAGAAGTCTTCTGCAATGCTGCAGAGTTACTGGAGAACAGTAAGTAACCGCTGCATTTCCCATATATTCTTATTTTGCTGTCAATGAGAACATTCAGCTCAATATGATTTACATAACTGTATCATTTATAAAATCATAACCCTTTATAAAAAGTGCTGAAGGTCTTTTGAACTGAAAAGCATCACTGAAAGGCCCAGCTTAGGTAGGTATATGTTTAACTTCAACCACATAAGTACTTACAGTCAATAACAAAAATGCTGTCTGTATCCACAGGTATCTGAGGTGTTACTACTGGGCGGTTCGTACTTTAATCACCATCGGTGGCCTTCCAGAACCACAAACTCTCCTTGAGATAGTTTTTCAACTGCTGAATTTTTTCTTGGGTGTCTTTGTCTTCTCCAGCTTAATTGGTCAGGTACATCAAAAAATCAATAACTAGATATGTCCAGATTACTGTAATGTAGTGATAATATATTCAGTTTAATGGAGTTTAGTTCTGGGGAAAAGTTTAGCTTCCATCTGAGCGTTCCTCTAACTCTTATCCATACTTACTCTGACAAATAGTGAGGTGGGTGTTGGTCTCTTCTCCCAAGTAACAAGAGGAAATGTCCTCAGGTTGTCCCAGGGGAGATTTAGACTGGATATTAGGAAATATTTCTTCACTGAAAGGGTGGTCAAGCATTAGAACAGGCTGCCCAGGGAAGTGGTAGAATCACCATCTCTAGAGGTATTTAAAAGACATGTAGATGTAGTGCTTAGGGATATGGTTTAGTGGTGGACTTGGCAGTCCTAGGTTAATGACTGGATTCAATGATCTGAACGGTCTTTTCCGGCCTAAAGGATTCTGTGTGTTTAATCAGTTCCCAGTTTTGTAGCCCTTTTGTACACATGTTGATTTAAAGCCAGACTTTGCAGGACAGGGGTGATTCCTGAACCTGTGTATAATTCCTTTTTTCTTCCTTACAGCCAAGTAGACAGCTCCTTGACATTAAGAATTATACAGTTAAATCTGATATAAAAATTATAATTGTTGGTATGATATTAATATGTACAAATTATTGAATGTCACGCAACTACTGCCAATAGAATATTGTTAATGGAAATCCCGTTATTTTTCAAACTAGAATTCTACTCTCTTCCGTAAGCTACAATATATTTGTTAACCTGAAAATTAACTATTTTCTATTTCTTTTGGTTCTCATTTGGCAGGAGGAAAAAAAAAAAGCCCATAGCACAGCAAATCAGTTATACTTCCAGATGAATATAACTGAAATATTTCTAGCTTATAACTATTAAATTTGGGCTTTAGATCCATAGCTCTTATAATACCTTACCTGCAGAAAAACAGATGCTATGGTTCCTGTGTGAGAATGTGTCTTATCGGATTCCTGTAGAAATCATTCCAGACTCTTTGATTTGTACATCTGTTATTGGAAGAAATGTTATGAAAAAAATGAAAACTGAAATTTAATTTATATTTTGCATACAGCATTTGAAAAGTTCATATCAAACAGTTAAAAATTGCATGTGTCTCTTGCTGTTTATACGTGCAAGAGATAATCATCATGAAACAGACTCTTGCCTATAGGATTTAAAATTCATCCACAAACCAGAATTACCAAAAATAAAACAAAATAATTCATATAAAAAACTTGTTGAATTCAAGTATATCGGATTAAACTTTAGAGTTTGCATATTTATCAGGTTTTCCTAACCCGAAGTAACTGTTGATGAAAGAACCATTCCTCATGAAGATTCTGCAGATTAGTTTTTGTAACCAGTGTAGTCATTTGCAGACTCAAACCTTAAATCTTAACACACGAACAGCTTCATTGCAGTTTGTCATAATTCCTGTTTACAAAGAGCTATTGAAATTACTGAGTTATTCCTGGTTTAGAACATTTGCCTAAAAATTGTTATTCATATTGCAGTCATTTGCATTTCTGTAATAAAGAGCAGAATTCAGCCCACCGGCACACTAATCCTTGGCCACTGCAATATGAACCCACTGTACTAAAAACAGGTCTATGCAGTTACGCTTTTGATGAAGGAGTATCTATGAACATTAACCCATACTTTCTAAAAACTAAATTACATTCATGTAATGTGTGGATTTCATGGAATTCATCGAATGAACTAGAAACTTCAAGGTAACGATTCAACTCAAAGTGCATTTCTACGACTGATCTAGATTATCTTAACTATTTAAACAGTGGCAGGATCTTAATTCTAGTGGTGGCAGCTGATGTTATTAGAGAAATTTAGCCCAGTTTGCTTCATTTCCAACTTGCATTACACACCAAATGCAGAGTAGCTTTATTATGGATTTTTAAGAAAAGCATTATATATAAATATTTCATCAATGTCCAGAAATATGAGACAGAAGAATAAGCTAAAACCTGCAAATGATTCCTTAAAATCATAGACTGTTCAACACAATTAGATTAAATTTGTAACGCTTGTGAAAAAGCAGATGCAGCACTTATTCAAAACATGCAGCTGAATGTATAATTAATCAGTGATTTTGCAAACAAGTGTTTTATTCTTTCTATGTTGTTGACAAGATATTCAAATCAAGGCTATTTTTGCTGAAATGTGTAGTAACGACAACTGATGTTTGCAGATGAGAGATGTAATTGGAGCAGCCACAGCAGGACAGAACTACTACCGCTCCTGTATGGACAACACTGTCTCCTATATGAACACTTATTCTATTCCAAAACTGGTCCAAAATCGTGTTCGAACCTGGTATGAATACACATGGGACTCTCAGGGAATGCTGGGTAAGGCTTTCCAATTCCAGTTATGCAGCAACTCCAAGTGAGAGTGGTTCCATAGTTACAGATACAAGGTGAAATTCACATTTCTCCTTTTCTGAATTGCATCTGAGAAGTGAGAGAAAGCTTTTCAATTTTCTTTAGAAAAGAAAAAAAAAAAACCAACTACAAAGCAATATGATGCTTACTACTTCACAGATTCTGTTCATTTATGTAATGCCCTGGTTATAACTTTAGACAAGATATGTAACTTCAAAGACAATATCTTAGTAAAAGCATATTATCAGCTTCCTCATTTGAACTCATGAATGCTAGAATAGCTCCATTAAGTTATTTTTCGACTACAATGCTCCTTTTTATGGACATTCTTTCATTCTTCCTTTATATTTTCTAACTAACAGAGTTTGCTTTTTTTTTTTTTTCCTTTTACAGATGAATCAGAATTACTGGAGCAGATGCCAACCAAAATGCAACTAGCCATTGCAATTGATGTGAACTTCGCCATCGTCAATAAAGTTGACTTATTCAAAGCAAGTAGTTTTACAGGAGAATGTAGAAATGTATAGTACTCTTGAGACAGAAACCTTGTTTTGTGCATCTTGCAACACTTAAGAACACGCTTGTTAATATGGAAGGCAAAATAGGTCTAAGAAATATCTCAGTTAATGGAGACATGCCAGGACAAAGCCAAGTGCCTGCCTTTGAATATTTTGTGGCAAAGCAGAAATTTAAAAAAAAAAAATCAAATGAGATTAAGAGTCCTGTTATATTGACATACTAAAGCTGATGTTATGGACAGGATGTAAGTGATTTTGGAGTATAACTAATCTCAACAGTCAGACACAAAAGAATGTAATTTTTAATACAGTCCACCTTGCTGTACATTGCCTAGATCTGCCTGAGAGATCACAAATGTTATATGTTCTAGCAACATAAGTTTCATGTATTGAATGCTACTTTTTTAGTAACTTTTTGTGCAAAGGAGCTTTCTCTTTATTATAATGGTAGTTTTCCAGAGATACAATTTAAATGTAGTACCTTTAAGGTTGGATTTCTGACATGAAAAATGAGAAGACATTGCATTTTTAGAAGTAGTCTTGACATACAGTTACCTTAACGCTAATTTGTTTATTAGGATAATTGCAAGAAATCACATGATATCTCTGTATAAACATTACATAGCTGCATGGCTTCTGGCGCACTTGCTGAAGACATGGTATTCATAGGTTCATACCAACATTTGACATGATTTTGATCTGGTTTTTTAACCTGGATCAGTAAAAAATTTAGCATAGAAGACCCATAAAGCTCTGAACATGGCACTAACTGAGCTTCCACAACAAATTTAGATGTACAGAACCTTACTTCGTAAAAAATGAAGAGATGTTCAACACAAAGAGAACTTTATAAGTATTTAAAACAACAATTCTTTCAGTCTTTTCTCTGTTCTAGAAAGCTGATCCTTATATTTTGAGTTTGCACTCCACTTATGAATTCCTGGATCACTCATGTATTGTTGGGTTTTGCTCCCCGGTGTAAGCACTATAAGTAACTTGTGCTACTGAATTAATAGAGCAATCAATTCTGTTTTCACAGGGATGTGATACGCAGATGATATATGACATGCTGTTAAGGTTGAAATCCATTGTGTATTTACCTGGTGACTTTGTCTGCAAAAAGGTGAGCATTGTTGTCTCTTTCAAATAATAATTATAGTATGTCTTTTAGAAAAAGAGTCCAGATAACAGTCAACAGTGTTCTTTAAATAAAATTAATCCTGAGTGAATTAGCATAAAACTAATTAAGGTACTCTGTGTAATAATACAAATGGGCTCTCAAATTTCAACCTAGAACAAGACAATATGGATTTTATTACTTACATTATCAAACATAAAATTACAGCAATATGGGAAAGTATTTAATGTAAATATGGCTTATCTAATGATACAACATGAAGGTTTCATATTTAAAATGGAGCAAGCTGAATTGTTTTTATATATATATACATACAAACATAGCCTACAGGTCTCGATTTATGATGCTTTGCATGTGCTTCATTTTTGTGTTCAGAAACTCTCAAGTGGAATTACCCAAGGATGTAGAAAATACACTGCATCCCATACTGCTTCTTACAGCAGGCTCTGATCTTGCTCTGCCTTCACTCACAGCTCTGAGCCATCTCCAGACTTCCAGCGGAATGCTGTCACACTGTCCCTTACCAAAGACATCTGTCTTCTCTTAGCATTTTGGCTGAAACATGGCCTTATAGTAACACAGGTAGATAGCTCAGCTTCTGACCAAGTGAGCCCAAGTGTCCGTTCAGAAGGCATGTAAACATACTCATATGCAGTGCAGGATGTAATTAAAGCATGGAGGGGGATGAAGTATCAGTACTGTTACTGTTCTGGCAAGTGACCCACAGTTCATACCACACTCAGAAGTGACCATTAGAACCCCTCAACTTGTCTCTAGTGGTCCTAGTCCAGCATATTCCTTAAGGTCCTGCTCCCCCCAAGAGTTAAGCATATGATCCTCTTCCTGGATGTTGAGTTAGTCCTACTGACTCCAGTGTAGAAAGTTAAACATTTGTGAACGCACTGAAGGATCAGGTATGTCCCTTGAAAGACCAATCACAGAATTACTGTTGGCTAGAAAGCGTAGAAGAGTAGTTTGGTGTATTTGCTTGTACAATGCACAGCATGAAAGCATCTTAGACTGTGGCTGGGACTCTTGCCACAACAGAGACAATAAACAACAGTTACAAGGCCTTGATACTGCAGTCAGATGCAAACAGTTCCGAACAAGGATGGATTACAAGAAGTTGAAGTATCAATTTATTCCAGCTTGATTCAGAGCTAAAAGGCCTCTCACTTGTACAGACCTACTATGTGACCAACAACCATAGTATATGCTATTAATGCTGTAACAAGTAGTAAAGAATAAAACTCTCTTCACACTCCCTCCTCCTTGGTTGTATGGTTATTTGCCTGCCTTACTGAGATGTTGTGAGGACTTTTATGATCATGTTTGTGAAGTCTATTATATTACTCCAGTTTGCCTGCTTTTTATTGTATATACTGATGTCACACCTTTGAATCCTAGTAGATGATGTGCAGGATAATAAATAAACCAATAATCTCTTAAACCATCCAGTAATAACATAGAAGTTGACAAGGTTTTGAATGATCATTTAGTTTTATTTTCCTTTTAAATTAGGTAAGTGATGATTAGACATAATAGTGTAAAAACTGAAGCTTTTTAAACCATGAAGCATAGGCTTTTTTGTACTTCTCTATTATTAAATATACTACTGCCGTACTTTAGACTGCTACAATCCTGATTATTATCTAATCTTCTTTTTCCAAGCTGGCCTAGATGGTCTTACTCCTGCTCAAATACTGTCCCACATCACAATTAGAACTGCCAAGGTCAGTCCTTGTGCTTGTGCTCAGTGCAAGGAAAAGTAGTACAAATATTTATTTCTCCATAATACCAGTAAACTTGTTTATGAGAGGGTGAAGGAAGAGTCTGGCAGATTATTCTAACAAAAAAACACTGCCCTGCTAAAACATGGTATCTTTATGTGTTTGTGTGCCCAGGGAGAGATCGGCAGAGAGATGTATATCATCAAACAGGGTGAAGTTCAAGTCCTTGGAGGCCCTGATGGTAAAAAAGTCCTGGTTACACTAAGAGCGGGAGCTGTATTTGGGGAGATCAGGTAGGTCCACTGCTATTTTTAACACTCTCTTTAGAACTGGTCAAATAATCAATGGTTGTTTAACTTCTCTATGGTAAGCATGACAGCTACCATGGGAAGGCTAGAAAGTGGGTAGGATCAGTCAAGAGGACACTGAGCAAGAAGATGCAGGTAAGCGAAGGAAAACCTAAGGGAAGCATCAGAGACTAATCTGGCAAGATCTGACACGGGTGTTTTGGGCAGTGTACACAAGGATATACAGACAAATTTCTCCTTCATCATTTAAAAGATTTAACACATCTTCCTGTTCCAACATCTGCAATACAGCAAGACCAAATGCATTTTATTGCCTGTATAGTAAGACTAGGTGCCCTTACATAGCAGATGGTAAAAATGATCAATTCCCAACAAAAGAGATTAAAAAAATCTAAAATTGCAAATAAAACTGGTTCATTTATGAGCTGAAGTAGGGATTAAGTTGCCAAAAATCAGGCATCTACATTTCAAAAACATATTTAAGAGCATACAAAACAAGAAAAAGTCTGACAGAGCAGATTTTTGGGTCTGAGTGTATCTGGAGGAGAAATTTTTTCTCTGGTGACTACAAATGTTTTCTATTTTCTCCACGTGGCTGCTATGCAAAATCCATTAACTCTTATGTGCCATGTTCCCTAATTAGCCAACCAAGTGCTAGATTTTAGGCACTGCATCCCCTGCTGAGGTTGGCTGGAGGAAAAGTAATAAAATACATGTGCTGCTGCATGTGATAAACTGGATCCTTGGATTCTTCCAGCTGCCTTCCTGTTATTGTTAATCCTCTTGCTGGTAGCTTTAATCTGCCTTTTGAAAAGCGGTAATCAGCTCTGTGCCAGGTTTACATTTATCTTCTGCTTGTGTCTCCCTTTATAGTAGGGGAAACAGTCACGTTCACCCAGTGATGTGCATACAGAACTTGCTCAGCCCTCAAATGAAAAACACCTGAAATATCCCATAGATACGCACCTTTTTCATTGAGTGGGAAAGTGAAATTGTATCAGCTCTTTGAGAGAAGGTTATTTGAAAGGTATTTCTCATTTCTGTGTGACAATGTAATACCTGAGCAAAGCCTCAAAAACAAAATGCTGTATTGTATTGTAAGCTATGTGTAAAGGCTGAGAGTGCGCTGGTTTTCAGTAAGAAAAGATAGAAGAAAAAGCTACAGCAGCTGAGATAGGTAACACACACAGAGTTTTCAATTATTTATTAGTCTTGTATTTGGAACGAGAACTTTATTTTTTCAACTGAGAAATGATAACGATTGTTTTTAAATCATGGAAGGGATTTTCAAACTTTTGATCTAATAGGTGAGCCCTTGTTTCCACGTGAGAACAACACAATAGCCTTTAAAGATTCATTTCCCAGTACGTGTTACTTTTTATATAATTGCCAATATGGCCAGTAAATCCCTCAGCAAAGCTATAACCCTACACTTCTAGTCTTGTTTTACTCATCGTTGACCTACTGTGGCAGCATACCCATTCAGGCACATGTAATTTGCATATAAATGTCAGGCAGTGGATAAACTCAAGGAGAAAAGATGCAGCAGCTGGCAGACGTCTCCAAAATTGAAGAAAAGCAAAGACATTAAGCACTAAGTGTTACTGGTAGAGATTTATCCTCTTCCTTGTGGCAAAGTGTTAGAAAATAATGAGTTTGTATAGCATCTTTCTATGTAAGTTTTGTCAAGGTCTTCTGAATACTGTATAGCAGAAGCAAATGAAAAAAAAAAATATTCTCTAATGGATGAAATACTGCTTCATTTCTCACATCCAAGTTTTCCCCTCAGTATTCATAGCATGGTTATCACCTGATATCAGACTGATTTCCTTCTGATTTCTGATTCAAGATTTGTTTAGAGAAATATGTCAGCTTCATTCCGAGTGGTTTAACTACATGATTTATAAGACACTTGTTATTTAATCTCACTCTGTTCAAAATGCATGTAAATGATGCTTAAGAAGCCTCTGAGGGCAAAGGAGTTGAAGAAAACAAAAAAATGTTTATTTCAGAAAATTTCCCTGAATTATACTAGAAGGCCAATGCAAGACTAATGTTCAAACAAGTCGTTTGCCAATTTCATCCTTTAAAATTATTACAGAAACACATTAAGTAATAGGAGTTGCCTTCCAATTAACATCTTACCCTCGTTATTGCTTTCCTGTATAGATAATATCAGTTTGGGGAAGCAAAATAATCTCAGAATCAGAGGCAAACAGATTGCTGCCTTAATGAGAGCCTGTCTGCACAGACAATTGAGAGAAATTCAGCTATAACACAACACTTCATTAGCCCAGAGAAATTTACACTTTAAGCCAGATGTCCTCATTCATCCATTTACCGATATTTCACTAGAACTATTTCCTATTGGAAAATGGTAATTCTGGAAAAATGAAAACATTTCTCCATTATATGTAAATATTTAATGGGAAGATCTCTAAATGTTTGGTCTCAGCTTTAGCCTTTCAGCTGTTTTGTAACTTTAACTTTTAATAAAAAAATCAAACCTACAGGGAGTATTTAGATTTGTAAAAGATTACATTTTCCACTTTGGCCCAGGATTTCCCACGAAGTGACAGCTGCTGCCCTTTGGTGTTTGACATCTTGCTCAGAAGCAAGATCCAGACCTATCTCCCTTTCCTGACTTACCAGTTCTCTCCATATGCACATAGGTGCCAAGCTGAGATGCCACAACCCTGCATGTTCAGCTGACACACATCATTCCCCTGATCAACTTGCTAATTTCAATGAATAGCAGCTTCCTATAGAGATCAGCTATTGAAAAAAACCTAAAAACCAACCAACAACCAACCAGATAAGCTGAGTATTCACTTTATACCTCAAAATTAAATTTTCTAGCACAATTATTCAAAAGGTATCATCTCATACTGATATTACAGCACTTCAGGCTAACAACTGGAGTAAAAACTGTAAGGTAAAAAAAGCAAATTTCTCTGTGAATACAGATATTACATTATCAAGAACCATTGAAAGGCAAATTTAGTGATTTTTAAAAATTTGGTTGATCATGTAACTCTTAGCACACTAGCCAAAACAGATTCAATGATGAAGTCCGTAATGCTGTCCTTAGTCAAAGATGATTCTGTTCGAGCAAGGAGTGCCTTACTAGTAAAATTCACCTCACATCATCACCATAATGAAAAAGCTGATTTCTTTAGTCCTAGTCTGCCTCCATAAAATGAGCTTTCTGTTCGGAAAGCCTGAATATTATTGTGCAATGACTTGTTGAGAAGTGATTCGTTAGAACTCAAAAGCTGTTTGCAATTTTCTTTAGCTGCTTTTCTTATTGTGCAAATAGTTTTATTCTATCTGAGAAATTGTACAGAATTGTTTAAAAAGAAGACAACATACTGCATTTTCAGCTTGAGTTCATATATTGATTGTTGTCTTGGGTTGCAGAAAAAGACTGTGTGTGTGTTTGTAAATAGCCTTGTACACACAGTTGCAGAGGCCTCATACTATCCTTTATTAAACAAATATAATATATTATCTGTATGATCTAATATTTATAACTGTTCTGTAAATGTATTTAATATTAAAGCAAATATTTATATATCCTTGATTAATATTTTAGATAAGTATTAATTCATGTTTTATGGGGTCCAAACTATCCTTTATTAATAACTTGCAAATTTAGAGACTACTCAGTATTATCTAAAAATATTAACTCGTTGGCAAATCTTTAAGGGACAAATTTTAGAGTAGAGCTCCTTGAATACAATGATAAAGCAATTTTAGCACTAAGAGCAAAATGCAACCTCTCTTGCTTATCACCACAGCTGAGAAATGAAGTCTCATTTCATTTGCTTAATGCAAGACGAAGAATTCAATTTTTATTTCTACATCTAATTTTTATGCGGATGTTCTTCCTATGGCCAACTGCCACTTGCTGAACTGGTCTAATGCTTTACTTTCAAAACAAAATAGCCTTCTGTTTCTGGCAGACACTTTTGTAACCGTCAGTCTCAAAGACCTTCCTAATTCATATCATTCAACTTGCCAACATTCAAACTTGAGATGCGGTATGTGAGAAAACGGAAAACCAGAGTCCCACAGAAGTTATTCACTCAGGAAATCAAAAATTCTTGGAGAATCATTAATTCATTGTAAATAACTCTTTCAACAA
The DNA here is from genome assembly GCA_035590275.1 of Ibycter americanus. Lineage (NCBI taxonomy): Eukaryota > Metazoa > Chordata > Aves > Falconiformes > Falconidae > Ibycter > Ibycter americanus. The sequence continues at coordinate 33,227,087 of JAVJGI010000040.1, forward strand.
TAATAGACTTGTGCTGCTCTATTTCTGATGTAAATAATTTTCAACAAAAAAATTGAGGAAATGTCAAGTTCACATGAGGACTAAAACAAACGCAGTCCTTGCAGTCGGTGTCCCTTGAGAGCAATGTCTCTATTTAGCAAGACTTCTCACAGTCCTTAGCATCTACATATGCCTGACAGCTAGTGACAATTTGCCTTCCAGAGGCAAGCTATTTCTAATCCCAAATGTAAAGGGCCTTTACAGAACATCAGATAGAACAGTTGGGTACATAAGTGAGCTTTACAATGACTTTAATGGAGAACCACCAGCAAAGTGATTCCTCACTAGGGCAAGTCATGATGTGACTGATGATGTTTCTTTTCATTCCAGCCTATTAGCTGCAGGTGGAGGAAATCGAAGGACTGCTGACGTGGTGGCTCATGGTTTTGCCAACCTTTTCATTCTGGACAAGAAAACACTCAATGAAATCTTGGTGCACTACCCCGACTCAGAAAAACTGCTCATGAAGAAAGCAAAGTATGTCCTATAACAGGTTTTTAATCACATTATTTAGCTGCAGAATGGACAGTTGTGCTTCTAGACAGATTTATATTCCTTTCTTGGAAGAGTAACAGATGTAAACACATTTGTATTTAGAGGTCAGATTTGCCTGGTAGTATCTAGTGAAAGTCATGGCCCTGGCAGGTGTTCCAAGGGTGGTGGAAATGCGGTAAAAGTCCTGAATGCAGTTGTTTTCTTCATTGTACTTAAGGTAACCAAACAAACAGGAAATACAGATGCATATCAGGACTCCTGACAACAGTCAAGAAAGAAACTGCAGGGCAGACACCAGTTAAGGAGTAGGGCCTTCAAAGACGCAACTGAACACTTGCAATTATTTCTACAGAGATATGCTTCAATGCACCCACAGATTTGTGTACACATTTCCAAAACTTTAAGGTTAGGAATCGGTATAAAGTAAGGCCCAACAAGATGGATGTACACAGATTAGAGAGGTGTGCATTTTGTTCGAAAGGGTTCTGAAATGGGATTTCACACCCACACTGCTTTTCATCTTGCTTTGGCTGTAGCTTGCTAGGATCGCTATTTCCCCAGCTTTAAAAGGGCAAAATATTGCCAGATTTTGTCATAAAATTATGACAAAATTAGTACCTTGCTACCTTGTAAAAGGTCCAAATACTTGAAACAGTTTGTCATTATTAGTATACTTCAGCACTCTCATTGTTCTCAGCTGTTGCCTTGCAGTGCTATCAAAGGTTGGAAGGTTGCTCCCAGACTTCAAATTCCACCACAGAAGACTAAACATAGCACGGCAGTGACATTTTGTTTAGTGGAAGTGCTAGCAGATGGTTGCATTCAGCATGTTTCAACAGCCCTGGTTGTCAAATGACAGTATCTTGAGAATCATCACGTCCCTGAGGAACAAGGAACCTAGACACAGAATGGGCTGACTGCCTGATTTTCAAAACCATCAGCAACAAGTAAAAAGGTGGAACAAATCCACTGACTGATTTATCCTTCCTGACTTTTCTCCACCTTCTTTCTAAACAGTTGTACGACCATCATTACTTGTTATTGCTGTCTCTCTGTCCCACACTACCTTCTTCTGCTTTCTTGCCCACCCTAATCATATTCTGTCAAGCCATTAAATTCTACTTGCTTCAGATCGCCTTTCTCAACTGCAGGAGTTTAATCATCCGTCCTTTGTATCTGCACTCCCCTTTGAGCTCAAAGCTGCCTAGATATCAGAGTAGGTACAGGATATCCTGTTTAATTTTAAAGATATGCAGTACCCACCCTATGCTGGAGGCCACGTATTCTGCTCATTTCTCTAGGTATCCACTAATTCTTCCAAAACTCCTGTGCTCTATGTATGGTCAGCCATGTCTAGAAAGACTAGGCACCAACAGGAGATCTGTGCACTGTTTTGATAAATATTGTAGTTATGTTCAGTTTTGGAATCAAGTTATCAGTTGTTCTGTCCTGTGGCAGCACTACAAAACTAGCCGGCTGCAACAAGGCTTATCCCACACAAGGTTCCAAAAGTTCATCTACTGTCCGTGCTGTTTCTTCATCCTCTTCAGG
>JAVJGI010000040.1:33229271-33268905 GCA_035590275.1 Ibycter americanus
ATCCACATCAGCCAACCCACCACCCCAGAAGCAAGCCCACAACTGTATATAATCAATGTTAATTAACCCTCTACACTGCCCTGGAAGGTTTATGTTAAGGTTATCTGTGGAATTGCATTGGCCTTCCCTTTAAAAAAAGGGGCTCCTTGAAATAAACTAAACTCAAAGGCTTTATTAAAGCAAGAAATTTGTTCTATTATCTCCTACCTAATAGTTACTGTATGGTCTTTACTTAATCAAGCCATGCAAGCTGCTGAGATGTACTTTTTAAGTTTATGACAATAAAACTTAAAAAAAAAAAAGTTAAATATTCACTTCTGAAATTCACAGTTACAAAGTACAGGGCACTGGAGAAAATTATAGTATTATGGGATTTACTGTACTTCAGACTGCAAAGGTAGTCCTTGTTCATAACAAGCCTTAAGTCAGAGCTTTTGCAAGGATAGAAAAGCTGCCTTGAAAACTGTGCAGTAACCTAACAGAAACTGAAAGCACAGCAGCGCTCTGCTTCTCTCTAGTTCTGTATCATCTCGGAGCTGTCGTCTAATCTTCACCCTCATTGCTCATTCTCACTACTTCTTGTTACGGCTACAAATGAGTACAGCTATGGGAGGGTGTGAAAATGTAGTCTGCCACATGATTGGCAGTAATTTTTATATCTTCAGGCTGTTGTCTTCTACTGAAGAAGACCAAAAGTAAGTACCACTGTCTAACCTGACCTATGAGAGATGAGCTGTGCTGGAAGTTAGTTTGGTAAACTATTACCCCCACAAGCATCAGCTGGACTCCCAACTGAGCACTAAATGCTCTCTGGATTTGCATCCAGAAGGCCAGGTAAGAGACTGCCACCTCAGGTATCAGGCATCCATCCCCCTCCACGCTATTTCCCACCTTAGCAAACTCTCATCTGCTTTGCGACACCTTAACTGGAGCCTGCACTCGTTTATTCTCCAGGATATAGGTAAACAACTCCAAATTTCAGTGGTAGTCTCCAATTCTACCAGAGCCTAGGGCAAAACCCTCACCCTTTCCAGCTTTGCTCTTGCCACAGGACCTGGGGCAAAAAAATTGGCTGGAATAGCTGACAGATTTTCATCTGTGAATGTGACATTTTAGCTTTGCAGGAGCTTTGCCTGGTTTCACAGCACTGCTGTGCGTTCTCATTCCTTCCTGTTCCCAGGGTGCTGCTGAAACAGAAGGGGAAACCTGCTCCAGGACCACCAGTGCAACAACCGCGGGGCTTGGCCGGTCTCTTTGGGCAGAAACCAGAAACTCCAAAATTGTTTAAAGCATTGCTGGGAGGAAAAGGAAAAGAAGGCCTTGCTAAGCTGCTGCAGCTGAAGAGACAAGAAGACACTCAGGTAATGCCACAGAAAATAAGAGTAGATTATTCCAGGTGCTGAAAGATACTGAGAGGGCTTGAGCAAACAGAGTAGATGAAAACACAGCCTTACTGCAATCAACAGCAAAAACTCCCAGTAGCTGAGACATAATCACTGGACCTAATGTCTGTAAACACTAATTCTAAAATTTGTCTCAAATCTTCCTGGACCTGGACTATGCATAGAGCAGAGAAAACAGAAGCAAATGAAAAGCAAGGAAAAAAGCAAGCAAACAAAAATCCTCAAAGGAATTAAGGATAAATTAGACTTTACAAAGACCCTGAGATATCTGATCTTCTAATTTTATGTAAACAACAGTAAATACAGAAATATTCCAACACAGTAATCTGATCCAGCTGACTCAAGCACATGGTGAACTTCCCAATTGAAAGTCAGATCTCTGGCTGTCACAAATCCCGAAGACAAAATGTAAAGTGTAGCCCACAGAGCTAAAACTGATTAAATCTCTAATATATTGTACTTACGAAAAAACTATTAATTTAGTTGAAGAAAAATAATTCCCATGTTATACTGTTCTGAGAAATGTTAATGCTAATAAGAACCTGCTCAGTCCTACATACCTACCCCAAGGTAGCAGAATCCTTTTCTGTCTTTATAGCTGAACTGGCTACGTTATTTATTTTTTTAAGTAAAACAAAGATCTTTGCTTACAGCACTATGATTGGAGCAGAAATATTGCTCAATTTATTGTGTATTTGTGAACTTATCAGCATATAGGCTTGGGCAAGGAACTGGGGCACTGGGCAGTATGTCAAGATTTACATAACGCTATTTTTTTCTATATAAGTACATAAAGGAAGGCAAGACCTAAGGAAGGTTTGTGTGCCCCAAAACGTACCTGTTTCATCCTGCTGTATTAATAAGAAGCAGATACTATCAAGATTCACAAGCTTCTCATAGGTTTTGTTGGCATGCTGATTCTGAAATTGCACTTCTTATTTAAAACTGATTTTCAGCATCTAAATACAAATTTACATATATTGCCATTAATCTGTATGCCATATATATATATTACATATCATTAATCACAGTATCTGTGCTATGCCTTTCCACTGCACATACAGAATAGGACTACCTCTTTAATTTCTTCTGCAGCATTGGAAAATATTTAACTTCTTGTTTCTAGGAAGCTCAAGCTGAAGCAAATAAGCCTGAACAAGAGGAGAAGAAACCTGTGGAGCCCGTGGCCTCTTCGGCACCCCCTGCACAAGAGGAAGAGCCGAATGCAGAGGCTAAGCCTAAACCTGCAGCTATGCGCAGAGAAAACACTAAGGAGTCTCTGATCATTAGTATGTCTCCATCCCCCAGAGCAGAAGAAGGAGAGATCCTTAAAGTTGAAGTTAGAGAGAAAAAAAAAAAGTAGATGGTGCTTTGGGCTGTGGCCCTATCTATTGTCTTGCTGAATTCAGAAGGCAAGCGTGACTTCACTTTTGTGTAGAGAAGGTAAAAAAAAGTAGAGACTACCCAAGAGAAAAATCCACCCCAGCTTGTCTTCTTCTCTCCCTCCTCTCCTAACGCGACGGGAAAAATTATTTATATACTTACCTCTTACCCTTGAGCCTGAAGAGAGAACTGTTGGTGTAATAGGAACTAGAGCTGCAACTGCATTTCAGGACCACTCGCTTCTTGTTTGGTCAATGCTCTCCCTTATGTCTTACTCTGTCTTGTTCCTGCTTTTCTTCTTTCCTCTGCTGTTTATCCTTGCTTTCTTATTGCTGTTCCTTTTGCTCAGCTTGCTCTTGATATTCATATGTGTTCTTTTCTATCTTCTTTTCTGGTTTCCCATAGTTATCCTTTTTCTTCTTACTGCCTTATTGTTGCTGAGGGTACTTATGTTTCTCTCGATCCTTCTCTCTCCTCCCCTTATACTTTTAATCAGTGACCTGTTTTTGTGATCAGTGTGGCTCAGTGCAGAAAGCTGTGACGCTGTGGGTTGGGATGTTTTAGCTTGGGACAGAGGGCTACAAAAAAAACATTGTCAAAAAATAAAATCACAAAATCCACAAGTGGGAAGCAGATTGCAGAATTATTGTCAGTCCTCTGAAAGCATGAGCGTCTGCTCCAGCTGTCTTTCACTCTCGTGAATAAACATGGCAAAGACTTAGATACCGTCTACCCACCCCAGGGGTGACCTTTAACTCTGGGCTGCTGATTTACACACTTGATCTTCTCAAGGGTTGGGCACCAATAATGCTGTCTGAAGAGCAAGCGTTTGACACTGGCTAACTTTTTGAAGAATCCTGGTATCTAAACTGGCCACTTCAATAAATAAGGGCTATTTTACAAAAAGCAGGATTTACACTGGCTCTGTGGTGCATAGATTTAACCAATGCTCCAGTGTTCACCTCCATCATAGACCTCGACTGATGGTGCAAAGCAAACCCTGTGCCTTACTGGGGCTGAGCTACATCATGCCTGTGAAGTAAATCCTTTATGAGTGCCACAGGTGAGAGGGATACAGCTTCCTAACAAGAAGCTCCCACACCACCAGCCTTGAGCATTGGCTCATCACAGAAAGGCATGCAATGTTAAACAAAAGGCTGAAGCTGCATTTGAAGATTAATTCTCATTTACCTTTCTCTCTCCTGTGGATTTGCATCTCCTCTCTCTCCCTATCCCCTTTCAGTCCCCACTGGATGAACAGTTTTGGGAACTAAAACCATTATGCAAAGGCCAAGCCAAGAAATCGTAAGGGCAGGCTTCCTCAGCTGACCAGCCAACCAAGGAAGGCACCATGCCAAAACTAAACATTCACTTTACAGGCTATATATGATCCTGCGGGCTATGCATTCTTTAAAGACTTTGAACTTCTCTAATCACAGGCAAAACTGGCAGCCCAGGCAGAATCAGTGGGAGCTTTGCCCAAGTAAAAGCTGGACGACTGAATTCCATATGTTTTATATTCCACACATCCTCAGACACGAGCAAAACCCAAATCTCTTCCAAAAAGAATGTTATGCCACATTAGCAGTGACGTCAAGGTTCAAATGGTACATGGGTAGGACCATCTTTACTTGTATGTCACTTGGTATGTTAAAAAAAAGGATGTCACAACAGAGGTAGAAAATTATAAGATGCATCATAAAGAATTATTCATCTCATGCACATCCAGGAATGTCTCAATGCAATCTCAACATCAGAAATATTGCAGAACTGCTTAAAAAATGAGGTCTTCTGTGAATAATAATGATCTATGCATTCATTACAATACATGGTTTTCATCCTTTTTTTGAGAGTTGTCAAAACACTATGGAAGGGAGGAAAATATAACCACATAAACCCCCATATTTTAACGTTTTTTATATTACTGAGTAAAGCACGCTCTCATTGCAGAAGATCCCATCCTCTTCTGCCTACACAAATGCTACCAGGTAACTGCAAACATTTTCATTGTTGGCATATTTAAGTTCGTTCATCACACACTGACGTATATCACAAAGTATTATATATACAGTATATAGGCTGAGATTGCAGCAGCAAGCGTTACACTGCAGCAACAGAGCATCCCACAAGTTGCTGCTTTGCTACAGCTCTTAATAGCTCAGGATTGCAGGAAAGCCTGTCAGTTCTGTCTTCAGAATTAGTGAATTACGCACAGCTCTCAAGTTCCTTAGACCCAAAATGAAAGAGAAGTGTCAATGTTTGCAGAAGATCATGGCCTCACAGAAGTAACATCCATCGGGTTTACTCTGGCATCCTACTTTTCTTCTGTTGGAATATTTCCCCCTTCCCCATATTCCTCCATTTTTAGGGGTGGGCAGAAAGGGTCCAGGAATCAAGGTTGCAACTATTTATAGGGTTTTCACCAGAAGGCATGACACAAGAAAGGTCAAGATCTAAGATGGATTAAATCCCTTCACGAACTAATTCTACCCTGTGGATTCTTGACTGGTGAAGAAGTTAATTACTCCAGTGCACTCAGATGATGCAACTTCCAGTCTCAAAGTTCACTCGGGTTCTGTATGGCATTGCACTCCGCTGCAACACTGTCTAGTATATCTGAGTTTCCCAATAAAGCACTACCGACTTGACTACACTCAAATGTAAAGAAACTGAACAGCAGGGTAGGACAACATCTTCGAAAACTAAAAATAACCACATCTCATTGCCTCTTTACTTAAAATGTAGATGCTGTTCCAAAAAAGTTTTGGAAAATCTGATATGGGAGAACTCTAACGTGGCAATGAGCATGAAACAGTCACTGCTAAAACCATCCTATTTCAGAATCTCTTCTTGCTAAAAGCCAATATGAGATGCCGTATGAAATATACACTGCACATTCATAACCACTTAGTGAAAAAGTGTTTTTCCTCTCGTGTGACAATACTTGTTATAAATCTGAGTTGTTCAGTCTGTGGAATACTCATCATAGGAACTGCAAAAGGAGCATTTATCATTACATAGAAAATGCTGAATACAAAAGTACAATGGAAGAACAGTATACTGAAATTATATTTTTAATGCATAGGCATTGTAAATCACTTCATCAGAACTGAAATAGACAGGGAAGTAAAAAAATTCTGGTTACAAGTTATTTCTTTGCTGTACATATGTATATATATCATGACCATTAAACAGCAAAAAGCATGATTACGAAGACTGCTATACATCGTTTCTATCACAAGGTGGTGCAAGTGACCTATAAACACATTCACTTTTCAAAACTGACAATATTTTGCTTTGTCACCCTCAAGCTAATAAGGCATTTTTTACATGTAAAAGTAAACAAAAAATGGCAAAACACAGTAACTCCCCTCCCCCTTGACTCACAATCTGCTGCATTCCTTGACTCAGAATATTGCTTCAGCTTAACTTGGAAGTTTCCAAATTTTTCAACAGGCATTAGCTGTATGCCTGTAAGAGAAGTTATACCTGGAAAATGGTTCTTGCTGCTGTCATGTCTGAAACACCTTTCTGTTACAGAAAATAGTGCACATTGAGAAGTAGGTGCCATTGATACATTATTTAATTCCCTAATCTTGAGGAACATGGAGATACTTTTCCAGTATCAGATAATGAATTCTTTACTGTAGAAACTCAGAATTAATGTATACAATACAGACAAAACAAAGAATTTTCTATGCAGCAGATATTTACTACAGTAACACCTATTAACACAGTTAAATGCATTTAAATGCACTTCCACAGCAACTTAAAACAGAATTGGTAACAGAACTTAGATGCAGCATTATATTTTTTGGCAGACAGCTCAGAGTAACTTCAGTAGTATCCTGTACTCCTATCAGTAGTACTTGCCCCCTCCAATGAATCTAGACAAAGCATTACTACTGCATCTCTGTACATGGAGCATGTAGCTCTGGACCAGTTTCGTGTTCCAAAATCATACAATATCAATTTGCAGCAGCGTGATTACGTTCATTATAACTACTTCCTTGTTCTTCAGTTTGTGTGTTGCGTATCTGGCACGACACTTCATCATAATTCATGTATAAAGTAGTAACACATACACACTACACTGATAAAAAATTGCCTGTAGATTTTCATATAAACCCATGAATTAGATTTAAAAAAAGAAAGAGTTTGGCTTAATATGAAACATAATGTCTTCCTTAGTATTCCACTACTGAAACTACTTAGGACCCCCTTCCACCAAGGAAAATGGAGCAGAGAATGACATATTCATTAATGACTGAAACTAGTCAATTGTCTAAAAAACATTTGGTGTGTTTTACACGATGTTTAAGACAATTTCAATACGTGTATCCTTCATGCATCAATGTTAATGTGAATTCAGATTTTTGACATGATTACAACATGCATGGAAAACATCCCCCACCACACACAGAGCAGTATCAGCAACTAAAGAAAAGTCATGTACACAGTCACATGCACTATGACCTGGTGCAATCTTGAGTGCCCAACTGTGCTAAATCTAACATCAGTCCATTCTGTTCTTACATGTTACTGCTAGACCATGCACAATCAGATCAGTCAGATGTCTAACTCTAAATTACTTCAAATGTGGAACTACAAAAACAATGTTCTAGATGGGAATTTTGGCAGTGATAAATGAGACCTTTACATCCACTTACATTACACATACTAACAGGTTCAGAAGAGGTCCTCAACAAGCAGTATGCAACTGGGAGACAAGAAAGCTTCACCTGTCCACTAAGTAAACACAATATGATTTACACTTCATGTAAATGGTAAAAAGAAAACTCAAGCCATGAAAATAAACACAAATTTTCTGCCCTAGAGAAACACAGTTTGATTACAGGATTAGAGCTTAGAGATATTCTTACATCTTCCTGCTGGGAAGGAAGAGGGAAGATTGGTTTTTTGTAGGCACTTTTCATTAGCGGGCTCATGAAAAACAAGCATGATTCAAAAATATGACAAAACTAATATAGGTAGCACTTTCAAGAACTGCACTTGCTTGAAAATATGCAGCTATAAATCAGACGAAACTTCTTAATTAAAAGGTGAATTCCCACATCACAAAAAGCCCCTTAAAGATCAACAGTCATTACTCTTTTGGGGGGAACTCAAAACCAAAACAAACCCCCAACCAAAATAAAATCTGGAGTTCCCATTTTCCAGCACAGTACACACCGAAACACATCTTATAGCCTTTACAGTAGTAGCCTCAAAGGCCAATAGTATTCTCCTGAGATGTCAGAGGTTTACCTTAATTCACCCTAGTTATTCCTGTACTACCTTAAGAGAATGCATACTATAAAGGAATATATACTTTAATGACTTGTTTGGCTCATGTTCACACTGCCCTAAACCCCAGGCATTGGCCAAAGGCACTGAAGTGGCAAACATGAAGTAGGCATGCAAGGAGGGCCTTTATGCTCTGTTCTGGCACTTGCATAATTACAAAAGTCCTGTGACAAAATTGTTATGGTGGCTTAATAGACACAGAAGCCTGAAATCTTCCAGATTCGTTGAAGCACATACAAACTTTTGTCTGCTTGGTGGGGATATACCTTCTTTTTCATTTCAGACTGGTTTTATGATCACTGAGAAACTGCAGTCCTTGGTGCTGATCCCCACAAAAGTAACTGAACACTCCCACCGACTATATTTATCAAACACGCAACTCTTCCACTTCCAGCCATTCTTCCCCTCTCTCTGCATATTCAACCTTTTTTCCACTCATATTTTTCAAAATAAAATGCACCCATGAAAGCCCTATCTCTCATATCAACATCAAATATTAACACAATTACATTTTTGGCCCTTAAAAGGCACACTTGGCGAAGTGATTTGCAGGCAAAAGCTCACAGACGTTACCATACAGAGGTGTGTGTATACATGTATACAGAAGTATCTCAAGAACCAAAGTCTGCAGATACAGGAATTAAAGTAAGCGCAAAGTCTCAGCTCCCCTGCTCAGCCCATTCACTTTGCAGCAGGATTCTTAGGAGGTTGCAGTTTGTAGGTGCTGAAGTAGTTCACCACTTGCTGAGGGACTTCTGCCAGGACACACTGCGCCAGAGCTTCTTTTGGAGACTACAAAAAAAGAACACCAAGTTTCAGTTTCCACCAACTGTTAATGGAGATCGTAAGATGGCTAAGCAGCACGCCCTCTATTAAGCCAATTTAAAGTCTGACATTTTACAGAGGACTTTACACAGTGCCCTTGTGGGACAGATGGAAGCTTCCCTGACATCTTTGTCTTCTGGATCCCATTACCAGGAACCAGCTGGTTTCCCTGGTCCACTGAAGTAATCGGAGCTGGGTGTGCAAAGGGCTACCATGTCTGAAGATACCTTTTTGTCATATGAAATACACACACATGCACACAGACTGCAGATATCAAACTTCAGCCATGTAAACACACTTCCACTACCTGCTTAAGGTATCTGCTTCAGGGGCTTGTCTAATCATCTGCAAACTTTTGCACCAACTCCCATCCACAGTGACCGTATTGCTACACAGCCGCTCTTATAGGCATACTGTTCTTACTGTAAGATTAAGTATCCATGGTGAAAAAAAGCATTCCTTTTTCCAGAAAATGAAAGCATTTGAATATATAATTTTCTACTGAATATTGACCCTAGTTTATCTACATCCAAGTGCATTATTCAGACCACAAATTCTATATTGATTTCGCTCTCTTTCTCCTTTCAGTTTGCTTGAGTTGTTCTGAGATTAAACAAAGAACTTGTATCAAAAGTAAAAAATAAAAATACGAACCCAAGATAAGAAGGTATAAGGAGTATTATTAACAGGGTTAATATTAGGAAATGAAACAAAATTACAACATATTAGGATGGAAATAAAAAAATTGATCTCATCTTCCCCATCCTGAGGGCATTTTGGGTTTTCTTTAAATCAACTTTTTCCAGTGACATGATATTTAAAAGTCAGACTATATTAGCCCGTGCATATTTTACTGGATTCTACAGCAAAAAAATCAGGACTCCATTCTTTCACTGCCTATTTTTTTGGTATATTTGCTTTAATGAAAATGAAAACTATCACCACTATTGTGATGACACACAAGTTCTACTGTTTACGACCTCCCTGATTTAGCTTTGAAATTTAACACTACACTAAAATGTGAGACTAATCCACATTTACAAATGGGCATCCACAATAAAAACCACTGTACTGTATGAACAAAACCACACTAAGTTCTTCCTCCCAAATGAAAAACACACCCATTTGTTTAACCAAGTCGGAGGAAGGTTTACAAAGGTCAGTCCCCTGCAGCAAATTGTCAGAAATGCAGTGCTGAAATCAGAAATCGAGTTTTTTTTAAACATGCATCAGCTCACCTAATGGAAATTCTACAGATACTGAAATCTTCTGTCCTTTTTTTTTTTTTTTTTAGCATTCAATAAAGACTTATCTCAGACTTCAGAGTTAATTGCAGAGACACTGCAAAAGCTTAGGACCATATGTCGGATATCCTAGCAAACCCAGCATAGCTCCACAATATTTATTACGTATACCATTAAGATTACTTACATTTTGAAACTTCCTGAACGGCACAAATTGGACAATGTCTCTGACAGCTGGTTCTCCTGATGAGGACCTAAGAACTCCATTGTCACCATCAAGAAACTCCATAGCATCGAAGTCTGCTCCTCCAACACCAACAATGATAATGGACATTGGCAATTTCGAAGCATTAACTATGGCAGTTCGAGTTTGATCAAGGTCTGTTATCACACCATCCGTTATGATCAGAAGTATAAAGTATTGCTGTCAAATCAATAAACACTGTGTCATGACAAAGAAATAGAAAACATGTAGGCACGTACACTTAAAAAAATGCACATACAGATTACATACTGTTGTCACTGTGAGCATGTATCAATGCACTCACTGAATTTTACAATCAAAGTTGTGGTCAGGCTTCATCTGTACAGTCTGAAGAAATTTATAAGGACAACAATCTTCTAAAAGTAGTCATCTTAGTCATCTTTAAATAGCCACCTCCCAAGTATCACCCTTCTCCTCCGCTCCAAAATCCCCAGACAAGCCAACAGTTAACCTATCTTCTAAGTATTTGTCCTGGGATAGAAGGCAGTTTACTGAGGGTTTGGACAGATAATACCTGTAAAGCTTGTATTTGTTTCCTTTCTGGTCTATGAATACCTTTATGAAATGCTACCTTTCGCTTCATTCAGCTAAGAACAGATGAACAAAAGAGTGCCACCAAGGGTAATGGAACAGGCCTTCGTTTTTCCAGTGTATCTCTAAAATCCTATATATAGATTAAAACACACCTTTGTGTGCTGAAAAACAGCATGCCCATTTTCAAATTCCTTTAATCATGTTTTCTAGCTGCTTTATGAAGTTATTTACCAAGGCATCTGAGGCCACCTTGCAGTACTTCAGTAATTTATTCAAGTACCACTTAAGTTGCTTCCATTATACTGCCAGGCCTTCTAAGAGTTGGCATCTTAGCCTCTGTTCTGGACTGAAGTATCAAGAACAAGCTAGAAGTACAAAGCTCAGAAACTATCAAACATTTTTTGAACTTCTGGTCTTCCTTCACTTGGTTCATTTCAGATGACTACTGGGCAGCAAAAATTCAAGTTCCAAAGGTACTCCCAGTATTCTCAGAAGTCATCTTCTTCAGTACCTTACTTCCCATCTTCCCTTATCTGCCTCGAGAGTAATTGGTTTTCCCTTATCTCCTGTATTCAGGCACCACCTTTTCTCATTACTTCCCACCACTCTATTCCCCCACTCCAGCACGAATGTCTACAAAGCAGCCGTGAAGAGAGAAGGTTATGACCAGCAGCATGACAGCACATCACATTGGATTTACTTCTCTCTTCTCATACTTCCCCCGTATCAGAAAAAAAACAACATCAAAACCAAAAGACCATCCAAATATCTACGATATGTATTAAATGGCAAAGCAGCAAAATTTCAACATATCCTTTCATGGCAGAAAAAATAAATCTCTTGCTAGGCATATTGCACTCTCAGCAAAAAGAAAGAAAAAAGTACAAGAGGTTTTACTGCTTTCCTAATATATATAGTTGACAGTTACTACTGAAAGACTACCAAGGCAAAACCTTATAAATCTCTCGGCACATGAAAATTCATAGCTCTTTTCCAAATTGGTTTCCACAAGTACTTTCATATGCAAAACCAGCTGATTTTATCTTCTCATTTTACATGATGACTGAGATACCAGTATTTGCTATCATCAATGATTTAGGATATATATGGCTTCAGATTTGCTGAATTTGCATGGACTGCAACAATTTGATACTCAAGACTTGCTCTTCAGACTTACTTTCTTAATATGGCCAACAAGTCATGCATACAATTTTAATAGGGAGGAGGGCATAGCACATATAGCACCTAAAGCTTTATAGTATGGACAGTTAATTATCTATATTGGTGCCTAGGTGTCAAGAGCTATAGCCTCCATTTCTTCATTATCTTACCTAACTCTCTCTCTCAGCTATCTGGTGTGAAACAAGGTCTAGTTGATTTTCGCAGCCGAGGTTAAATCACTCTCCTATACACAAAGGCTTAAATTAGACTTTAACACCTGTCTAGCACTGCAAGAGCATTGAATAGACACCACAGAGGTGCCGTGTATTGTAAGTTGATATTTCAGCTCTGAAGAGTTTATTTAGTTTATTTAGGAGAGAATGGTTGTGTACAAGCTGTGAAAATCAGCTTTTATCTTGTTTTAAGGGCACTAAACACCAATTCACAAGGTAAATGGCCAGCTGTTGAAACAAGTACACTTACAGGCTTAAAAGAGGTAAATTGTATTTATAAACTAGAAAGGGGGAAAAAAAAGTAAGAAAAATACACACACTGCCATAAAGAACTTACAGATGCTGTTTGCTGTTGTGTAGCTGCAGCAGCAAATCTTGCCACATGATTTATAATCGGAGAAAAATTTGTTGGTCCATATAATTTCACTTGAGGAAGACAAGCCCGGTACGCATCAACAATGCCTTGGATTCCTAGAAAACACAAGTAGTTCATATTAACTTTTTCATATTAGAATTAGGATATTTTGAAGCCATCTGTCTTCCTAAAACACCGTATATATCAGTTATTTAAAGTGATAATGCAAAGATTTAAAATGAACCATGATAAAAAAAAAAAAATGATTCATGAGCAATGGAGGCCTTCAGCTTGACCAATGCTTAACGCACATGCTTAACATGCTTGGCTTTATGTGAACAGAAAGGCCAAATACTGTACACTCAACTGCATATAACTAAGTTGTAACAGTTCTCTTTGCCTGACAGCTTGTGGTAGTTAGTAGTGTGATCCAAGAGGCCACGTTGCACAGGCACTAGCAGCACCATACTCAAACCAGACAACTACACACCAGCAGTGAAGTGGAATGAAGTGGCTTGATCACATGAGAGAACTGTTCCAGCTTACCTGTACTGTGCCCTAACTGTTTAAAACACTACTTCCACGAATCATTACAGAAGACAGACCAAATGCTATTTCTAGTAACTAAGAAAACAGTTACAACATTGTTTCCTGCTACAAGGCTAAACTCATTATTTAACTGAACTGCAGAGCATGCTGTTCTACTTTTCAACTGTTTTTATCCCTTCAGCCTAGACATTTTATTCTCTAGGTCTGATGTTACTTTTTCAGACTTACCATTACAGAATGGGTTTGATGGGTTAAAATTGATTGGGAACTCATGTGACACCTGTCAAAACACAAAAGACAGTCAGGGCTGTATATACCATCTCCTCCTCAAGTAAGTGCTTTTAGTTGTCTTATGTCATGCATTTACATATTCCATTACCTGAAAGGAAGGAGGAATTTGTGCACCAAATCCAAAGGCTGGAAACATCTTATCTCTAAAAAAGCAGTTTTAAAGAAACTGAAGTGAGTGCCTTTCTTTAAAAGCTGTCTTAGTTAAGTAAGTTTAGCTCATCAGTGCTGCTTTTGATCATTAAAAATGCTATACATTAAGCATTAAGAGGCAAAATTAAATGGAACCTCCCCCCTGTAATTGTTCCTAGGACCAAAACCAGCCTTTAACACCAAATCAGCAAGAATGCAAGCATTTATTTAAATGAATGCTGCTCTTTACATCACAGATGAAAAGCTTACTTGTCTGTCTTCTGCTTCTGCTTGAGATTATGTGATTGTGCAGTGATTATGAAGTCTTTTTAGCACTACATTTCAGCTCAGAAGTTTCATTCTCATGTATCTGCTGGCACCTTCAACACTGTTTTAAGAAACTACCACAAAAATCTATACATATTAAAAAAATAACTTAAATAAAAATCTAAAACTTACGTATCATAATCCTGAATGACCATTCCTACAGACCAAATGGCTGTTAGGTATTCATTAACTCCATTAGGGCTGAGGTAATGCAGAGAGTCTGGAGAGCGAGGGTCTCCATTGGAGCCTGTAAAATCTATCCCCACCTGTCAAACAATATTTATAAGGAAATTGCTGTTATAGGTCAAATTATGTTTCTTATCTCTGGCAAAGCCCAAATGAAAATAATGGAAGAGTTGTAAAGAGTAGTTACCAGAACATCTACAAATCTAACAAGCACAGTACTTAAGATGCAGGTTTCTTGGACTACTAACACTTCTTAAAACAATGCCACCACAAAACCAGCAGAAGCTCTGCATCTCTCAGAAGGGCTGAAATCACTTTTATCTGTCAGGTTTTCATTGTGTTTACTTTCAGTTACCATTCACAGCAGCTTTTCAGTAGCTGCTAATTTCATCCTGTATTTTACCATACACATCTTTTCTCTGAGAAGTACAACAAGTCAGACACCACAGAAACCTAGAGATAGTTTCTTCTCTGACCTCAATGTGTCTTCTCTGCTTTGGCGATGACAGAATCACAGACTGGTTGGGGTTGGACGGGACCTCTGGAGATCATCTAGTCCAAACCCCTGCTAAAGCAGGTTCACCCAGAGCAGGCTGCACAGTCATGTCCCGGCGGGTTTTGAATGTCTCCAGAGAAGGAGACTCCACAGCCTCTCTGGGCAGCCTCTTCCAGTGCTCCGTCACCCTCAAAGTAAAGAAGTCCCTCCTCATAATCAGATGGAATTTCCTGTGTTGCAGTTTGTGCCCATTGCCCCTTGTCCTGTTGCTGGGCACCACTGAAAAAAGCCCAGCCCCATCCTCTTGGCACTCATCCTTAAGATATTTGTATGCATTGATAAGGTCCCCTCTCAGCCTTCTCTTCTCCAGGCTAAACAGGCCCAGCTCTCTCAGCCTTTCCCCACAAGGGAGATGCTCCAGTCCCCTCACCATCTTCATAGCCCTCCGCTGGACCCTCTCCAGCAGTTCCCTGTCTCTCTTTAACTGGGGAGCCCAGACCTGGACACAGCACTCCAGACACAGCCTCACCAGGGCAGAGCAGAGGGGGAGGATCACCTCCCTCGACCTGCTGGTCACGGTCCTCCCAATGCACCCCAGGATCCCGTTGGCCTTCTTGGCCACCAGGGCACACTGCTGGCTCATGGGCAACCCAGGTCCCTTCTCTGCAGAGTTGCCTTCCAGCAGGTCAGCCCCTCGCCTGTGCTGGTATGTGGGGTTGTTCCTCCCCAGGTGCAGGACCCTACACTTGCCTCTGTTGAACTTCTGCAGGTTCCTCTCTGCCCAACTCTCCAGCCTGTCCAGGTCTTGCTGAAAGGCAGTGCAGCCTGCTGGTGTGTCAGCCACTCCTCCCAGTTCTGTATCATCAGCAACCTTGCTGAGGGTGCCCTCTGTCCCTTCATCCAGGTCACTGATGCATGAGTTGAACAGGACTGGACCCAGCACTGACCCTGGGGAACACCGCTGGCTACAGGCCTCCCGCCGGGCTCTGTGCTGCTGATCACAACCCTCTGAGCTCTGCCATCAGCCAGTTCTCAATCCACCTCACTGTCCGCTCATTTAGTCCACAGTTCCTGAGCTTACTTATGAGGATATTATGGGAGACAGTGTCAAAAGCCTCACTGAGGTCAAGGTAGACAACACTCACTGCTCTCCCCTCATCTACCCAGCCAGTCATTCCATCATAGAAGACTGTCAGATTGGTCAGACATGATTTCCCCTTGGTGAATCCATGTGAACTGTTCCTGATGACCTTCTTTTCCTCCATGTGCTTTGAGATGGCCACCAGGATGAGCTGTTCCATCACCTTTACAGGGATGGAGGTGAGGCTGACTGGCCTGTAGTTTCCTGGGTCCTCCTTCTTGCATATTTTTAAGAGGGGAGTGACACTGGCTTTCCTTCAGTCTTCAGGAGCATGAACGTTTCCCAGGAGGGGTGCAAGAGGACCCACCATAGCCACACACATCCTTGAAGTGGTTGGCCTTCTGGTTCTCATCTTGGGAGGCAGCTAAAGAACATTTCTCACTGCTCTGGTTGGCCTGGCTTATTCCCCAGTTGGTTATGATGGAATGAGCACTGCTGCTTTGGACCCCCCACTCAAGTCCTTCAGTTTAAAGCCCACCTCACCAAGCTGGCCAGGCTGCTGCCAAAGATTCTCTTGCCTTTTCTAAATAGGTGGATCCCACCCCTTCCTATAGTCTACAGTCAAAGAATGTCCCATAATGAGGCATATGACCAGGGTGAAGACATCTTACTGTTACGTGCTGAATGTCGTTCATGAATTACAGAACTTAAGGGTCCTAACCCATATGATGGCTTCTGTATGTTGTTTTGATTAAGTAAAGGGCCTTGAAAACCACCATCAAGGGCAAAAGTGAAATCTGTGGTCAAAGGAAGCAAGAGAGGAAAAAAAGCAAAAAAAGAAAAAAAGCCTTTATGAAAAGGACACTTGAAGTAAATCAGAGAATTGTAAATTTCTCCTCGGTCCCCATTCACAGCTCAATGAGCTCCTAATGAATGTAACTACAGGTTCAGAACTTTGTCCCATGAGTAAAGAAAATATTTTTTTCTAAACAGACTAGATGGACTCTGGCAAAACACCTTCCCCCTTCCATGCTACAAAACAAAAAAAAATGTACAACAATCAAATGAAAAGCACAGGCTATCAACTATATACTTCAGTTTGTGTCAAAACTCAAAAGCTACTTTATATAAATGATTCAACTTACTGTGAAGTTCAGCTGACACCCACCCATGATATAATCAAGGAACGTGCATTCTACTATGATCTAAAAATAGAAGTTAAAGATAGAAATTACTTTTTTTTTTAAATGGGAGAGAAAAAAAAAAAGGTATTATTGCAGCAATGTCTGAGGTTCCAAATTTGTTACCTTTACCCATGCAAAGCACTACTTTCACTCTCTAGATATCCCACCCACTGCAGTGAGGATATGTACAGCGTGTGCCATCACAGACGCAGTGCATCAGAATCAGGCCTTTTACAAAATTACAGGCATACAACGAATCAGCTCCAAAAGCATTATCATCTATATAACAACCTATTATGACAGACTTATCAGATTTTAATTCACCACAAAACAGTGAGTTGGGAAATGCAGTGGTTAAGGAATGGCCTTATAAATTGGCAAGCAACCTTTGCCATATAGATGGCATCTTCAAGAGAAAGTGAGGGGACAGGGGAGGACAGACACACGATTCAGCTGTCAATCTGTCTCCTTATATGAGTCACAGCCCTTAAATATTTACTGTGCCTAGAACTTTCAGACATTTTAAAGTTTCTTACAGTTTGAGGGTGAAGGTGTATTAGATGACAGTTGTTACGCCTGAACACTTAAAAACAGTCATACCAGAATACATTACTGACCTCACAGTGCTTAACACTCACAATGCCCGAGTTTTTATAGGTTTTTTTCTTCTGTCTTTTCTTTTCATTGATACACTCAAATTCAACCTGCATGAAAGCAAACAAATCCAACAAAAGCACTAAAAATATAACTTATGCAACAAATTTAAAAATTCTTTATTCTAGGACTGATACTTTGGGCTGGTATTAAAAATACAATGTATTTCACTGTCAAGCAAAATTAAACCCTGTCTACCCAAAATCAGCAAGAAAAAAAAAAAAAACATTATCACTGCAGCAATCTTCTCTAACCCAAAAGCTTACAAAATATGTTTGTTTAGATGACTGTATTTCAACCAGACAAAGAAATTTTGTATCATTTTCCCTTTTAGGATTCTGCTAACAACTTTCTTTTTGGTAAAGACATGGTGATTCAGGCAAAGTGTTACTGTTTCCAGTAGCTGTGGCAGTAACATATGAAATAAAAGGTATATGCTTAAGCTTCCCAAATTCAATTGTTGAGGCTTCATCAACTAACCCAAAAGCTTAACCTCCAAGTGCAAGCAGCAGCTAGCCAGGTTAAGCAGCTCCTGCCATCATACAGTCATGATGGCACAATGCAGCATGTCTGGTGTATAAATAATCTGAGGAGGTATTCCAGACATGCCTTCTGGCTCAGTGTCAGAAACTGGTTCCGCTGCTTTGGTTTACGTTAATTAACCTCAAATGAAAAAAATGCACCAACAAGGTCAGCACCTGAAAAGTCAACATGCCTCTTGTTTACCTTCTTTTTTTTTGGACATTTCACTACCAGCATCACTGCTATTTCATGGAAATTGTCTTTCAGGGACTTGTTTTTGTACTATGTCAATTGGTTAGGCACTCACTAATAACAGCCACAAGATACATAGCATTTACAGTATTTCAGCTGCATAATCCTCCAACCAGAACTCACTAACAGCATGCTTGGGTGAAAGATACACCTGGGGGTGGGTGGATGGATAAATAAAAAAAGAATAAAAAATTCTCCACAAAATGAAGATCACCCATTCCCTTCAGTCACACAAGATCAGCTTTCTCAGCAACTCTGGATACAGTCACACCCATGCTGGCCTCAAGTAAACTTGAAAGAAGTTGTGCCAAATATCCCACAGGTGCAGCTGATGTCAGAACTGTGGGAGTAAACTAAAGTCAAATTCTAATGTGCACCAGAAATCTTTTACAGATGTTATCAAATTAATCAGATCATGCAGGATTAGAGGTTAGTTCCTTTTAAAGGTAGAAGAAAGCTGGAGCACATCATTTGTGTTGTCTCATATCTTTGCTTCATCTTACTGACACAGCAGTAAGTTCCTTAGAGCAGGCAGAGCAACAGTTCTCATGAAAACAACTGTCTTAAAGCATTTCCAAAACCAGCACAGGCAGATTACAACTTAAAATACCTTTCCTTTAAAATCAGACAAGACCACCGCTATTTTGCTACTAGGGGTGCAATAAAAATACTTAAAACTCTGAAGAAGCCTTTACACAACACAACTTTGCACAGGAACTCACTATCACAGTCCTTACAAAAAAATATGTGCTTGAAAATGTGAACATACAAATCTGCTAGGCTTGTTTAATTTACAATACTACTCTACAACAAAAGTGCAAGTTTTTTTTTTTAAAAAAATCTCGTTAAAAGATTTGTAAAATCTTCATTAAAAAAGCAGAAAAAGTAATTTTCTGAAATCCTCCTGCTTCCGATTTATTTTTTGCACTTTAATTACAACAATAAGAAGGATCACTGTCAGAATTGAAAGCTAAACTGATACCATCTGGCCGCTGAAAATCTAGAAAAAATGATAAAAACACCTAAGAGCTCCAACTGGGTAGCATATGAATTATATGCATAGGGTACAAGTCCAAAATTCCTTACAAACAATATAAAACCTTAAGAGGCATTAAGCTGAACCATGCATAATTCAAAACAAATTCAGGAGCTATCTAAAAGAAAAGCATGGTTGGGCACAAAGCAGCAATCAAAAAACAGCTATGGTCAAGCTTGACTTCACATTCAACAGCTCTGAAGAACTAAGTACAAATGCAACACTGAAGATGTATGAAAAGTACAAGCAGGTGCTCTTGTATATATGTATCCCGCTATTATTAACACAGGAGCAGTTCTGTAGGTTTTACAGAATTAAAGGAAAAGATGGTAAAATATTTTGGTAACATACAAGTCCACAAAACGAAGAATTTTATGTTAAAGTTGCTGTGTTACCTTTCTTCTTCTAAATGTAAACATTGTCTAATGAAAGGTTTGCAAACTGTTACAATTCATTAGAACACAAAGGGTGATTTCACTTTAAAGCCACCTAACATAACACACTCACTTGCATTTTTGTGCAGTGGTATAAATGTTGAATTTTTTCCTAGTCACCAACGTATGTGTGAGAATTGATAAGTGCCATACTTGAAATAAAGGACTGAGTAAAACTTGGAAAAATTATTACAAGCTTTGGCCTTTTAACTGCAGTAAAATTTGTATGGCATTCTGCGTTTTAACACTCTAAATTTTCTGATTTCTGTATGTTTATGATTTGTAAAATTCATTTGTGCTGACAATTGGGTATTTAGATATGTAGTATTAAAAACTGTAACCAAGACACTCATGCTAGGAAAGTGGATGCATAATATAAGTGCTGAGTCAGCGTCAACTACAGTAACATTGTTAAGGTGTAGCCTAACACAAGTTCAACACCTGCAAGTCAAGTGGCAGAAGTTTTGCTCCAAAATGAGTAAAACAGCTTATCAAAAACACACAGGCAGGTTAGGCTATGTAAGACTTACAGGTGAGGACCGAGTTGCTTCCTTCAGTTTTGACATTGTAGTTTGAAAACTTCCTATGAGATCATGAGACCCATCATTATCATAGTCATAGCACTCAACCTGAAATGAAGTATTATTCAGTGTTAGTAACAGAAATGGCTCTACAAAAGCAATAAACACTTCAATGGCATTTCTAGTTCAGGCAAACCTGAAGATCCAAACCATTCCTAAATCTCTTGTATCATGGAGTTTTTCTCTCAGTGCAGTCTTGGAATTGCATAGTTTTGCATCTAAAAACTAAGGATTAAGATTGGGTAAAAGCCAATATACCTGGTTTGAGATCAGATCTTCCACTGAAGTGAAGGAGAGATGAGAATACTACACAGCGTCAGGTCTCACATGAGCAAGTACATCAATTATGTTGAACTATGTTTTGGGAGTGAGGGTGTATTGGGAAGCATAGGAAAACAATGCAGGTTTTTTTTTACTGTCATCAAGGATTAAGAGGCTTAGTTTTGCAGAGGTATTAAGGAAATTTAATCATCTTTGAGCAGTCAGCTAAAAATTTAGTAAATCAGTTATTCAGCGATCACGAGATTACAAGTTTTATTAACACTTTTATATTACTTTATTAATCTTCAATGTAACTCATAATTTTTAAGCCTATGAAGGTTTAGCCCTAAATCTAGAAACAAGACTTGATTGTTTTTATTTTTTTATTATTATTTTTAAGATCAGCAAATCTAAACAGTCATTACGACTGACACCATGGATCTGAATGTCAACTAGCATTAAACAATGAACTCAGGGAAAAAGGTATTTTCTAAGTTTTACTATTCAATCAACTCCTCTTTTAACATCTCAATCCACTGAAGAAGGCAGCACAAGTGAAAAATACTTTTTTTCCCTCTTTGAAAAGCTATCAGTTTAAGTGTGCATAATTTTACCACTGTTACTTTAACCTTACGGTGTCCTCAATTCCTGTTTTTTAAAAGCTCAACTTATGAATGTGACTCAACTGCCTTTCTAGAGAAAAAGCTGGGTATTCAGCTATAACAGCATATGCTAATTCCATCCACTTCTGATATTCTATTTCAGTTTAGCAACACAGACATGCTAGCTAACTTAATCAAATCACAGAAAGCCAAATTAAAATAATAATAATGATAAATTAAATTTATAAATAATTAAAAAATAATAAAGAGTCAAACTAGGAATTATTATTAATAATTCCAAATATTCCTATTATTTGGAATCAAAACAAAAACCTCAAGAAAACCTTTTCTGAATATATATGGCTTTAACTGAACAGTTATTTTCATGTTCGTCTTTCCAGACTGAAAAAGTTGTACATCATATTTAAGAAACAACTTAGTTATTTACTTGGCCATTTCATTTAGGAATGACAAAGTAAAACAACTTCAACATACACTTGAGCTTCAGAGAGGAATCAACTTTCTGAAAACAAACAGTAATGCTGAAGTACAAAATATGATGCGCAGATTGAAACTTCTACGCTGTGCAGAACATGCCTCTATATCATGGTTTGCACTACTCCTACAACATTTGGAATGCACTAATAAATAAATAAATGCATGCACATGCACTGAATAGCAACTTAAATATCTTACAAGCAGCCACAGAATCAAGACTAATGTTCATGGCCAATGCTATGTAAATTGTTTTGAATACCATAAACTAAGCCAATCAAATACTCAGCCAAGTGCTTCAGTACCTGAAATTTAAACTGAAGACATTTCCTGAGCCAAGAGTTATGGTACCTGTTCACAGTTAGCACAGTTATTTCTTGTTCCTTTTAAAGGGATCAAAGTTTGTCTTGCTTGATATATTCAACCCATCTAAGCCAATTTTCAATACTTATTCCAGACAAGACATACATATTTATTTTGTTCCATGTATGCTCTTCTGGACACACAACAGCACTAAGGAACCATGTGATAAAATTGCATATATGATTTCCCCAGCAGAACTAGGCATGCTTGCTCCAGATGAAAGGCTCGCATTTTCAACACAGGAAAAACTTTACTGACTGCAAACACACTCACATGGAATAAAGCAACAAATCCAGAAGATAAAGAATCAACTTGGTTTGTGCATTGCTGGAGACACACAAACTAAGCCATTACATAGGTAAAAAGCCACTCATTATGGAAAAGTTGGTGGTTCTACTTACTATGACAAATAGCCCATTACGTATGCAAATGTATGCATATGAAAGTGTTTAAAAGTATTGTTTAATCCTTCAACAACATTATAATACAACTTTGTCTGCATTTTAATGTTTGAAGTGATAGCTCCCAGATTTCTAAGTTAATACATAATCCTACTGTCTGTCTGCAAGTCCATAACAATGCCAAGATCTACTCCATCTGGAAATAAACATACATTTCTCAGGTAAGATTCCAAAAAACAGGCTTTATTAAAATGACAATAGAGATAAGAATAACTCCATTTTAACAGATACATTTCAATCAACAGTCTATAGTTCTAATATGGCTGTTTAATGAAAGAGAGAAATGTATTTATAGTATATGGAGATCTAAGAGCTGCCACAGCTACTCTGGGGAAAAGGGAAGCAGAAAGGAATGAGAAGGAAAAAACCACAGGAGCAGTAAGGGAAGCAGGTTCTGGGCTTGTAAAGTTGTTCATTACTCTGCTATGTAATTATTTATTTAAATCTGTACAGGTGCTTGTAACACCCAGATGCCTGTGGCTGTTAAGCATTTTCCAGGACTGCCTAAAGTTGTATGGCTAATACCTGTCACATGCAGATCATGCTCTCATTTTTCCTTCCCAGAGGAAGAATGGCCAGCAGAGTGGTTTCTTTCACTTAGGTTTCAATTTCAATTAGCTTTTTTTTTTTCCCCAAATGCTAAAATATCATGCTTCTAACATGTTCAAAATAGCTTATAAATGGCATTTTGATTGGTTGTTTAGCTTCAATTCTACCCCTAAAGGGAATTCCTGAAGAAACACATTCAGAAATTAAACATAATTTATTCAAGATAAGATTTGAAGATACAATGAGTTAAAGACCAGTTTTGGCAGAACTATCACTTCACAGGTTTGGTGGACTTTGACAGAAAGTTCAGTTTTATACAAGGAGAAAACTTTGCCACATCTGGTATCCAGAAGATACATCTGGTCCACATCTGTTAGCTAGTATATTAAGTGTAATTAAGTGTATCAGGTAGTATATTAAGAATTTCATTAGTGGTACCTGTTGCACAAGTAAAAGTATTACAAGATCCATAACACAGAACAAAGCGTATTCTAGCCTTTACCGCACATCTTTCACTATACAGTATCTTAACACAACCAATATTGGCTGATGCAACACTAAAACTGTATGATTCAAGTCAGTCACTGAATGGACATTTCAAAGCTACTGGTTTCCCAGACTTTCAAAGACCAACTTCTACCAGATAATGTATCACATATGTGAGATTGTTTTTTCTTCCTAAAACATGCAGGTATCTCTGTGACTTTCAAATAAGAATAACAAATCTAATACTTTCAATCGAATTTGAATCAAAACAAGGCAATAACTAGAACAACACATCTTCCATTTATTACATATTCTAGTATTTTTAATGCATTAGTTCATACATTTCATATACATTACCTTGATTGATTTATCCATGTCACTGTAACACAGAGAATTGAGAGAGATTTTAAAGGGCCTCCAAACAGGGTTCAGGTTGTTTTTAATAACCTGTTAAAAAAAAAAAAGCTAGAATAGTACGGTTCATAAAAGTAGAAAGTATTCATTGTATTGGGTCATAACTTCATGTCATGATTCTTGTAAGCAAAAGCAGTTGACTAATGCTGCTGTCAATCGCCTCCTGCAATCCAAATCCTAACATACAGGATATAAAAAACCTCAACATTCTTAACATGCAATACCATTGTCCAAAAGAGATGGTATTTTTCAACTCCGTATTTTTCTAGACTCCACTGTGATCTACTATATCATTCAGCTACCACACTGCAAAAAAATAAATGTATCTTTACAAAAATATTGATATTGGCTTTTTTAAATAAGCACACACATATATACATACACACAAACAAATACAAAAGCATGACTTACCAAAAAAAAAAAAAAGAAAAAAAAAAAAGAAAAAGATTACATTGGAATTTCTGAATACATCAATGCTCTGGGGATTACAATTCGCTCCAGCTTATATTTATTCTGAAATGCCACTTACAGAAATGTTCTCTCAAGAAATTAATGGTATAGTAAAGCAGAAACATTGAATGAGGATAAAAGGTCTTTCAAGCTGAATATTAAACAAGTGTTATTTCAGAATAATACTGAAGAATCTTCAGAATCTGTCCGCTAGAAAGTATCTGTAATATACCAAATACACCAAATAATGATCTTGCAAAGCACAAAAACCTACACACAACAAGCAATACTTAATTAATAATACCTAATAATAGTATTTCTTATACTTCCAGCACTGTAGTAGTGCAGAGAAAGAAAGCTCTCTTTTGAAATACAGCAACATAAAGAGGTTTTTTGAAATCTTTAACATAACTAATCCTCCACAGCCAGTTCTAGGCTGGAACAGCAAATTTTGGATTCACTACTGAAATTCAAGATGTCTGAAAACCTCATGGAAAAGATACATTTTATGCAGAATCACCACCTCATGAGAGAAACTATTTTTATAAATCTGACACAAAAAGGACTGATACTTCTTCAAAATCCATGCTTAAAAATTAATATTGTCACCACTTCAAGTGCACACAGAACCTCAGTTGTGACTAAGGCCTAAGCTTCTACTACAGTGAGACATTTTGAACTTACTCCTACCCTGTCAGTTGCTGCCACCGGAACTCTGCACCTCCTCCTGGGTGGAAGGCTGCTGCTGCTCAAGCACGTTCCCCCTCACTCAGCATTATTCTTGGCTTGCCCTTGCTATGCAAGCATTCAGCATAGGTACTTTCATTAGTAAGCGGTACAGCTCAGTGACACTGACATAAGAACAGCACTGTCACAGGAATGCCCAAGTCCCACCCTCAGAGTAGCACTGAGACAATGTCCCTGTGGTACTATGCAGTACCTTTTCAAAACATCCGTTTTCTTCTAGATTGCAGAAAGTTTTAAAAAAAGTAACCTTTAAAATAGGATGACATAAATCAGAACCAAGAGTAAGGCAGACTCACTGATCTATCAGAAAAAATCAGTGGAAGACCTGAGGTAATTTCTAACTGGTCTGCATGTCAATTACCAGACCATTCTCTCCTTTCTGTAAGTCACCGTACCTCTAGTGCTGTGACATACTGTAAATCAAATAACCTTAATCTCCAGACTGTTGACAGAAAATATCCTACCTCTGTTCTGTGAACCATCACCCAGTTTCCATCTCCAGTCTGCTTGTGGAATTCCAGATAAGGATCTGACTTTCCAAAAAAGTCCTGTAATTAAAGAACATGTAATTATCCCAGAACAGCCTGTGGCATGAATGCCATTAAATGTTAGTTAAAACACACTTAGATTAACAAAAAGTAAACTAAATGATCAAGGAACAAAAGCTTGCGATGAAGAAAAGCAAGTCTGATTATACTATCACCTGTGAAAGAGAGAAAGACAACGGGGGCATGTCTGTCAATTTAAGATAAAAGTCCTGTAACGTCCGTATACTGAATACCAGACAGTTCAAGTAGAAGAACACTTACACTAACAAGCACTATGATGGACAGTTAGGGAACTAAAGATTTCATCCAGTTCAAAAGGGTATCATTAAATCAACTGGGAAAAATAATAATGTTATTAAGATTTTTAGGTTTGTTTTTAGAAGTTTTTCTAAATACAGTAATTTTAGTTAGCCCCAATATATTTAACATAACAGATTTTTACACTCCAAGGACACTCTACCATTTATTTCAGAGCACTAACAGGTAACCGTTTACACAGCTGTTCCAACAAATGGATATACTAAAACTTCTTTATCTTTATGATTAAATATAAAGATTTACATTTAAATGGAAGCGTGCTGTTCCCAGACTATCCCTGCAATGCACCTGTCTTACTTAGAAATACACTATAATTCATTTCAAAACAGTCAATGAAGTTACTCTGAAGCAATCTTTCTTTGGTTTCTTTTTTAGTGTATGAAAATGTTAATGGATTTAATTATTTCAGCAAAAGTGAGAATGAACATTTTAGTATTTCCTGTTTTGACAAGATTCTGATTTTACTACTTTATCAAAGAAACAGCAATTACTTAAGTACCTTATTGTCCAGTTTCCTTGCTTCTACTTCCAACAGAACCACCCTGTTATCCTTCACTTCTTCTGCTGTAATCTAGATAAGCAAACAAAATAAAATACCTATTTTGTACTCAGGAACTACATAGCTTTCTCATATTCACAACACTCCTATGAGAGGTCCATTTAAAAAAATCATGTTTGCTCACAAACGAAGCATTGAAAAAATGGGGTGGAGGGAGGGATGAACAATTTGATTTGATACTGGGATTCAATGATGATGACACTGACAATTAGAGATACTGCCCAAACAGCATATCGGATGCCCTAACTATTTTGATGGATGCTGAGACTTACAGATGCAGAAGGTGGGCTGCTCTCCTTTTGGATGACAAAGAAATATGAATGGAGGGGGAAAAAAATGCTTTAAGATACTTTTTACAGCACTGTAGATCAGACACACTGTGTTCAAGCCACTAACTAAAAAAAAAAAAACCACCACACAAAATGATTTAAGGATAAACACTGAAGAGATTTATTGTCTTGTCTTACCGTAATACTTCCTGTTCCAGCAGGTCTGCCATTTTTAAGTACTAATGGTTTTGTTAGAGTCCTGCTAGAAACTATCTGCCAAGACAAAAATTGAGTGTCAAGTATTATTACTGCAATTTAATAGATTTTCAAAGGAATGAAATGAGATAGTAATATTTTCATTTTAGAAATTTGTCCTTTATCATAAAGATGACTGTATTACATTTACTTCCCATGATCTCCTATAAATAAATAGGTAATACTCAATACACTTCAAAATTTTAATATGTGTATGCAGATGAACACATGCAGGGTTTCATGAGCAATAAGAAATAAAATGTATTCTAGTAACATGATACACACACACAAAGATAATGCTTTAAGTTCCAATCTCAAATTGTTCTTAAGTTTTTCATACATACTATTCAAACACATGCAAGCCACATTTCATAAATGGCTTCAGCAAAGAGATTTATAAACACAATGTTTGTCACACAAACAAACATTAGCCTCCCCCTGCAGTGTTTCTAGTTGATTTTATTTTATCCTCTCCAGGCAACGCTTTCTTAGAAGTGTGTCTACTCATTATACTGTTCCTTCTTTACTTTAAGAAGGAATGATTAATTCTAAATTGTGATGCATATAAAATAAAAATACTTTAGACACAGGGGAGGAAAAATCCTAAGACGACTCTCCTGACAAGTGCCTTCAAAGGATCTATTAGAAAGAACAAGTTAAAAAGAAGCTGCCTGATTATGACAGCACTGATAGCAGAATTTGACAGGGAAATGGGAGTGAAATCAACAGTAGACAGAACCAGAATAACTGCTTGCCTTGAGTGGAAAGCAAATTGCAAGGTCAACATGGCCCTTGTGAACACTTTTATGTTGCTATACAGCAATTCTCTTTTTTATGGAGCATAAAAATAATAATTTGAGTATTAAAGAGTACATAAATAGCAGTTACTACTTTGTGCTCATAGACAGCCCACTTACTTTCAGACAGCAATCTGGACACTCACCATTCTACAGCACATTTCAGGGCATCATCTCAAGACCTTTTGCAAATAAAATGTATATACACTGAACTGAGGCTTGAAAATACAAATGAAGGGAATCCTACTGTGGCAGTGTGTTTCCCCCCACCTATCATAACCTTTATTTCCATAATAATGCTCAAGTGATAACCATCGGTAGCAGTCATAATGCCAGTCATAACATATGCACCTGGTTGTGATGGCTGTACCTGACTCAAAGTGGATTCAGGAGAGACAAATAGCCCTTGGCGAATGTGTTAATTGGAACAATGCACTCACCTAACCACAGTGCTAATAAAGGTTCACTTCAAGCCAAGTTTGAAAGAAACTAACTTCCGTAGTCGGTACTTTGTAAATAGCGGACAGCCCAGGACCCATAGAGCATTTCTGCACATCAGTGGGCTGCACACTGGGACCTCCCCTTGAGTAGGGACGACCCTCAAGATTACTCCTCAAGGCTGAGAGATTGCTTATCAAGAACCTGTTGTGGCAAGGAATTAAGAGCATGCTGAACTTTGAAATCTTAGATAAAGGACTGATCGTGCTGATATAATCCTTCAGATATAAACTATTGACTAAGTCCAGGATTAAGTCTGGATCTAGCTGCACCTGAACTCCCTTCTGAGGAATTCAGGATGCAAGGGGGTCCTTTCTGAACCTCATGACTCAACAGGAGGGTCTCCGTGACAGTTTTGTCTGACCCTGTCCTCTATGCACTAAATACTCAAGTGTACCTTCCCACCAGATCTCGTGAAACCACTGTCACATTTATTATCAAGCTTTGTTAAATCACTATTTTATATCAATAAACATATTGCTGCTTCTCTTTTATGAGTGAAGTGTGTCAATCCTTCTGTGACACCTATTCAACATAAGAGCACCCCAACTATACAAGAATACAGCAATAAATTTAAGGTAAAAGTGGTTAATGATTTGCAGTAACTTCTATTTTCTTAATTCTAAGGAAAATCATCTGCATACTTACTTGTCCCAGTGTACATTCAAATTCTCCTAAGAAATCATCATCATTCAGATCAAATGTTTTGTTATCGATGTCATATATTCCAAATTTAAGTTTCTGAACAAGCTCAAAATAGTAATCAATTAGGAATTTCTTGGCAAACTTTGGGTTCAGGGAATTCTTAACTCTTTCTGTGCGATCAACCTGCAGTTAGAAAGATATCACTTTATCCAGATTTCACCAACAAAACAAGCACTCAAATAACATATTATTAAAGACTTTTGAAAGTTCTTCTTACTATAAAATATAAAGCCATATCTTCTTAGAAACCTTTCATCAAATATAAATAACCACATTACATTACAAAACCCACTTCTGTAAGTTAGAGGTATTTGAGGACCTGTTTATCCTTGCTCCCTGTAAGGAGTATCTATTCCTGCGTAGGGAAGACCAACATAAAAATGGTGTATTGTCAAATCCAGGACAAGACCTGAGTTTTAGAATACTGTGTTTTATTATAAAAGCACATTTAAGCACTTAGAAGGCTTCTTCTGTTGGTCCAACATGGCTGGGGGAACAGGGCTAAAAATCAGACAGATGTTCAGTACTTATTAGAAAACTATTATTAGTGTGCTGCCGGTACAACTATTACAGCCATAATCTAATGAAAAATACTCAGAGGTGCTGGTACACAATTAAAATATTTTAATGAAATCATATACTCCTGTGTTTTAAAAGGTCCAACAAGTTAAGACTGTTTTTAGCAGATTTGTGAGAAGCATCACATTGTACCTCATACCACTGCTGGCCACTTGTGTTCTGGAGAAGCACACACAGTGGGTCTGACTTGGAACCAACGTCTTTGTCCAAGAGATTGGTGCAGGCAATAGTCAGCTCCACCTTTGTCACACACTGTGCCGCCATTTGTTAAGCTAGAAAGCAACAGAAGAAATCATTATTTTAAAAATGGACTAAAAGGCAAACAATGGGATTGTCACAATGCATTGATTCTCTGACTGATTAGACTTGTTAGCTTGTCAGAAGTGAGATTTGAGGAATTTGCAAAATCTGCAAATTTTAAGATTTATGATGTGCCATTATTACAGTATTCCTGTCATACTCTTGGCTTTGCCACATAGCTATAATACTTAATTTCAAAATTTTCACAT
Source organism: Ibycter americanus (assembly GCA_035590275.1). Lineage (NCBI taxonomy): Eukaryota > Metazoa > Chordata > Aves > Falconiformes > Falconidae > Ibycter > Ibycter americanus. The sequence continues at coordinate 33,259,569 of JAVJGI010000040.1, forward strand.
AAGAAACAAGATCAGATTTCTTAGAATGCTTGAGGAACCAAATGGAAAACAGGACACACCATGAAGAAAGCACAGTGGTTTGAAATGATAACAATAAAACTTTGCAAGCTTTAAATTACATCCTGTAAAGCCCACGTGAATGCCAGCATCTCATAATGTAGATATTAATAATAATCCAACAAATAAGGAAAAAAAATATATATATAACTCCCCCACCAAACCTTTGTAACAAAATGCTGAAGCCACAAGCACGGCAGAATTGAAAAAGGAGTTTAAGTGGGTAACAGGAATAGGTGATCTTGCTTTAGTAAATCTTCAAAAACAACTACAATTTTTAATAATAGGGATAAACAACTTTGAAGTCAAGTAACAACTGAGAATTAGGAGGAAGTGTTTTTTCTGGAAGTTTGTTTAAAAAAAGAACAACTGAAAGCTTTCTCACATTTTCTCTTAAGTATCTCAATCGTTCTCCACTGGAACCGAGAAGACCAGCAGATATTACAAACCTACAGAAACAACCTCATTATCAGTTAAGCATCCCACGCTGGGAAAACGTGCCTCTGCAAGCCTGATTAGGTTTGAGCAGCAGGTGTTTTCTATATAAAAAGATCTCTATACTTTTCAGGAACACAGTTGATGATTTCCAACACCTCTTTGGGAGGTTAGCCTCTACAGTACAATCGCCCTTGACTCAGAGACTAAAACTTCCACATTTTTCCACAAGCAGCCCATCTTAGAAGTTCCCAGGCCTCAGTAGCTTCAGGTTCTCCTTTCTCTACAGTAAGTCCACAGTCTAGACACAGTACCCCTTTGGATTAACTTACCTTGAAACTACATGAGACACTAAAGAGAGTATGGGAAGGCATCTGCTTCTATCTAGCCAGCTCACTTGCATCTTACACACATAGTGTACTTGAACATGAAACTATACTGGACCCAACCCATCACTCTTCCTTTCACTGCATTCATACAACTTTTGGTGAAAAGGAACTTTATTTAGAGGCAAAAAGGGAAAGGAACATGGAAAAGAAGAACAATGAACTGAAAAGAGGAGAAAGTAAACACTGTGGTCTGAGGGAATTTTCCTGAGGCTTCTTGTATTCCACTAGGGCACACTTCACATGTCACCTGTCCATATCTATTTTGCTCTCTTAGAGATGGACTTTTCGGAGACTAAAGCAAATATAAATTATCTGTAAAGGAACTACTCAAGCATCCATGCACATACATTATTTTTAAGTAGCATGTCAGATTCATGGAAATCCTCCTGCAAATCCCAAACACCTAAACCTGATTCCATCTTCGGGTATCTTTTGCTCCCGTGAGTTTACCAAGTTTCAGTCATTGTGCTTGAGGGAAAAAAACCCCAAAGCTTGAAGTTCTAAGCAATTAAATTGTTTTTAAACCAATGGTTTTTAGGCTTACAAAGCATACCTCTAAAAAGCAGTCTGCCCCTTTTTTCCTGGTTCTCTTTTTATACTGGTATTTTTCATTCTGTATTGCTTTCCTGGCTGCCAGACAGAGCTCATTAACAGTCAGTGACTTTGCCCATAGAATCCAGTGCAGGCCAGTGCATGACTCCTTAATGGCTGTTTCCAGAAAAACAACTTTCTGCTGACAAAATGATGTTCTAATAGCCACTGATGCTGCAGCAGCAAATAGGAAGGGTTTTCATTAAATTCAACAGAATTCAGACTTGAATTGAGACACATTTCTCAAAACAGTCAAAAATTTCTTGCTACTACTTCCCTGAAACTCATTATTACAAGTCCCCAAAAGGACTTGTAGCCACATTTCTTTTGTTAAAGAAACGTTTCCAAAAATCGCCGGTAAATGGATGGCACCCAGTCAACCTAAAAATCCGATCAGCTTTTTCTGCTTAGCCTGTGTATGTGTGCGTGTATGTCCCACTTACTCTTACGTGAGTACTTTCTCACGTGAATACATCAGTTCTGTTACTTCCTCTCCTCCTCTATATGTCTCTGACTCTCCCACTATGCATCTAACATGGGATAAGAACAGATTTAGCAAAAAAGGTGCCGTGCAAAAAGCACCCTTTAACACTGTGGTGGGTTGACCTTGGCTAGACACTAGGTGCCTGCCAAGCCACTCTACCCCTCCCCTCCTCAGCAGAACAGGAAGGGAGAAAATAAGATGGAAAAAACCCCAAACTTGTGAGTCAAGATAAAGGCAGTTTAATAAAGCAATAGCAAAAGTCGCATGTGCAGAAGCGAAGGAAAACAAAAGACATTATTCTCTACTTCCCACCAGCAGGCGATATTCAGCCACTTCCCGGGAAGCAGGGCTTCAGTACGCATAGCGGTTGCTCCAGAAGACAAACCTCGTAAATAATGAATACCCACCCCGCCACTTTCTCCTCCTTTCTCTTAGCTTTTATATCTGAGCAGACACCATATGGAATATTACATTGGTCAATTTGGGTCAGCTGTCCTGGCAATTTCCCCTCCTAAGATCTTGCCCACCCCCAGCCTATGGCGGGGGAGGGGAAGTAAGCGAGGAAGGTTGGAGAGGCAGCCTTGATGCTGTCTGAGCACTGCTCAGCAGCAGCCAGAACAATAGTGTGTCATCAACACCTTTCTAGACACCAATACAAGCACTGTACTGATGCTCAGCCAGACCCAGTACAAACACACAGAGAAAGGAAGAATTAAAAAGCTGCTTATTTATAAAAAGCCCTGAAATGCAAATGCTCGTTTGAGACATAATAATTGCATCCATATTAGATAAAATACAATTTATAACAGGAACAAGCATTTATCCAAGTGGAGGATGCTCAACTTGAAACCCAGATACAAAGGCAAAACTTCCCAAATCCTGAGGTGGTCCTTTAATCTCTTCATTTCCAGCTTTGCAAGATCCAAGACAAAAAATAAGGCAAGGTATTTCTCCCAGAGTTTTTGAGACTATTAGGAATCAATATTAGTTGTATACAACCTGATTTTCAGTAATATTAGAAACATTAAAAGTCAGTAAAATACTTACTAGTGAGAAAAAGACTTATCTCATTAACCCAGAACAGTATTTGCAGTAGTGAAACTCAGTACATAAACACCAAATACTTCTCTTACAACACTGCAGTCATTACAGAACTTGCAGAGGGCACACAGATGCTTCACATGTGTGAACTTCGTAGTCTTTTAAACAGCAAAAACGAAACAGTAACTGTTGGAGCTCTGCATATTTTGCACAAATCCTTGTAATCCCATATTGCATAAAAGCAAGAACTACTCCAACTCCACCAAATTCTCCTCACATCTGAAAGCCCGTGTTAGCTGAAAACTTCCAGGTTTGGGAGATGGGTGGTAGTATTCCTAAAAATTATAAACTTCCTCAAAGATCAGCCACTGTCAGGTAAGTAAGCATGCTCTTTTTGAAGACTTGATGCAATACAGAGGCTGACAAACTGCAGTCTCTTCAGGATGGTGGAAATAAATCATGGCTGCACTAGTGCATTACTTCTTGAAATACAATTCTACAACACACTATCAGATCTAGTAGGCAAATTGGATGCAAAATATTTTAGACACATGACTGGATTACTTGCACATTTGGGATACTGGAATAACTACATGGACAGATGATATTGCTTGGGCTCTGGCAAAATGAGCCTTCACTTCCAGTAACAAGTAACATCGCATAACATGAGAAATTTATTTAATTAATTATTGTTATCCAAGTGACTGCTGCCCATTGGCCAAACGTAATTAAAACCTCTGCTTTTTTCAAGCTATCAACAGTCTGTCCTCCATGTAGGGGACATCATAAAGTGACGTAAAATACACCAGAACAAGGCCAGATGACAGCTCTATAATCCTTTTCATTGGAATAGTTTTTGTGACTGCAAGAGCATATCAAGCTTTTAAAAAGCACCAATAATTCTGGATAGGAAAAGACTGAAAATTACTATATAAACCGTATGGCAGAACTTGCGACATTCAGACTCTGAACTGCAGCAATGCACGGTCACAAAGGAGATACCTGTTCCTGATCCTATGCCATGTCTAGGCTGCTCAAGAGCATGATTATGTCAACTAAGTATATTACAAATCCTGCTGCCTGAGCTGTCATTATCAAAGCAAAACCGTAAGTCAAGGACTAGTCTTGTGTTGCAGTTCCACCGATCATAATGTTCTCTGAATTCTTCTAATGATTCTATTGAAGGTAAGTGGTATCCACCAAATAACCCAGCCAATGTCTGCTTTTCAATGGATACTGTAAACATGACATTCCACCTGGAAAGGAATAGATCTATTATCAGAATAATCTTCTAACAGAGCACTTGGGAACTGTCAAGACTACAGCAATCCTGTCAACCATGCAATACCAGAGGAGAGTACAGGCTTGCCCAGATAACCTTCTAGTGTAGTACAATATGTTCATAACTACAGGTGCTTCCCAATCTGACAAACAGAAGCACATAACTGCAAGAAGACAGAAAGACTAACGAAATGAGCATTGCTGTAGCTGGGTTTGGCATCACTGCCTTTAGTCACAAGTCTCAAACCTGTTCTGATGTAAGCTATTGCTGTCATACAACATTTCCTAGTTCCTGTGAACTACAAATGACAATAGACCAAAAATCTGTATTTTGTAGTTACCTCAGGGCCCAGATGGACAGCAAAAAAGCAGGTGAAACATTTCAGAACTTGCTAAGAATCAGCTAATACTCTAGATATAATGCTACACTTAAGCATTTTACGTAAACTGTGGGCCAGACTGAAAAAGGCTGTACTGTATACAAACAGTGCTCTGACCCTCCTTGGATTATTATTTCCCACAAACCTGGGCAGATGACAACAAGGAAATAAATCAAATATTCAGACAGACTATAAAAATGAAAGTAATGAACCAAGCTTAAACTCAAAATAATGCATATGAAGCTTTACTGTCCTGAACATTCAGTGTATGCAATTGTTCAGTCAGGACTAAGATACCATTCTTGCAAACTGAAGTGTTTGTGGTAAAGAGCTCTAGGCCTATACAACTTAGAACCTCTTCTATTGCATCTCAGACCAAGCAATAACAGCACTTCTTGCAACAGCCTTTCACAGAAGGGTTCTGGTGAAGAAGTGGCACAAAGATGGACAAAACAAGATATAAGTGAAAGTAACCTGGGAGACAACATCCATCTGACAATATAACCTGCTCAACCCATAATCTCAGCACTCAGCATAGTCCTCTAACATCTCCTTATAAGAGTTGCATATCCAAAGAGCAGAGGACGATGTCATACTCCCAGAAAATGCCAAGTCTGCTGCAAGAAGCTAAGAATCAAATTATGACAAATGGATGGTTCTTTCCACTGGCAGGGCTAGCAGCAACAAAATTTCTAGTGATCTTGGACTACATGTATATAAACATGTATTTTAAAAATATCTCATGGTAACCATTCAATTCTCAATGAAACGGACCACCTCAAAGAAGCTGACTTTTCTTATAAAGTTACAAAGGCTAAGGCTGTTTCATAACCTAATTTCATCACTGCATTTGAAAATGAGAGCCTTCTCTAAAAATTATACCTCTAAATCTGAATTCTGGCTCCTCTTTCTTTCTCTTTACAGGCAACAGCTGATAAAATTTTCCGGTGGCACTAGCTGACCTGCTGACAAGCTGAGTAACAGAAGCAGCTCAAAGTAATATATCTCCCCTTGAATTGTTCTGTATTTGAAGAATCAGAAAAAACCTGGAGAGTAAGCTGATTCTTCTCACATTTGCTATGTAGTATGGATGAAGCAATTATACCATTCTTAACTGAATAAGTGAGATTATGCTGATAAAACCCTGATGACCACAGAACTCATTTTACTGGGGATTATGCTGAACAAAAGTAAGAGCTAATATTCACAACATCTGAGGCATATGAGCATGTGAGAAGGGAGACATTGTTTTCTCTATGGGAAATGAATAATCTGTTTATACAAGCTTCATCATACCCAGGCAGTTCAAATATTTATCTACTGGATTGGAAGCACACTGGTGTAACAAGTCAGGCAATTATTTGTAGATACTTCATATATATAAAAATCTACCATAAAGTCACATTGCCAAAGAACATATTTAGAATTCTATTTTTAAAAAAATCCCACTGTACAGACCAGAAACTATTCATTTGACTTCTTATGGATGCCTGTTTACAAGATGACTTAGAAACAGCCATTTCTAAATATCCTTCTGTTGACCTTTTTACTCCTGAATATGCATGTTCACCCTTTAGGCACCTCTTTAATGCTGAAGGCTCTCCCCAGCATCCTCCTCACACAAAATTATTATAAGAATTTTGGGTGATGTTTTGATCCAAGTGAGAGAATTATAAAAGGCAGTATTGTGCCCTGAACAAGAAAATTAAGAAACACGGATCTCCCGACTTCAAAATTTATTTTAAGCAGATGGCATTCAACCAGGGGAAAATGTGTTTCCTGCATGTATGTTTTAACAGAGTATTTTTATATCAATTATTTTACAGAAAACAACCTATCAACTATGCAATTTGAGTAGTACCTTAAATCATATATTCTTCATTGCAATTTCTCTGTGTAGAGCCACTGACTTTACATAATTAACATTACCCAGAAGAAAGAAAAACTTGTATCTCACTAAAACTTGCTGCGTTTTATTACAGAAACAAGAGGCAAGTGATCACATGTTTTAGACTACGCCTTCTTACAGTCCATTTGAATTCTGGCATGCTGTGACACTCCACTGTTACAAATACCAGCCCTGAAAAATGAGTTTATGGTAACTTACCTCAGAGGTCTGCCTCTGGGCTTCTCAGCAGAAGGCTAAAGCTTCAATACCAGCATTAAAAATGGGAAATGAAAACCAAGAATTGCTATTCCCATATACCAATCAAAGTACCAGGTTCGAATCCATATACTTTGAGGAACTACAGCTCCTCTTAAAGTAAAAACCTCTCCAACAGTTTTATGAGTCCACAACAGCATCACTGTGAAGTTTATTTATGGGAAACTCAGAGCCTTTGCCAGAGAACAAAGTACAATATAGATTAAATATTTTAATAGTCTAACAAGAAAAGCCCTTCAAGACTTTAACAACAAAGATCAGATTATCTTTTTTGTCCTAATCATTTAATGCCTTTTTTTTTTTTTCAGTAAGGTGATAGTGTTTTCAACTAAATAGACCAACATCAGTGGCTTGCAAGCTCCCAATGTGGCTTACGCTCTACAAAACATATGCTTTCCCATGTTGCTCAAGGCTGCCTAAGAAAAATCCATAAAAACACTATCCCACAATGGTCTAGCATATCATTTTGTATCTCACTATAAACAATAACACTAACTTGAAACTGACAATCACAAAATTACACTTTACTATGGCACAGATGTATTTCAAACCTTCCTGCAGGCAAACCAAGAGCTCTCCAGTCAGCTGTCCCTCAATTCTGTATCATAGCAGGTACTCGCACTCTGCGTTCACTGTGCCTGGGAGGCATCACACATGCTCTGCATGTACATAGACAGTAGCTGTGAACACAGGCACACAGCAAACATGCTATGCCCTGGAACCATCAGATTATTTTATTACACATGTGCTTATCACCTACCATGAGGACTTTGTAATAACCCTACAGGATGTGAGAAGCACCTGAAGCAAGTTGCCACCACTGGAACTAATTCAGCTGGCTCCAAATGGTGCCTTGGACAAAGCACTGAGTGAACACATGCACTTGATCCACCTACAAGATGGGAAGGATCTACAGGATAGAGTCTTCTTTCAACCACGTAAGAAATTATGAAGCAAGTGATCCAAATCATTAAAACTATTAATCTTAGCCTAACTGATATAGGAATAGAAGTAACTTTGTTGAGTTTAGCAGGAACTGACACCTACAAACACTAATTCAATCGTATTATTTATGTTGGAAGAGCATCCTGACTTCCACTGAAAAATTAACAGAATTAATAAGGCAGGGAAAACCATACCTTACTACTTAACTTTGTCCCTAAAGGATTTCCTAAAGGAAATCATGGTAATGACAGCATCTGGTTCTGTACCGTAAGAATGAGGAGGGGAAATTAAACTCCATCCCAGCTAATAACATTAACCTATCTGTAGAGTTGAGATTTTAGTTTTATTAGCCGTAAAAGAAGGATCTTCGGTGTCGTTTGTACAAAACAGCTACTATGGCTTCCCTCTAGCCTTAAACTCTGAAGAAACTGAGTTGGGCTTACCAGAAGGCTGTAAAAACACTCTGATACAGCACTGCTAACCATGGAATTCTGGCAGGTGACATTTAATAATGGCTTAGTTATTCAACTTACCACAAACAGACTTTTGCTTTCAACATCTGAACTAAATTAGTCTAACAGTCACATATAATGGATTTGTATAGATTAATTCTGAGATATTTAACTCAAGCATACTTGTTGGAAAAACACTGCATTCTCCCCAAAACCATAACATAAAAACAAAAAGACCCCTATCTGGTTCTCCTTGCTCCTCTACACATCGATCTTGCTTACTTTGCTGTCTTCCAATGCTTGTTGGTGTTCTGCATGCCCTCTGAAACATCTTATCTCTATGATTACACAGATATAAAGTTAAAATTTAAAATTTCAATTGAAAAAAAATCTGGGATTAAGTTTGACTCTAATTACTTTTTACTAAATAAACTTTTTGTACCACCACAGAAGTATCTTTAACTTGAACTTTCCGAGACATAAAACTCCCAAGAAAACAAATAGATGTAAATTTTGGAGGCAGGGCGATGCATATCACCTCGAGGATACTTAACGGGCTTTGAAGATACGAGTAGGACAGCAAAAGTGAAAAGCTTTCATATTTTAAATTTTCCCTAGTGGAAGAATAAATTATGACAACACGCACGTCAGCTAAGGTTTGTTTTACACATACGCAACTGCGATGAAAAAAGCAAAAACAACCTCGCACTCCAACAACAGCTCAGGAAGAAAAGCATGTGGGTTTTTAGGACCGACGACGATTTCTGACGGTCTCCTTCCTAAAGGGCGAGGGCGCCTTTCAGAGCGGCGTTACACCGCCACAGAGATGGCCACCCGGGACTTCAACGGTGTGGCGCACGGCTTTAACTTCACTAGAAAGTGAAGTTACACCAGAGTTTCGCTACCTGAGGGACGGCGAATCAGACGACCGGTTTCCTGGAGCTCCGCAGAAGTTCGCGCCCGGCCCCCCGCAGCGAGCTGCCGGTGTCGCGGCGGGGGAAGCCGGCCAGCCGCCTGAGGGGTGTTCGCAAGGGGAGGCGGTTGGGACAGCTGCCGCCCGCGGCGCCAACCGCCGCCTGCAGCCTTGCCCTGCCTCCCTCCCTCCCTGCCCCAGACCA
>JAVJGI010000040.1:33269858-33349556 GCA_035590275.1 Ibycter americanus
GGCAGGGGCGGCCGCGGAGGCCCCGGCATCGCGGGACGCAGCGGAGGGCCGGCTTAGTTTTCCAGAAGCCGAGATCCCTGTGCTCGCTTGAAAAGCGCAGGTTGCTTTTTTTGTTTCTTACCCGGTGTTTGCTCCGTATTTGTGGCTTGTTTTCAGTCTAGTGCTCTGTTCCTGTTTTAAAGCGTAATTATGAGCCTCTGTTAAACAAAAAAAAAATAATTCTCTTGATGATGTGTTCTTTTCTTACGCCGTTTTTTAAAAACTTTTAAAGGGCTTTCTTTATTCAGTTCAGAATCTGAAATATAACTGGTGCTAGAGATGAGAAAAGTTTTTTTAACTCAGAGTGACAGTGTTTATTAATGCATATCTTATCCCATGCAGGTGCTCAGAAAAAGCCTTCAAAGGGGGTTTTTGCTTTCAACGGGGACCTTTTTGTTTTATGAAGCTCGCAAGCTGATTTCTGGCTTTGTTGAGGTTCATGCAAGCTTCAAAGGTAGTATTTTCAAATTTTGAAGTACACGAGCTATTATAATGCAAAACTTAAAATTGGTGGCACTAGAATTGCATAGGAAAACAGTGTAGTGCTTTGATTTTCCTCATTAAGACAGCATGCAGTGTGTTTCCGTGGCTGGATGCTTTTTAAGGGTAGCCTTGTTTAGCAAGTGATTCTTACAGGTGTCACTGAAAGCAGATCTAGTAGCTCGTCCTGTCTAGTATATAGGACACACATAGGTGTATGATACCTAACGTGTTGCCCAGTCTTTAAATAACCTAGGTAGATAAGGTTCAGATCAAACCTTAACTGGTTTCTAGAAAGCTTAGTTCACATTTTCAGTATGAACACTGTGATTCCCATGGAATATAGCTGAGCAATGCTGAGATTGTATTTCAAATAAATTTGAGAAATGTTGTGTATTTTTTTTCATACTGAAAAAGGGGAAGTAAAGCCTTGCTTTACCTACTAGAAAAGAGTAGAACAAGTGGTAAGATGTCCTTTTCAAGATCTGAATAAAGATAGTCTCACTACTGGAAGAAAAGTAATATTATCTTAAAAGAGGATATTGTTGCAGACTCAGAACTTGTTTATTACGTGGTACATAAGGGTTTTTGAGAGTAAACCTAACTGAATGGAGAATAAGCTTAACTGAAATGTTTGCGTACTGTGTAGATTAGATAGTAGTCAGTTCAGATAACCGGTTTCACTGTGTCTCAGATAGGAACATCTTAGATGTTTATGCTTACAGAAATAAAAATTGAGGCAATAGACTTTAAACAGATAAGGAACTGTTTAATCTGCTGTAATAGAAGGAGCTTCAGTGAATAGATTTAAGATAGCAACTCAGTACGCTTATAAGAAAATTGCCCATGAGGAACATAAATAACACTACATAGTTTCCTCTGATCTTTTTTAGTGCTCTCACTTGAATCTGGCATTTACACAGCCAAGAAAAGCAATGTTGATGGGCTTTCCATGCAAGACAATTAGTAGATATGGTGAAAATAAGAGTAAGAAAGAAATAAGTGAAAAACACTCTTCAAGAAATGAAAGGCTAGTAATTTATATAGAACAGCTGGTGGGAAGTATGTTCAGAAGTTTGAGTTCTGAGCATTTAGTCATTAGCTGTGTTAGTAGTGTTCAGGCAGTCTCAACAAGCAAACATAACGTTTCGCTGAAAGTAATACTGATGGTGGACCAGGAGGCTAATCTTGGACACTAGAATCCAAAGTCCATGTAGACCGTTATCTTATGTTTGAAATGGTTGATAGATGGCAGGGTTAAAAATTATCCAGAATGCTTTCCCAGTCTTCAGTGATTTATATTCTAGGGTCTTTTTAGGCTGAAGAGGAGGGTTTTGTGTTTAGTAGCCTTCAGTGGTTTTTTTTTTCTATAAGTAAAACTGTGCTGCTGTGAAACTGACTATCGTATTCAATAGATAACTTGAAAAAAGAAAGCACATAAACATGATTAATTTCTATGAAGTGGGGGGTGGGGGTTAGAGCTTATGTTTTGACTTAGAAGTTGGATCGTGGACCTAGGAGTAATACCAAAGAGACAATAAGCATAGCTGAAAGGTCTGTAAGAAATTACACAAGGCTTTTGACTTAAAAGGTAGTTTTTTTATTGTTCAGTGTTGGCAGAAGAGTAAACTCAGAGTTTGATCTTCTCCTGTACAGTTACATACTTCAATAGAATTATCTACCAGCTTCCCTTTGGGTATTTTTCCTCCTGTTTCTATCTGTTCTCATGCTAGAATCTTGCGTTGTGTGGTATTTGATATTTCCATTTCTGGAATGCTGTTTTACATACTGTATACATATTTATTTATATATTATTATACTCAGCCAGTTATGGAAATTGTACTCCCCATCTCTGTTGTGTTCTAAAATTTTTGAAGTATCGTAAGAACAATGGGTTCTTACTTAGTTCATAAATTGATACTCCAGAAAGCCAACTCTGATTTTCAAAGTTATTTTTGGTTATAGTATCTTGAAGACATAGAGGTTTCAGTAGATTAACTGTATTTTTTAAAGTCATGTTTCTGAAAATCTTAAGGACTTCAGTTAGAAAACCTTTGAGCGATGTTTCGTTTTTGGCTTGGCAAGTAAGATAATGGGACCCACTCAATCTGCAATCATATACTGGCGAAATCATGGAACCATATTGAGAATGAAGAATACTTTTTTTTTTTCATTCTTATTATTAGATTTAAATTCTGTACATACACTAATGAAGGGATTTTGTTACTTTCAGATCTCTGCTGCACTTGCCCTCATGGTCATATTTGTAACATTATTTTTTTTCCTGCCATTTTCACAAAGAAGCAAACAACTTGCTTCTAGTAGTCTGATGCATTGAGAAAGACACTTTTGAATGTTAAATCTGTTAAACATCCAAAGCTCTGTTGCCGTTTTGTAGTTTCGTGAGAGAGACGTGTATTTAGCACTGTTTATCTTCCTAGCTGTTCATTGCAAATGTAGCTTATTCGATCCCGCAGCGCGTGTAAGTTGTAATGATGGCCTAAAAAAGGAACTACATTGTTTGTTCTGTGTGTTTCAGCTAGGTTGTATTGCTCTAAAATGTTTTGATTATGCTATAACATCCTAATTACATGTCATTTGTTCTTCTGTTTCCACAATTTCAATCCCTTCTTAAGTGGAAGAAGTTATAGAGCAAGCAGACTACCTGTATGGGAGTGGAGAAACGGAAAAGCTGTATCGGTTGCTGGTTCAGCATAAAAATAGGTACTTGACTGTATTGAGACGTTACTGTGACTTTTCTGTGCTCTTCTGTCATCAATTTTTCAACTAATGTTCTCATTGTGGTATGATAGAGAACCCTGCTTTTACCCTTATGTAAATAGGAAAGAAGGGCTCTTGATCTTATTCCTCCAAATGGAAGAGTGAACAAAGAAAGGAATGGTAGCTGTAGAAGGAGAAGGTTAGCATTCAAGTTTCTCAGTCCTGCAAAGGAGGGTTTTTTGCTTGTTTGTTTTGTTACTTTAAGAATCCTTTAAAATATAATGCAAAAACTTACAATGTGTCTGCACATTACTAAATGATCAAAAACCGTATAATTCAGGTACTGAAAATTTTTGAGAGTCACTGTTTCATTTCTTTTTCATTGTTGACCAACTGTTCTTTCTATTTTCATTTGTCTCATGTTGCAATTTGCATCTAGGAAAAAAAAGGCTCCTTACTCATGTAGTTATGTCCTAACAGCACAAAACATTATCGATAAGTGAACTGGGACAAGCTGTTTAAGGAATAAGCAGAAAATGCATTGCAAACTGAAGCGTCATTCCTTTGGAGGAGACAAGGCATCTCACTCCTAGAACATTTCTGGAGGAAATTAACTGTTCAGTTGTTTTCAGGTTTTTGGGGTTTTCCCTCCCTTGTTCTTCCCAGGGGCCAAAGTGTAAAGCCTGGGAAGTTCAATGAAGGCCCTAGCCTGTAAGGGACACAATGTCATAGGCAAGGTGTAAGCTTGCTACTAGCTGTATAACAGTACTAATTATTCTGCAAGGAGTAATGGTTTCAGTAGCAGTACCAACATTTTTGGGACTTGGCTGAAAAATGAGTCTGCTAGTTTTGTGTTACTGTGTAAACTAGAGCTGGACTGTTGCACTGTGAGCAGTGACTTGGTTTCACTCCAGATAAGAAAAATGACTTATATTGATACTCTGAGTTTAGCAATAACTCATGTATGCTTTTTAATATTTTTAGTTTCTGGTAGTTTTGACTTCAGTATTCCTGTGCTGGGGGTCGGGAGCAGGAGTTCTACAGCTGGATAGCCAGAACCTCTGAAAGACTTTCTAAACTTAAATTTAATATTAAAGTCTCTATTAAAATACTAAGCCAAAATTTAAATAGTAGTTAGCTAAAGTAAAGTGCAAGCAGTGTTTCAAAACAATATGTTAACAAAATAATAAAGCTTAAAATTCTTTAGCTATAATATACTGTATACCATTTGATATAGTGATATAAATAAATAAATATATAAATGTACAGCTTGATGTGGTGGTGGTGTGGCTAATCTATGTTTTTTCACTCTTGTTCTAGGAAGAAGTTAATTATTTAGGTACGATTATAGGGGAAAAGATGTGTAATATTTTAAACAATCTTAGTAAACACAAACATCAAATCAGTGGAATGCTGGGAAAAATACTGTCTAGCTAAGTACAAAGTAGTCCTTGCTTTCCTCCTGGTGTTTTGACCGGTACTTTTGGGTTTTTTAAATCTGCATCTTTTTTGAGAAAGCAAAGTCCTTTCCTAGAGATATGTTTGCTTCACAGATGTGAATTGCAGAACGAAGGTATCGTCAGACAGTCTAATGGAGGGCTTTCATTTGTGGTTACCTTGGGGTTGTATATAGCATAGAATGACAGATCTGTGGTGTTGTCTTACCACCCACTTGAGATACCTGTTGAAATACTGGTTCAAGACCTCTGCTTGTTTTGTTTCCATTATTGCTTTAAAACGTTAGTGTTTCTGTTCATAACTAGTGATGATGCAGAGTTGTTATGGCGGCTGGCGCGGGCATCACGGGATCTAGCTCAGCTTAGTAGTACTTCTGCAGAGGAGAAAAGACAACTGGCATATGAAGCCCTTGAGTGTGCAAAAAAGGCGCTTGAAAAAAATGAATCAAATTTTGCAGCGCACAAGGTGAGCCAAGCAAAATAACTTAACTGAAATCTTGTTCTTTGATTTCTGCCAGTAGAAACTGGAACAAATGTCATTGTGTTGATTCAGCAAGCTTCAGCATAATTTAACTTCTCATTTGAGAATGAGAGAGACTTCTAATATTCCCTAACTTTTTAAGAATATCAGAGTTCAGGCTTTTGCAGCTAAATTTCCTCTATATGGGAAACAGGAACTGGTTAAATGTGTGCAGGACCGTGGGAAGAGGTGACTGATCAGGTTGATTACGGCTGGTGTGATCAATCAGCTCACCCTTCTCTGATATAGCCTTAAACATGTTGTACATGCCTCACATTCAGCATGCTGTTTCTGTGCACAATAGTAGCTCTACAGTTTCACTGGAAATACTTCAGGCTCTGCCTTTGTCCTGCCCTTTTTTTGTGCTGCTTCTCTCACAGGCAGAGAGGTAACAGAGTATAGCCAATTGTGTTGGCATCTTGGATAAGAGGGCATTGATTTCCTTATGCATGCAGACCAGCAGGTTGCTCTGATGCTGCCTGACCTATTTGTAACAAATACTTCTTGCTTCTTGTTGTTAGTGGTGGTGGCAGCTGTTCTGGTTTTGGTTTATTTTTTAAAAGATCACTATTAATAGCTGTAGTGCTGTATTAAATGTTTTATTTTTGTTCTTGGAACTACAGTGGTATGGAATTTGCCTCAGTGATGTTGGAGATTTTGAAGGAATCAAGACTAAAATTGGAAATGCCATTGTTATCAAAGAGCACTTCCAGGTAATGTAAACAGTTTTTTGCATACAACAAGATTAATGAATCCAGTATGCAGACTGTGTGACAGTTGTGAGCTATTTTTTGGTGAAATTTGCAAGTGTACTTCAGTTCAAATATCCTGGTGACACTTTGATTTTTGGGTTATTGTGACAGTCCTTAATGCCCCAGCAACAAGGAGTACAAATGATCTGCTGTAAACTAAGTCCCTATAGAAGGGGGCCATGAAATAGCTGAAGTGCTTTTGACACTACTTAGGACTAAATAAAATCTAACTGTGCTGTTGAGAAATGGATGTGTGGCTGTCCTTTTAACTGTGGATTGTATAGCAGTAAAGGACGAATACTGCAGGAGATAAAAGGACTACTAATTTTATATCACCAGCAATTATATCAGAATCTGAACACGCCAGGTCTTATGTGAAACACTTAATGACCTACTAAACAGAAGTGCTTAGAATTCTTTCCACATCTTCAGTTTTTTGGAGGTGAGCCTATTCAGTTGTGCACAAAATAAATACTGTATCACCTTGAAATTCTACACACTGTTAATCTGGTTTAATTAACAGTAGGATAACAAGTCTATTTTTTAAACGTATTTTAATCCAAATGTGGCAGAAAACCTTCTTATATTTTGTGGGTTTTTCCCCCTCACTAGAGAGCCATTGAGCTGAATCCAAAAGATGCTACAACAATTCATCTTATAGGCATTTGGTAAGTTGTATTTTCAAACAAAAGTTAGCATGTGGCAAAGAAAAAATGCCAGAATATTAGATGTCTTATATGAATTGCAGAAATGCTTGGAATAATTCAGTGGCTTGTACTTAGATGGTGCAGACATGAAACCCTATTGGATGGGTATAGGATGTCATGCCTTGAAAAAGTCTGGCTGTTAATTCTTACACAGTTCAAAAAGATGAAAATGAATTATTCAATTTATTTGTTTTACTGTATGGAACTGTTAAAAATTCATTTTGCAGACGTAAGTATGTTTCCATAGCAGACATCAGAGTACTACTTATTTTATTCTACTGGTGTGAATGGAGACAAAACTCTGTAATTTACACTGAATTTCAGTGATGGCTGCAACATCATATGATCTGTGTTTAGTGAAAAGCCATCAAAAGTGAGATGTGTTCCTAAAAGACTTCATTATCTGTCATGATACTGTATTTCAAAAATTGTATTTAAATAAAGGCAGCTTATAAATGCACATGCATTAACAAAAATCTGGGAAATTGAATTCACTGCTCAATGGAATTGGTACTAAGAATCACTGTTACATAGCAGGCAAAGGGAGTGGAAATACAACTTTCCATACAACCAGGGCATTCTGTGGAAGCAGTGTGGTTGAAAGCAGTATCTTTTATGTGTTAGTGAGAGACTCCAGACAGTATTTCTGGTTATTGGTCTGAAAGAGACCAAAGCTGCTACTTTGTTTTACTGGAAATCTCTACTGTAAGATTGAGAGATTGAAAATAAATAAAGTCAATGCATTTGTAGCTTAAGAAAAATAATACTAAAAAACATAGCCACCTTCTCTGTGTTTTCTCCTGGACTCTTAAGTGTCAAGAGTAAACTACAATCTACTGCTCCAGAGTTTTTTATTAGTTTATGGACTTCATTCTTCAGCATCCACCACTCATTCCCACATGACCTAACAAGTGCAATAGTCCATATTCCTAAACAGAAGTGTATGCTACCAACTGAATGAGCCTCGAGGTCAATTTTGAGATAGAAAGCTTGTTCTGGAAGGTATTTAAGACATTGTTCCTAAAGAAAATCAGAAAAGTTGATCAGAAATGTGAAATTATTACTGGTTTTGCCACTAAAATATCTCCATATTGTCTATTTAAATATACTTCTTATTGAATCCCAGTGTGTCTTCATCTGAAACTGGGATTTGGTATCAGCCAGTTCTTGAGTATTTTTCTCCTTTCTCTTTCTAGTCTGTCCTGGATTGAACCTCTTTTATTGGCATTTCTCATAAGGCACATCTGATGGCAAAATTTCAACTCACGCTCTGTATTCCATGCCTTCTTCCCCTCCTCTGAACACCTCCATATTTGCATTTAATAATTTTTCATCTCCTCTAGAGTGCTCTATTTTACGCAGTGAATTACATTTTTATACTCATTGTGGGAGGGTAATAAAGTGAATAGCATTGTTTAAAGTTTACACTTGGAATTTTCTACGTATTTGAAATACTTAACAAATGTTTAATCCTTTCAGCATCTCTTAAAACAGGTGACTGATTACCTTTGTTATTTAGTAGACAGAAAAACAGTGTAGAATGGCCTAGCCTAGAACACCATAGTTTGATTCTTGGGTTTTATTTTCATTCTTATAACCAGAGTCTGTCCGGCATGTATTGCAGATCTGCTTTACATTAATAATTAAGAAAAACAAGGTAGTGTTGAGGTAAGGCAATTAAATTACTCAGTTGTGCCCTGTTTTTGCAAACCTATTAGAACAATATCAAATACATATAAATCGTTAAAATCACTCAAGCTCAAAAGCTGTCTCATGGTTAATACTTGTCTCCAGTTTTGTCTGATGTAATAGCAGTTCCCAGTAAAAGACACACCATAACTTCCTTAGCAGAGCTACACTGCAACTTCAAATGTCTTGCTATTTTGTTGTACAGTTGTAAGAACTTGCTTATAGAACTTGCAGTGTGGCTGGAGTTGTTGTGACTTGGAAACAACAATTAGGATTCCCAAGATATGAGAATGTTACTTGAAAACAAGAGAAAAATGTGAAGGTTATATACAATCGTTTTCTTTTGCTCCAGGTGTTATTCCTTTGCTGAAATGCCATGGTACCAAAGAAAAATAGCCGCAACACTATTTGCCACACCGCCAACCTCCACATTTCAAGAGGTACAACGTGAAAATGTTTCATAGATTATTGTTCCCCCCACAAAGCTGCTGATAGACTTTTACTAATTTTCCTGACAAAGCTGACCTCTGCTTATGGAGTAAGTGTGGACTTGTGAATTTACAACTGCCATTAATGAATTAAGAATATAACAGGATAGTGAGGGTTATCTAAAAACATAAAAATCTTTATTTTTTTCAGCTGTAGCACACACAGAATAGTGAAAATCATTTCTGCTGCACAAACTACATGAAAATAACAAGCTGTATGTAACTTAGTTTGTATTTACCATTATGATCTATTGCAGATAATTGTACTAGTTCCAGTGCTGATGATTTATATGGTAGTGTCATACCATGCACTTAGAATTTTTCCTTTTATATTACATGCAAAAAGCAGCAGCTTGCTTTGTTACTTACCATGAACAAATACCTTCTCATCCCCTGGCTATATACAGTGTGGTTTTTTTCAGCTGAAATTATTTTTGTTTGTCTTTGCTGTGAAAATTCCTCCTGTCATACACCCTAAAACATACTGTCCCAATGTGTATCTTCTAGGGTATCTAACACAGTATGCATCTTATTTGAACACTTGTGCATACATAGAAGCTTGAAAATTAAACTGGTTATGGGAACGTTTGCTGCAGCTGTTATTGGTTAATGTAAACAAACAAAGACTATAAACTGGCCCTCTATGTTTTGTTGTTTCAAGGTGGGGGGTGGGCAGGAGTTACTAGGAAGTAATTGTGGAAGGCTGCTTGCTGTTAAACAGAAAGAAATTCGAGCTCTGATTGAAAAAGAGATAAAACTTTTTAATGGAATGTCAAGCTTGTAAGTTTTGCTGAAAATTGCTCTCGCAAGAATACAAAGTCAGCCAGCATTTCAAATACTGCAGAATCATGCCAGTCCCAGTATCGAGTTCTGTACCACTTAAAGTGGCTGAAGAGGCAAACTCGTCCCAGAACCTGTAGGTGAGCCATACTGGTAAGACTTCTGCAGTTTCAGTACAGTCTCTTTTGTAGTTATGTCCACACTTTAAGATCTCTGACAGTATTTTCCCTCCAGCTAGTAACATCAGGAAAAGGTAGGAATGGACTGAAATTTCTGATGTGTATGATGGGATACTAGTTGAAAAATGTGTGCAGATTTCATAAAGGTTTATCCTCATGGAAGAGGATACAAACTGGTGTTCTGTGGGAACCAGTTCTCCCTGAAATATGTGAACACTAATGACCTGAATCATAAAACTTGTCTCATCTATTGAATTTATACATGAGAACTGGCTGGGGGGAAACTGCAGATATGCAGGAAGATACGCAGGATGGTAGAAATAAAATCCAAGATTATCTTAACAAGGTGAAAACTGGAAAAACACAATCCAATTTGCTAGGGACAAATACAAGATACTGTACTTACAGAGGAAGTGGCATGGGAATAGTTGGCTGAGTATTAGTTCTGTTGAGAAGATGTCAAATCTGATTGTTCATTGAATAAGAACTGTCAGTAGCATGCTGGATTAATAAAAATAAGATCATGGACACGAAATCAATCTTCAGCTGTGTTCAGCATGCACGTAAGGCTTTAGTTTGACTACTGTGTTCAGT
The DNA here is from genome assembly GCA_035590275.1 of Ibycter americanus. NCBI lineage: Eukaryota > Metazoa > Chordata > Aves > Falconiformes > Falconidae > Ibycter > Ibycter americanus. The sequence goes on from JAVJGI010000040.1 coordinate 33,280,265, forward strand.
TTATTCTCTATTTTAAAGACAACCTTATCTTTTGCAGGCTCTTCATTACTTCCACATGGCAGAGGAAGGTAATACTTCTAGCTTTTTCGGACAGAATAGTATCTTTTATGAACCATGACTTGCAACAAACCTCTAGCTTTCCCTATTATCATAATGGTGTATGATAAATGTATCAGCCTATTGTGCTAGTCAGCACAGGAGACTGTTACATTGGAGTTAACATCTGTTACATCAGAGTTAACTCAAAGCACTTGAAGACACTATCATGACTTAGAGGGTAACATGGCGGGGGGTGGAGATCAGAATAAGCATTAAAGAGAAATTTGTACCTTCCTTGGTAACAAAGTACTCTTCCCCAAGGCATTCAACTGGAATGCAGGGGGAAGCAGCAAGCAAAGAAGGGAATTTTATGTCACTTTTTTTAAATCTTCTTGAAGTCAAAAATCCTCTGTATTCTAAACAGAACAACAGAGAAAGCACACTTTTTTATTATTTCAGAAGCTATTTGGATTAGAGTGCCAATCTATCTGGCAGTAAAACTCTCCACATGTAGAAGAAAATACAGACCTATTATTTCTCCAAGAGTGAAGCCAGAAGCAAAACTGACTAGCTGAAAGGAAGACAAGGGGAGACAGTGTTCTATGGAAGATTTGTATATAGTTGTATCAGTGAAGTTAAAAGGAAAAGTTCATTGTGTGTCTTCCCCTGGGTGTCAAGTAATGCACCTGTGAACTCTAACAGTGGACTTCATCTCAGTATTTGCCTGCAAAACACCTCTGGATGTTTTGAATCCTGACCTTAGGTCCAGCAGCAGAGAAAGCCTGTGCTATAAGTATGAACAGCAGACAAGACTAGTCTTTAATAACAACTGATAGCCAAAGCATGCTTTATAAAAGCAACTTCTTAAATCTCTCCTTGAAAAAAGTTAAATGTGGGTAGGAACAGTTTTAAGTTTTCTTCCTGTGAAGCAAAAGCTAAGCTAGTATCTGTATGTGTGTGGTCTGAAGCTAGGACATGTGCCCTTTATTTCCTTGCCTATACTTGCTAAGCTGGTTGTGTTGCCTGTTGTACCTACAAGGTCCAGAAAAGCACAGAATATGCAAAGCAAAACTGTTGCACGTTAAGCTCATCGCTTTGCTCTTTGCGAGGAATCTAGTTTCATTTAGTAAATTAACAAGCTGCTAACAAATGTAACTGTATATGAGACCAAAACCTAGCAAGTAGAGGTTTTATTTTGGCTTCCTACTGATTCAAAGCCAAAATACTGTTCATCTTTTCCGAAATAAGTATCAAATCACTTTGATAGTATGCTGTTCATTCTAATTTAAAGCTTTTTTCCTGTCTATACAGCTGACCCAAATTTCTACAGCAAGAACTTGCTCTTTTTGGGGAAGACATACTTGAAGTTAAACAACAAAAAGATGGCTCTTCTGTGGTTAAGCAAAGCGAAGGAGTATCCTGCACATACAGAAGAGGACAAACAGGTAGGAAGCTAAGAACTGCGATAGTACAATCATATATTGAACCAGTGTGTATGACATCATGGCAATGGAATTTTTTATAAAGTTAACTCAGAGTGAATTGTAGTTCAGCACCTATAATCCAGGATCACATCCAGACACCAAAAAAATTGTAGTATGTTGGTAACTGCCTCTGAACACAAGGGTTGGAAATAACTGTTTATTATAAAGAGCTGTTACTCTTCTTCTTGATGTTTTTGTAGCGCTAACAACAACTCACCCTTAACTGGTGTTGAAGTTAAGACAGGCATCTGAGCTAACCTGTGTCATTGTGAGCAGAGTCACTTTTCATATGCCTAAAACTGGAAAGGTAGAAATTATATTTTGGAGGGGCTAAAATCCACGTGAACGGGAGGAAAAAAGCATGGATGTATCAAACGCTTGTTGGATCTGTAAAAGTTAACATTGCAGTCCTTTCCAGGCCCCTAGGGAGAGATTCAGACTATTTGAATTGGGACAAGTGGAAGTAATGTATCTTTGACAGCAAATCTCCAATGCCTGGTGACACGAGGCACTTAATTACTCTTTTGAACTGCTCAGAAGGATCCTGGTTTGGATGGGTAGGCATCTGCTTCCTGCCTAAACACATATGGAGTACTTCCAGGAAGGGTAATCCATGAGGCTTGTTCAGACCTAATACTGCATTCAGTATGAAGCACAGCAACTGCAGTTATCTTTCATAAACAATCCTGTTAGCATCAGGACTAACAAAGCCTCATTTCCCACTGATTTTTCTTATGTTCGATTGACCTCTAATTCATTTAGCATTAAGCTGCAGTGTGAGATGCTTCAACTGTTACAGAAAACATCCAAACGTGCTGTGACATTTCAGAACATACAAATTGTAGGAAATACTTCCGTAGGATTTTATACTTAACATCTCAGGAAAAAACACTACTGAGGTTTCCCTGTGTAGATTCTCTAGTAAGTCTTGAACTGTTTCTCCCAAAAGTGAGCTCCTTCAGTGACATCTTTCAGTAGAAGTATGAGTCAGGGTTCTGTTCCTCCACTGCTTTGCAAAATGTATGGGAATTTAATAGCCTAAAGGAGTAGTGGTCTCAAGTATGTATGAAATTGGTCAGTTCTGACAGTTACTAGTAGCTGGAGGCACATGTGAATAGTGATCACAAAAGCTTGCCTTTCTTTAGAAACTACACAAAAGGAGTCAGTAGTGATTTCTGTGCAGTGGCCAAGTTGTTAAACTGCTTATCTGCTGCAGCTGCGCTTGGCCTCCTGCTACAAATGTCTGTTTCCTCGTATCCTAGAAGGGTGCAGAGCTGCTGAACTGAGAGGTGGTTTTCTCTCCGTTTTCTGGATGAATGTGTAAAATGCAAGATTCATTGTGAACTTGACTTGGTAGACCAGTGAGAAGGAAACTGGCCTGTGCAAAGAAATTTAAATTCTTGTCTCTGCATTTGGCAGAGGCAGGCATAAGTAGGTTTTCTGAACACTTGTTACCTCTGAGTGTCTGCAGTATCTGGCTCGTGTTGTCTGCACTGCTTGCTCTGTCAGGATGGAGCAGAAGCTTGTTGGGTTTTTGTTTTGGTTTTGTTGCTTGGTTTTTTAATGTAGATGTTAGAGGTCATATTAAAAACTTAATAGATTTTACCCAGAATCCCTAAGTAAAGGGAGTCTCAGAAACAGTCTTCTCACACTTGCTTAGCCGCTGTCCAGACTTTTGAAAACCCTGCGTTGGTTGGTTATGGTCTAATACCGGACAACTTACCACATGCTACTATTGGATTACAGCAAATCAAGAGCTAATCCTCTGTATTCAGCACAAATAAACTTACTACATATAGTAAGTGAATTACACTGAAGGCACTGGCTTAAGTGGTTTTACTCCCATTCATGTTTCAAGTGTTGAGCATCTTGACTACAGAACAAAAATGGCTGGTCTTAGGAGGTTTCTGAATTTACAGAACTGTAGTGAAACATCTGGGTGCTTGCATGGCAACTTCTGCTAGAAAAGCCTGTAACTACCTGGCACTGTTTTGTTATGAGTGTATTTATTTATTTGTTTCAGGTACAGAAAGAAGCTTTGGAGTTGCTTAATTCTATATAACAAGAAGCAACATCATGGGAATTCAGTGCCTCAGGTTCGAGCAGCATAGGAAGGAGACCCCAAATACTACTTTGGTTTTATTGAAGCTGTTAATAAAAGTGTAGCCGAAGCCTGCCATCTCCATCTCATTTCAATGAAACTGTCAACTAGAAGATCTGTTTCATTATGTGATTCTGTCTATTGATTAACCTGGGAATAAAGGGCTTCATGGACAAGCAGGGTATATATTGGAGGGGAAAGGTTGCAAAGGCTTTCAGTTAAGTTTTTACACTGTTCAGCTACCACTTAGGTATGAGGAATAGTAAGAAACATAACTTCAAAGAAAGGAGGTACAGGGCCATGGCATAATTATAAACCTGGAATTTTTTTCTATGTAATTTTTTCTAGAGTATTCTCTTCCTGTGGGGTTCAACAGCCTTCAAGAATAGTATATGTTCACATTATTACACTAAGATTATTAGGTCTCATTAAAGCTGCACAAGGAATCTTAATTCCAATACACATAAATGCTAGTGTTTGACTTTGCAAAAAGTGCTGTTGCTTAAAAAAAAGTGAAGTTGGGAACACCTAAGAAAAATCTTTTTATGGGTAATATCAGCATATGCAGTGAGAAGTTCTCTGTGACACACAAATTCTTATTTGCATATTTAGAGGCCTTGAATTCTGAGGATTTAGTGGCCGCACAATGTTTGCTGGACATAGGTGCTCCTTCCCCTAGACTATGATGACAGGAGAAATGCATATTCCCAGTATGTTAGAAGAGAGCTACAGTTTGGAAGCACACAGGTTTCTGGTCAAAGGGATAAAGTGAAACTTTCTTCTTGTTCTTGCTACTATTTTAGCAGGAATTTTCACCAGAAAAATAAATTAACCTAAGTTAGATATCCAGCATAGAAAATATTTAGACTTTTCAAACAATGTATTCTGACTAACCAATAGAAAAAGAGGACTAAATAACAAAAAAATCGTAGACAATCAAATGCATGTGGTCTTGCCAGTAGAAAGTTAAACAATCTAAAACAAATCAGCTATAAATACCTAGTGTTTGCTTGAATAGAAAAGGATATTACAATCTGTAAGAGGAAGACTGAGAAGGGCATAAATTGTTCAGACTAACAAACGAAACCTGTGTCAAGTCAGTAGTAAAATTCCACAGCTGAGAATCTAGAACTTTAATTCTAGCCTCAGATCACAAAACTAGTTAAAAGATGGTTTTCTCCGCTATGGTAAAGTAGTTCTTATTTTTTTATTAGTAGAGCATCAAAATGAAGTCTTTGATATGTCAGAGTCCCAGGGTGGATGACATGTAGTATTTCAGAGATTCTTCAGATTTTTGGCATTCCTACACTACAAACATACCTGCCATACACAAAACCGCTTTGTGGCAGAGGCATCTTACATCTGTGCCTTTTCTGCTGCAGAAAATGGTCTCTGCAGGAAAAGGAAGGCTATCCAGATTCCAAGTAAAAATTGTTGAGTGTTTAGAGAAGAGCAGCTGAGTTGCTTGCAGGAAGAAAGGAACGAACAGAACCTATGAACTACACAGTAGCGCCTTCAAGTAGCGCTACCTCACTGGTTCCCTTGTTTGATCTCAGCCTTTGCTGCCTTCCTCCCTCCCTGCCACGTACAGCTCAATTATGGGGAATGCAAATGGGAAAAGAAAAAGTCACAATGCAGTATTACTGAAATTCCCAGAAAGTCCAAGGTAACTGTACATACACAAGTATGTAAGTTGTTGTGTGGTTTGTGTTTGGTTGGTTTTTTTTTTCTCTCTTAAAAGCCATGCTTTCAGTCAGTCCTTTGAAACCAATTAATAGATCATTTTCCTTGCTTACTAACCCCTACCCACAGGAAAAAAAAAACTACTGAAGTTATGAGACAGCTAAAATTATCAAAACAATAAAGCAACTACATTCTTGTGATGTGCTGTCTTTTTTATTATTATTTTGTTCACTTACTCACAGAATCACAAAATTCAGCAGTCGGTAGTGGGTCACCAAGTCCTTCATTAGTGCAAATTCATGAAGTCCAACTCTGTGACATTTAGCCCTCTTAACTGTCTTCTAGGCAAGCCACACACACTTCTGTTGCCCAGCCTTTGACATTTGGTCGGTTGGGTTTTTTTAAAGCTTCCTCCATTCTAACCAGCAAAAGTTATAATTTAAGTGGATTTGCACTTGAAATTAATTTAATGCTGTATTTATGAAAATAGTTTTGCAGAAGATATTTTGTGTAGTATGAAAAACCCTCAAAGTGGTGAAAATTGTTGAAACTCGCAGAAAGCTCGCGTCAGATAGCAGTCTATTGGGCCTGTTGCACTGCCGGTGTTCCCAAAGCTATGTACAGGTTAAGAGCTCCACAGTAAGCTGTGCATATTGAATACAAAGCCTCAAGAGAATCCAACATGTAGAAAAATAAAACTTTGGCAGAATTCAGTTGCTGTATTGGAAAGATACATTAACAGATACAGCTGTTTTTTCAGCACGTACACTTCTTAACAGTGCAATATGATATGTTAACAGAAGTGTTTTTAATCATATTCTAAGAAATCATTTTCATGTGTGTACAAAATTCTGTATAAGTTAAATGTAATGCCATTTACAGTTAATATTTAAAGCATAATACAAATGATTTTAAACATGTTTTTACTCTATAAGGAAGCACGGTTTGCTAAAAGTAGCATTTAATATAATTGACATGAATAAGGTGTTAAATTTTAATTATGTTTTTTTAAAACACATCTTTGCAGTTCAGCAAATGCCCTCAATGCCAGTAAAACTAATTTTAAAATGGCTTTATGTTATTGTGCACTTAGGAAAAACTTGACCTACATAAAAGAATGACAGGTTTTAGACATACGTAATTCAGGTACATCTGAATTTCTGTAAGGACTCAAGAGAAATGAGAGTATTTAATACTTAAGAATATTTTTATCTGTGCAAAGCTTATGTGACTTTCATGTTATTTGGGTTTACTAGATCCAATAACTGAAACTAAACATGAAAACAGAAAGCAGCAAAGTTCACATTACCTTTTGTATACCCTTACAGCTCAGTTCACATTAATATGCTCTACAAAGTTGTAAAAAGGACATCACGGATTGAAAAGGGAAAAAAAAACAACAAAAGAAAAAGAAACCTGTAAGACACCAGACCAAGGAAAGAATGTGTAATATTTTCTCTTTTATTATTATTTTTTCTTTGAAGATTACCTAACATCCTCGTGGTAATAACCCAAGGTAGTATGTAAACAAATTTCAATGCTGCTCAAATGAATTAAAATATTCTGTTCAGCTCCTACAATAAGTCAGAACAGTGGCACCAATTCCTTTCAACATTAAATCACATTCATCTTATTATACATGACTCTTGTGCAAGTAGTAAAGGCTTTATTCATGACCTTGGCTACATCAGTAGAGAGGGATATATCAGCTATTTACGTATTTAAAAAAATTAAACTGACAGAACAACATATTCTGTCATCTCAAATACCAGCAGCATCTTTCTACATATTTAGGATACGTTTGGCCTAAGCCTTTAACACCTTTTAGAACAGCCATGCAATAAAACAAACTTGGAGATGTTTCTTAAGAGAGAACACAGAGCAGTTTAAACATTTTTCTGAATAATAAAGCCAAGATAAAGCAAATCCAGGCCCTTTTAAATGGCTGCAACTTTTCATACACTTAAAGCTCTATAAAACTAGAGCCTATTAGTATATATATTTATATTTTTATATATATTTTAAATAAGTCTCTTGTCTGTTTTCAAAATTTATGAGGGGTTTTTTCTGGTCTTTTGGAAGGGCAATAAATAAAAGTAGAAAAGGCTGAACTGTTTTGCATATCTTTGTGGAAGAACGGAGAACGATTATACTTTTAGAGTTCCAGAAAGATCACTGTACAGAACAAAAAGCTTATATACAATTAAGTGTGCAATTTTAGTTGGCTGGGCCTTTTATTATGCAAGATCTCCTTTTTTACTAGAAGCCACTTCTACTCTTGACCAAATCCTTCTGTTTCTTCAATGGCAAAGAGCAGCTTCTCTTTTAGTTGTTCATAGCTTTTATNNNNATATCCATCCAGGTCATTTTAAGCAATCCTGAAAAAAACCAAAATTTTGTTAGGTTTATCTAAATCCCACGTAGAACACTACAGAACTTGACTGCTACAGTAGGCGTTAAAAATGTTCTGATCTAAGAATTAGAAATGAAGAAATAGCAATCATTCAATCTCCCTGCCTTGACATTTCTAGAAGCAGTAAGAACAGACAAAGTTTGAGAAGTATACTTTAAGAAACTGTTACCACATTGGATAAAAACCCAGAACCTTTGAAGACCAAAGACAGCCCAAGACACAATACTCAGAAAAGGAAATGCTCACTATGAAGTTTAGTATCATCCTAGTTTGACGCATCTCCAAATTCCAGCAAGAGCGTGAAAAAGCTGAATTTTTCACCTTCCTATGCATGTCTGGATATAGGTTGGGGGTTTTTTCCCCTCTAAATTTGCTCTAAAAGGCTTCTGCTAAAATTCTGTTTCATTCCATGTCTTCCCTGAAGGTATCTTAGACAAAGAGGGATGTTTAACTCTTGCTACCATTACTTGACAAAAGAGCACCGGTGAAGAAAATGGTAAAATAGAAGCAGTTTAAAAGGATGATGAATATTATCGTCACAAAGGAAAGTGTCTCCATTTTGCACAGTGCACACAGGAAACTGAGCTGTGTACCTGTTGCGCCACTTTAGCATAGGGATGCCAAGCCAGTAACAGTCTGAAGCCTGGCAGGAAAAAGTATCTGCATTCTTGGCTAAGCATCCTTGTTTTGAATGTTTGCTGTGATTTCTTTTACACTACTTTTTCTCATGACTATACATTTATCTTTTATAATGTTACTGTATAATAAGTGGATCTAGTAACTGTATACACCTAATACCAAAATTACTTTTGTTCAGTCGTTTACTATTCTCTAACATAAAGAATTAGGGAAACACCTCTCAGGTCTATGCAAGAAGGATGATACCATACTTTTGATAGATCTGATACCGACAAACCATGTACAGTGCAGTAGCAAAATTTAAGAACAGGGCAACAGAAGTTTTCGATACTGGCATGTCAGAGCAATCAAAGACGCTGAAGATGAAGATAAGAGAACTGATTCAAATTAGATTTCATTTGATTTAGTCAATGCAAGACCTGAAGAGAGAACCGCTAAAGGTACAGAAAGTTTACATGTAACAACTCACCAAGTATGACTTCTTGGTAACCAGGTTTCCTTACCAACTTTTTCAATGCAGAATTTCTGAGGACCATTACTTCCTAGAAAAGATTAAAAAAAAGTGTAGTCTGTTCCTTTTAAGTAGCACACGTGATATATATGTGACATAAGACACAACTCAGATACAGCAGACAGAGCTCATTAGGTGCTACTCAATGTTACATGAATATGAACATTCTTCTCACAGAAATGAGCTAATTTCCTAATAATTTATAAATGTATTCATGGAATTTCTTATAGGAAAAGCCCTTCTAGATCCAAGCTGATGTACATGAAGTTCCTGCTATCTGTACATTTGCAGCATGGTTCACTTGCAAATGGAATAGTTACAGTATAAAAGGTTTGGTGACCTTTTACTTACCCATAAGTTCAGCAAATCCACCCAGTGGTAATCTGCAAGTGCCAGTGACAAACTGCAGAAGTCGCATGCGAACCTCGTTGTCTGTTTCTTTTACAAACTAAGCACAGAAATTCAAATTACTTAATAAATTTCTTTAACATAGCTGGAGAAAAAAAAACCCATGAGACTGTTGAAAAATTATATTTCTGTTTAAAAAGACCACCTTGAGAACAGTTTACCTTTCTTGATTTCAGCAAAATGGGGTGGACAGAGAAGACAGTGATTTCAGATTATATGCACTGTCGACCATTACAATGTGAAGGCTGGGAACAGCAAATAAAGATTCTTCTTATCTATTTTATTCTACACTAAAATATAAATCATGCCAATGCTTTACATGAAGACTACTGCCATTTTGATTAAACACAGCAATAGCCTAGCCACAGGCTCTCGGTATTTCAAGGCTGAAGTATTTATTCCCTGCATGTGGCAGTCTCAGTGAGAGAAAACACCATCCGTAACAGCTGCATCACTTTGTGAAGAAAGTCACTGGGTAAGGGAAGAGGAAGAAAAGACAGGGGAGACTGAGAACGTCTCAGTAAGAGAGGAAGCACTGATACAACTAGAATTTTGACTCAGAAAAACCTGGACAACAAATTAAGTATTTTTATTCTGTAAATGTTGACACCATATCCAAGTTATCTGAATGCCTGGTTAAGATTCTTTCGGTACCAAGTTTCTTAAAAAGAGATCGTATCATCAGCTCTTACATTATTCTGACAATATAAATAAGCTAGGAAATAACTGATTTGCATCATTTTCTTATAGGAACTTTGTCAAAAGCATCTCTAAAATGGTGATTTATGACAAGACAGGAACTGCCTAGCTGTGACTTCTCTTTAAGGAAATGCATAGAAACTGGGAGCCTGTATAGTATTTTTGGAGGGTTTTTTTCTGATAGTAATTCGTATCCAGTTTCATTAAAATGTGAGTTATAATGAGTCAGTGCTAGACTGGCACAGTTAATATGACAATAACCATAAATAATATGTGGCATTTCAGATGTACAGGTGTACTATATGTAGGAACATTTAGAAGGTAGATCACTGCTAAGAATATAAAAAACTCCATCGCTGTAAAATTAGTAAGAAGGACAAGATACAGAAAAAGTATTCATGACCCAGCCATCCAAATGTAATGTGGGTGTCTGTTTGCCATTTTCCACCCACAAGTATGCTCCCTAAGAACCAGTAATCCTCCCTTCCTTCTCTGAAAAGAAAAAGAGGAAGCAGCGAGAACCTTCATTCAGATGGCATCCCTCCACTCCATGTGTCATTTGTGTTACAACAAAATCTAAAGAAGTCGCAAATTTTACTGATCAACATACCTGCCAGAACCATATGATCTGCTTGCTGTTCCTTGTATAATGACGATAAACAGTGTTCCTCTGCCAGTCTGCTAAATCAACTTCTTGCATACCACAGAGCATAACCTAGAAAAGAGTGATTACTTGACAATATGCATGTCTATACACATAAATTAAGAGTTAATTTTGCATCTTGTATGAGACTTGCTAACAAAAATGGAAGTTCTTGCTCCCAGAAAAGGACTGGTAATTTTTTCATTTTAGTCCCCAGTTAGATTTTTCTTTATCCTAAGTTTACAGAACTCCTCCAAAATTGTTTATATATTTAAGTGGTTGGAAAGCCTGCATATCAGAAACTTGGTTTCTTCTGACTACTAAGTCAACAATAAAAGACATTACCTTTTCCATAAAAGGAAATTTTACATTAAAGAGGATATTACCTTTCCCATTAAAACTTTGCCTCATATTCCAAGATGAGGATGATTACATTGCTGCTACTGCTACTACTAGTAAAGATAAAACACACTGCAAAGTGTAAGTCTGCAACGTATTCATTACGAGAATCAATGAAAGCTCAAAGTGCTAAAGGCAAAGCCTCCTAGAAAACTGAACAGTAAATAAGATAGATCAAAGTCCTTTCTCGGGAAAAACTCCCATTTAACTTAAGAACCTTTCAAACGCTGCTCATTATATATAGGGAACCCTGACATGTCGCACAGAAATAAATAAGCACAGTATTACAGAACCTTTTGTTCCTGCTCCAAACCACAACCCCAACAGTGAACAGAAGTCAGCCTGATTGTTAAGTAAACACGATGCATGCAAGCGTTTCCTGTTAGCAGCCCTTGGGTTACATATTGAGGATCTGCAATACTCAGTTTAAAACCTTGTTGGTTCGTCCAACTTTCTGTTCTTAAGTGTAATAACCCTAGAACCTATCCTAGACTGTGTATGTGAAACTAAGTGATCACTGTGCACCAGAATCAACTTCTGTGCCATTTGTTACAAGGTAATTCTACCCATGTACCACAGAGAGAAAAGGTTTCTATGGCCAATAGATCCATCTGTGACCTCATATTCTGATCCTTTCATAGAAACTTGCAAAACACATTTTAATACTGAGGGTGGAATCTAAAATTCCCAACTGCTTAACAGCACAAAACACTGACTCAATGGATACTGGCTTTTCACCATGATTTACCCACACTACTCCTATTAAATTCTCCATGTTTCAGAAGCTATCAAATGCAGCATGCCACAGATCAGAGATTCAAGCTGACCTATCCATTTAATCATTTCATATGTATTACCTTTGCAAAAGGTAAAAATGTTGAACAGAAAACCTCACCTCCAGCTCTTTTTCATCAAAATAGTGCAGCCACTGTAGAGGAACAACTTCATTAAAACCATCAAGAAAAGCTTTGGTTTGTTCTCTAACTCCTCGAGAAAATCGCCACTCGGCCATTAGCCTAGGATGGAAAAAACCAAACATAAATTAAACATCAATTAGCATTCAACATGAAGAAGTCTGAACATGTATGATTACATATGTGTTTACATGAGGTAACACTCCCTCCAATTTTACTTTCTTACATTGTATGATTCCACAGACTCTATGGGACCTACCATACCAATATTATCACAAATCTCCAAACTCAGACAACAGTAAAAGTAGCAAGATGTGATTAATTACCATTCCAGTTAAAAAAAAAAAAAAATATTATTAACCTTTCACTAATCAAAATTCAGCAGCCTTTTCATGAAAATAATGCTAAGTGGGCATTATGATTTTGTTATGGCAAAATTTGCTTTAGCTTAAAAAGTGCATAATCCCAGTGTTTCACTGGTAGAAAAGAATTTGCACTGGTCTTAAAATACTCTGTTCTTGAGCAAAAAACACCATGTAGGCAGACATTAATAATAAATACTTTTGCTTATAATACCTATGACTATGGTTGCCCAATACTTCCAGCATAAGACTACTTCCAGCTTCAACAAAGAGTAGTGATTTTCTGTTCTGAGCTTCTGGTTTATGCTAAGATTTGGAGAAAGAGGTAATGTTTTTTAAGTTTCAACTAAAATGGGCAAGCCACTTCTGAATAATAATAATAAAAGAAATATATACACAATCAATATATATATACACTATAGAAACTATCTCACTGAGAAACAAAACACTGCTAATTCAAGTGGAAATTTTATGTGCACCACTGGATACACTGTATCACAGAAAAGGATCTGTGAACATCTGCTTTTGAGATCACTCTGAATAAACCCATCAGAAATAGAGGTTCAGAAAAAGAAAGGAAGTGCTAAGATTAGGAAAGAAGCAGGAAAGAGCAACATAACAGAACAAAAAGAAAAAATAGTTTGACACCACACTACACACCATTCTGAATTTCAGCTTCCATAAGTGACAGAAAAGTTCTGAAAACTTCTGAAATCCTCTGTCAAATATATGTCTTCCCTCCACCTGAATTTGTTACCTGAAGTTACTGAAAATAGGTTTGCTCATTTTCAGTTTCACCTGTACAAGTAATAACAAGACAGATCACCTTCTCTCTTCATGGTCTCATTTTGGTTGGCTGATTGGTCGGTTGGTTGATTTTGTTTTGTTATTGGGATTTTCTGGGGGGTTGGAGGCGGGTGGAGAAGAAAGCAAGCAGCAGCAGAGATCAAAATGTACAAAGTGATAATGTGTACCAAGATAACAAAACGTACCAAGATACCATTTCAATAACAGGCCCAAGAATTACACAGTAAGGGGCAGGGGGGAAGAGCAAACATACTGAGTCAAGAAAGACTAGAACAACAGAAGAAATACAGAACGCTTTTTTTCAGCATCTACACCTTCCTACCCAATATATTCTTCTTTGTTCTCCTCTGTTACCAAGATATTTGAACCTCCTGATTTCAGCTCATGTGAGGTTACTTTTCCTAAGAGCTCCATATCCACACAAAAGTACATTTCCAAGTTACACTCTTCGATGTTATTATCCCTGAATGAAAAGAAAAAAAAAAAAAAAAGTGCAATGATTTCTATGTAAACAAAAAAATCCATAACACATCACACACACAAAAAATAATCTACAAACCTTATCCAAATTAGTGAGTTGTAAAATTCAGTATCAATAGATTCTAGGTCCTTAATAGTAAGTTTTTTGCTCAGCATTCGTTTGTAGAAAGGCAGAGAAAAACCAGTGTCAATAAATTTCCCATGAAACAATGCCTGTTGAACAGAAAAAAGTCTGTTTAGCTTTCACTGAACTACAGAACTACTGGAGTATTTCTGGACTTGAATTATTTTTTTTTCTTTCTCCTTCAAACAATAAAAAGCACCAAGTAGCAGTAGCAGCTTGGTAATTAAAAAGAACAAAACATTACATTAAATGGGAAGAAAAAAAAAAGTATTAATTGACAAAATTTATCCACACGTTATCATTACAATTTAGAAATTCTTTGATTAAAAAAAATCTTCTTATAAAAGGATGAAGTCTATGAAATGAGGAAATTACTAGGTTTTTTCTTTATTATGTGGATAGGTATATATGCCAAGTGTTATTTGATCCTACTTGATCATAATATTTGACTCTACTCTAGTACTACTGCCATTTTATACTACGTCTATCCATCCTGCAAAATCATCCTTTACTATGCTACTACTAATGCTTGTAGCTTGTAAAATACAGTGCAAAATACAGTTTAAAAATGCAATCACAGACTGTTTTGGAAAGAGCTTCGGGGATCACAATTTTTATAAAAAGTGAGTAACAGAACTGAAAAATGAGATTCTCCCTTCTACTGCAAAAATGAAATCTAAAAAACACCAAAACATGGTCACACTTGTACAAATGGCGTAAACTAATTTCTAGTACTGAAGCACTGCATTACACACACAAACATACAGTGTTAACCTCTATATTGACTCAGTGCATCTGAGAGCTAACAGAGCACAGCTGTAACAAAGAAAACGGTTTTTTTTCCTCATCAAGTACACTTTCTTCACTAAGATAGCTCTTTAAAAAATAATCCTAAACATAGTCCAAAATGGCATACATTCTTGTCCTTCCTTACAGCTGAAATTCTATGAGCAGAAGAACCAATGTAACGGCCCATTTCCTCCAGAAAAAGGCAAGGCCCTGCCTTTTTCCCCCCACCTTCTAATCTTCCCCCTAAGGCTTACTCTAGCATTCATTTTCTTCTGTTTTAGGAGAGCTTAAAAAGAATCTCTCAGAAGGCCTTTATTTATTTATTTATCTGTGAATTTATTTTTAAACTAGTCTGTACTTCTCACAGGAGAGTGAGCTGATAGAAAAATTAAATGTCAAGTGCAGCATCCAGCCATACAATTTCCTGCTTTTTGCAAAAGTAAGTTCTTAAATCACCTCATTTAATGTCTATGATAATCTTCAAGCAAAATATAAAAGTTGTCTCAGTCAACCTAATTTAAAAGCTTTTTGTTACAGAGTAAGATGTATATTCTTTATTTAACCCCATTTCAGTCAAACACATCTGTGGTTTATTTCAGTACTTGAAACCCTAAATCACAACTGTTTTAGAACTGTGAGAAGGACAGAAACTACAACTAACTGTACTTAAAAAGCCTATCTAGACTCCTTATTCCCACTTACATTATTACCTGAGCTATTTTAAGCCACTAGAGGGTATCCCAAGAAGTACTGCAGGAAGTACCATCCATTATAAACCATGAATATACTCAAACCTTACAGCTGACCACATTAGGCACCATTACACAGGTCTCTCTCTCCCCCCACCCTTAGAGAATTTAAAATAAAAATACAAAGATACTTCAGGAAAGAGACGTTTCTCTTTCAATTACACTAAATACTTTAATTATGTTCTTGTCTATGATCTGTACTTTTATGAAGTAGTCCTCCTACAGTTAACATTTAAATTATGGATTTATCTTATGTACAAGATCAAAAATCACTGACTAAAAGAAACAATTTGGCTCTAGCACCTAACTGGCTTTATCATGTCTTCCTGCTAAATGGCATTATAGCTTACTGAGGGTTCTAAAAGAAACAAGTTGGTAGCCTATTGGAAGTGTTAACCCAATGAAATACATTTTCATGACAGCACAGAAATGGGCAACTTGGCCATAAAATCCTCGAAATCAGAGAGGTTATCATCAAAGCTGAACAAATTTGTTTCTCAAAAAGCATCTATAAGAAAAGCAAAACTAAGAAAAGCCAAAACCTAACTTATTTTAAGTCTGAAAGTATTTTCCCATTTATGTTATGCTTTGCTTGTATTTATTCTAATTTCATATAAAAAGCCTTAACAACAAGAGAAGACAACAGTCTCCTCAACCTGAAATGCACTTTTATCTACTCTTTTTGGTTTTGTTGTCCAGCATTTTCAGAGATGTTGCTGAGGGCTACCTGTAGACAGCATGATGATTATGTGGAAAGATGACTGTATCACTACATGGAAGGAAAGAAATGTGACAAACCAGGAGTCAACTGTAGAAAACTGACTCAGTGATACCAGAAGAAGAAATGATACAACATGCTTCATCAGCTTTTAATTTAAGAGAAACCTGATGGCAGAGAATCAGCTCCCTGCCAGCTTCTGCTCTCCTCAGTATCTGACCTTTGTATCCAAGTACATATGTATAAATTAAGGCTCAGTGTACTCCACAAAACATTTCTAAGTCATTTTTTCAAATACAGTAAGGTATACCAAGTCTAACCAAGGAGCCTTTTTTGGAAAATACTAGTCACATTTTTTAGAGCATCAGTATTTGGACACTCAGTCAAATAGTGGTTTGCATGAAGTACACACATCCAATTGATAAAGTATCATACTGAATGTCGTATTAACTTTCATCGCTATCCCAGGAACCTTGAGTAAGAGACTTAACTCTCAGGGAATATTTTGGCTCAATAACCTTACATGCCTTAATCTTCCATTTCTAAGAGATTAATATAACCTTTAATAACTGTAAAAACAAATACTGTTTGGAATAAATGTATAGCTACAGCAAATAATAAAACCTTAAAAATCTAACCTACCATGGCAATAAAGCGCCCAATGAAACAGAAATATGAAAGATGGTCAGGATTGATTGTTGATGCTGGATTTATCTGCAGGCAATAGTTGCTCTTGCCAGCATATTCAAATAGGCAGTACATAGGGTTCAGTACTTCATGGGAAAGCAAGAAAAACCATTCTCTAAGGAAAAAAAACATGTATACACATAAAAACCATCAAATACAGATGTTTATCACCATTACCCTTAGGTAACTAACAAAATGGTCAAAATATATGCAAACTTAGGAAAATAACATAAACAGTGTTGTATTAGAATCACAGAATAATATATGGCATTAAATACTCCTTAAATATAGAAAATTTCATTATAAAAAATGGTAATGTTAGAAAGTCATGGTTTCCAAAGTTTATAAATGATTGTTAAGATTCTCACCTTGACCACACCCTCACAACACAGGTTTTAGCTGCATATTAGTATCATTTTTGCCTACAGAGTACTTGCCTCAACTAGTACAGAGTATTTATCCTCCTCATGCCTGCTTTACTACAACAACTCAAATCTTTATTAAAAAAAAAAAAAAAAAAACAACCAGATTATTCCGTGGGCAGTGCTTATTATAAACAACCTAGGTAAAACAAAACAAAAAAAACTAAACCACAGCACACCTTATTTGCTTTCCCAATCTGACAGCAGAACACACACTGAGTTACTGTGGTTTAACAAATCACCATGCCTCAGTTAAGCCCACAGGACATGACAATGTGAAAATATATTTTTGTTGAGGTTTAACTAGTACATGTTATTTACCACTTTCACAGGTCCCAACTCAGCTTACCTGAAATGATAGAATCTAGTATTTCACTGTTAGGACAGCTGGTTTTCAGAACATTTGTTGCTTTATAATATTTGCATATAATCAGAGACCTCAGAAGCAGTCATATATACTCATTATATATACTTGTATCAGACCCCAAACGCTTGGAACTGAACAACCAGGCTTAGGGAAAAGCTGCAAAAAAACACTAAGAGACCACCCTAAAATAACTGCAGGGGCTGAATTTCATCCCGACTGCCTTTCAGCCGTCACACTTAAGAGGCATCTTTTCTACCCCTATATTTACCTGGGATCAGGGAACAGAAATGAGAGGTTTGCTGGCATGTTTCTCCTAACAGCTCTATGAAACTCAATTCACGGATCAAGACTTGCTACAATATGCTTCCAACCCAAAGGCCACGTAGAAAGAGTAAATGGAGAAAGGCTGCCAGGATACGATAACTCTAATGGGGTTGGTGTATCTTTTAATAAGCACGAGAATGTTGTACAGCATTTTATGCAGGTTTTATACTGGGACAATTACATTAACTCTGCATAGAAGCATCAGATTTAATAGGCATTTAAGTAAGATCAAAGCCAGACAACAGGGGAGGAATCAAAGAAATCAGTCATCAACAGTAAGTTTGCAGAAGCAATGAATTTTTCATGTCAACAGCTAGAACTAGCCACAGGACAGTGTCAGATTGGTCCTGCTAAACACAAGGTAGAAATCTGGAGGAAACATTGAGTTTAGCCTGCTGAGAGACAGGTGATAAATCGGGTGCATCAGTTTTCTATATTTGTATCAAAGTAGTATTACATTAGCAAGTCAGTACATGAATATTTACTCAGTGTCACTTAAGAATTCGCAGCTCAAGTTACAAGATCCTTGCTGCTTCTCAGTTTCACGTACAAAATCTTGGGCAAGGTGTATTCCTAAAACTACGAAATTATACTACTTACGTATTTGTTATTTATTTATTTATTCTGCTACTTTCTGTAAATAACACTCTTCAGTTAAATTATTCTAACATCACTTCTTCAGGATACTTTGTTTCTCTGGAACAGATTACTTGAACTCTCCTGGTTCCCATCCTGTGCCTAGGGCCATCACGATAATGACACCAACCAAACAAAACCCACACAAAGCAAAAATTCGATTCCTCCCTGCAGTCACCCTCCAAAAGCCTGTCAGATACTGTAATTCAGAAGCATAGCCACTCACATATCCAAAGAAGCTCAACTTTTCAAGGCAGGCAAGCTTCCTTACTTATGAATACTACACATTTTCACTGAACTTCATTTTAACACAGTAAGCTACATAAACCCAGAAAAAAACCAAAACAGAATACCTTTACATCAAAAAAACCCAACAACCAAACAAGAAAAATTCTATCACCTATGACTACTTCTAATTCCCTGGATCTGCACTAGTACCGAAATTTTCATCAATCAAGTAACTGGCAGCAGTAGTCAGTGGTTGTCTCCTATACAGTCAACAGATGAAACACACTTTGTCTATGGCTTTCCTGTTATCAGATTTTCCCTCCAAGTTCCACTTCAGATTCCAGAAAAAAATTGTAGTCTAGCTGTTTTGCATTCCTCCGCAGCCTACATCGTCTGTTCATCTGCTGTTACTTCATGCCTGTACTACTCTCCTCTTATGTCCTTTCTGTTCATATCAGCCCCAATCTGGTGTTCACTTGTTTTTTTCCAAATAAGCACAACACTTCATTTTTCCACAGTCCCCACTGCCAGGAAAGAGGAACTTTCTGATAGAAAGTTTCTGAAATAAGTCTACAGCAATTAACTGGCATTAAAAAGTACCTATTTAGACATCACTCTTTGTCAAAAAACTGAACTGAGGCCACAGTTTTACCAGCGCAAGGGTATAACCCATAACAATAGCCAGTGTTGCCGGTTCTAACTCCTTAATACATTAAGGCGAGCTAAAAAGGTAACCAGGATCAGACTGCAAAAGCAAGCACTTTCTTTGCCAACACAATGACATTATAAACCAAGGTTAGAGTGCTGTTAAAAAAATCAAAACTATTTTAAACAAATTTTCTTTTACCTTGCCAAGCCACCATAATCCAATCCTTCTTCTCCTCTGAATATAACATATAATCTTCTCCTCAAATCATAAGGTTTTAATGCCATAATCTATTTAAAAAAAAAACAAAATTGTAATAAGTTATAAATTATGCACTGTCAATACAGTCGCTCCTTCTTATTCAGATTTTATTTAATTGATACAGAAATGCCATATATGTCAAACGTTTACACAGATTTGACAAGCAATTAGACTATCTCATTGAACATGCAATGAACTGCACACAAAAATACCAACTTGGAACTAAAATCCTTGAGCAGCAGACTGCTAGCAAGTGGGAGAGCATATCTGAAAGTATCACTATATAGTTGCCCTGTTCTTATAGTCTTCCTAAAGCATTCATTATCCTGAAAGGAAAACAGGCAAAAAGGCATTTCATCTAATATATTACAGATTTTTGGGTTTAGGCCAATCACTTAAAAAAGTAATATACTCTAATCCAAAATAAGTGTAATATACTTTCATTAATAATGTACTTCTTACAGACAATCCCTCCCAAGAGGTTTTGATGTGGTGACAGTGGCAAGAATTTTCATTGTTAGAAAGAAAAAAAGAATATGCATTGGCTGTAGACTAAGAGCTCAAGAACTGTAAGCTTCAATTACACAGATTTAAAATGTGAAGGACAATGCAGGACACCAGTTTTAATTGCAGAAAATAACATTTTGTAATGTATATAACCACACATAAAAAACAAAAGCAAATCCAAATGTGGTTAAGTCAATATGATATGCAATGTGGTTACGCTATGGAACTCTTTACCACAGGATGCTGTAGATGCAAAAAGTTCACAAGAGGAGCACAGACAAGCTCACAGAAGGGAAGTCCCCTGAGGATTATTAAAATACCCAGAAACCACATCAAGCTCAAGAAGCACTTCAATTGTAAACAGCTGGGAGCTGAAAGATTATTTAGTAAAAGTATTATATACATTACACTTCTGTCTTACATTCTTCCCTAAGAATCTCCCTCTGGCTTCCTCCCAAAGGAAGATTACTGTGCCTGAAGGACCATTAGTCTAAACTGGCTACGGCCATTTTTGTTCTTATGCTTTGTCTTGATAAACCAACACAACAATCTTTGCAGGCTTACTTGCTGGAAGGAATCCTCAAACAAAGTTTGTCTGGATACGTTGATTTTCACATGACTTGGCAGCGCATTGGACTGAAATCGTAAGGCAATAACATTAAAAGGCAGCACATATAAATGGGAATTCATACAGTATCAAAAAGTAAATAAATACTTAATCAGTACCTGACACAAGTATCGGAAATGAGCAAGTTTCCACCTAAAGCTACGCTCATAAGCAATCTGTGGCCCTTTATTTCTGTAAGGCAACATGTTTGAGAGACATTAACCATACAGACATTAAACAGTACTTTCAATGCTAAACAACAGCTTGCAGATTTCAAAAATACACAAAAATTGTTATCCTAAGACATGATCAGAAACAAAATGCAGTTGCTGATTTGGTCAGCAGTCTTCCTTTCTGCTTCCCCCCCTCACACACTTTTTTGGTTTTAAGATGCTAGTCAATTTACCAGATTTAAGAGAACAGTAGAGATCTAGAGGATTTCAAATCCCTATCAATCTTGTAAAAATTACAAGCAAACCAAAGAAGAGACATCTAATTTATTGTCTACACTGAGAGAAAGACTGCTAAATTTGGCTTCATAAATTCAACTGTTTGTGGAACTATGAAGGAGCTTCTAGTACAATGCTCTATAGGCTCTTTGAATGAAAGGTCATCAACATGTCACCAGAAGTAAACCCTACCTTACAAAAAAGACATTAAGACAGCAGCCATTGGTTGGGTCAATACTTCTGACTAAACTATTTTTAAAAAGATTTGCATGTAAAATTTTTGAAAACTATTCAGAACTACTTTGTTTAGACAATGCTGCTAGAGTGTGTATAACTGTAAGCAATACTCATTATAATAATTTGCTGTTTCTTTAAAAATTTAACTATTAGTTACATTAGGTTCACTATTTACATTTACCTCACTTCCCCTCTATTTATAAAGCAATTGCAATCTTGGCATTTGAGAAGTGTATAAAAACTATGGAACCTTAGAGCAGTACAGTAAAGTGTGTCATAGATAAACTGACAATTAAAGCTTAAAAATAGATTAAATTTACAGGACAACTATTCGTTTATAATTTTGCTCAATTCCAGCTAAAAGTACAGATTGTTTTCTAGTATGCTAAGACTTCATTATTAAACTATAACAAGTTAAAACATTAAAAAGATATATTTAATTTCTCACTTACACAGAAGATTTCCCAGTACGAGGATCATTGAAGGTGGTGGTTCTTGTATTATGGTCAACAAAGTATCTGACACCTTCTCTGGTATATCTGATTTCCCAGCCCTCTGGAAGAGGGTCCTCATTTTGTAAACTGCAGAAGAAATTGCAGACGGTACTTTTTGCCCAATATCATGACATACAAGAATTAAGCAAGATCTATTTATCTGCACAGTCAATATACACACCTACCCTTGAGTTCGAGGGTCTTCCCACTGTGTTGTCTTTGTGTTATGATTCACAAAATACACCCTATCATTTGAATCCACTCTCCTTTCTAGGGGAAAAAAAGAAAAAACCCACTGTACAACAACTGCATTCCAAATTTCTGTAACTGTCACTTCCTGAAATCAACAGCTAATTAACTTACCCCAACCTGGTGGTAAAGGCCCAAGCGGATCATTTTCTGCTGACAACATTGAAGCCTATTTAAAAACAAGAGGACATTCAGTTAGGCCAAATATTTTTCATATTTTTTTCCTTAATGTGTTTCAAGATTACCACTAGTTCTGAAGACTATCCATTCTGAAAAAAACATGCCATTTTTAATCTGGTTTTGTGAAGAAACAGATTATATGATAGTAAGATACAATTTGCGCACTTGCCTCCACTGTTTCCAACCCAATGTACCCTCCCTTTCCCTTCCTACAATAAACTTGAGAGTCAATCAGTGGTCTTTAAGAAGTTCATAGAAGTTTTGTGAGAGCATGTATAAGCAGATAAGCATAATGATCTTAAGAACATGCTTTACCATAGTAAACATTTCCAAGCACAGTGCTTACTGCCAACATAGGTTTTTTTGCTTCCACAACACATGATGTCTTCCCTGGATGTTTGGCTATTTTAAGATTGTCATTCTTTGCAAATGCAGCTGCATTCATTAAAACATGTGGATGGTTAAAATTATACCAACATACAGTAAGGTTAAAAGGAAAAAAAAAAAAGTGAAAAAACCTCTAGATTAAATTATTATGTAAAACCATGCTAAGCTCATAATATACTATAACCTTGCAGAAGTGCCTCAGTAGCTCCCAAGAATACAAAGCATGGGGGAAATGAAATGTAACAGGCAAACATTCCCCAGACTGCAGGATTCATGCTCTGATTTATAAGTAAAAGCATCCAGCCCCTTAAATTTTTTGGGCACTAAAAGTCTGGGGGTTTTTTGGTTGTTTCTTTTTGTGCAGAATGGAATTTTGATATATAGGAACCAATCTACATTTTCCAAAGAGTATCTTAAGGATCACCTTGCTACTAATACTGCTTTCTATAGCACTTGCAACCCCAAAACCTCAAATCCACTGAAGAGTTTACAACAGCAAATTCAGGGGAAAAAAACCAAACAAAAACAAAAACAAAAAATCACAAAAAAAAACAACCAAAAAAACCCCCACCAAACTATTTTTTCTGTGAAACAGAAACAGCAAGGATCAGATGAAAATGCAGTAGTTACACTCAAAATGAAGCTACCTCTCTTTATTCCAGCCACCAGCTACTAGATTTGAACAGAGAATTATCATTATCTCAGCAGAAAATGCAGTTAGCCTTTCCTGCTTTTGGAAACTATACAGTCACAATAGTCCTGTAACTAAAGACTTCACTGTGGTGAGTATAAAAAGAATAGTGCACAAAAGAAAATGCTGTCTGCCAAAGAACTGAACGGTGGCATGATTCAGAGATTTCCAATCTTCTTAATAGGTCCAAGGATTTGTGTGGGGCTGTTGGCTAATGTATGTTTAGCAGAACACACTGAAACACTAGGCAGTGTCATGGGATAAGCCAGATTCAGTACCAAAAGGAGTACAATATATTAGCCCAGGTAAAAATGAAAGTAACTAAAATTAAATTACAATCTCACTTGTAAAGTGCTATATAGGCAAAGTCCTGGTATCTCGCCAAAGGAAGAAAAGTAACCTGTAGTTTGACTAACAGTTCTATAAAAAAACTATACAGCAGCACTAAAATAAAAAAAAAAAATTAAAAAGCATACACAGTTTTCTCTAATTTCAATTCCGCTCCCCCCCACCCACCCCCAAATGTGAGTTCTAGGTATGCAACTGATGCATTACTTAGAAAACAGATTCTAAAGAGATGCAAATGTATTCTCAGAAACAAACCCTAATTTAATGATTCTAAGGTCAGATGGGACATTTTAAGAAATGAGTCTGTGGTTTTCAGTAGCAGTTACCATGAAACGAAGGAAGGAATATAATTTAATTTAAAAAATACACTGTTCCCTGAGAGAATCAATCTATCTCAAAACAAAATAAAACTTAGGATCAGGAAAAGTGTTTTCTTAGATGTTTAAGCAACTGATCCAAGTAGTACACAAGTACAGAAAGTTGCTTGATATGTTTCAGCTGTGATTCTTAGATTTGCATTAAAAGTTACCAATGTAACTTTAAAAGTTACCAATCTGAAGAGTGGGTGCAAAAGCATGGAGCCAGGCTCTTTCCAGTGGTGCTCAGTGTCAGGACTAGAGGCAATGGGCACACGCTGAAACACAGGAGGTTCCCTTTTAACATCAGGAAGCACTTTTTCACTATGAGCATGACTGAACACTGGCACAGGTTGCCCAGGGAGGTTGTGAAGTCTCCCTCCTTGGAGGTATTTAAAAGCTGTCTGGACATGGTCCTGGCCAGCTGGCTTTAGGTGTCCCTGCTTGAGCAGGGGAATTTGACCAGATGACCACCAATCATTCTATCTTTCCCTAACTGCATAAAATAAACTGACTTGTTCAAAATGCCCATAACGCAGCTTTTATGTTCCTTTTCACTTGACTGCTTTAGTTTCACCTCTTACTAGTGTCATTAAAAGTCTTAAATATCATGCAGTACGCAAGACTCAAGTTAGGGAAGAGGCTCAGAAGGGAGTACTTTTTGCCTTTAAGAATGATTTTTGTTAACATTTTTCAAAGGAAACAGAACCTCAATTACTGATGCCAAACGTCTTGTAACACATATGGTTGAATAGTTACAAAACCACTTTAGAAAAAGTTAAAGAACAAAAAGTACACCTATACCTCTCTACTAATTTCTAAATTTTATGTAAATGTTACCGAATAGAGGTATCGTTGGTTAAATTGTTGCATAGCTCCCTGCAGTTGATTCCGTTGAGATTGCCACTGCTCAAAGTTCCTGACTGATTCCATTGTTGGTCGCTGCCATGTTGTTGTTCTGGTGTTGTGGTCCACATAGTAAACTCTCCCACGATCATCAACTCTTCTTTCCCAGCTTTCAAGAAACACAGATGTTAAAAGCTAAATTTCTCCGTAATATTACATAACTGATTTTATTTTTACATTGAATCCCTAGACATTACTTGAATGAAGTACTGGAGTCACAGGCATGATTTTAATTTCAAAAGTACACAAAAATACTTCCCAACTTTATTGATAAAAGGACAACCACATTGAGCAAAACTAGACTTCAAGCAATAGCATGCTCAGCTCTGTCACCTCATTTTTAACTTTGCAAATTCCTGTAACCATAAGCAACGTTGGCAGGTTTCACAGAAACACTTTGCTTGGAAATGAGATCTGGAACCAGTGCACTACACCTAGTGGTGCTACCTGAATAAAGGTGGTCAAATGTGCCTTACTTAATGCTTAAGTTTTAAAGCAAAACCAAAGTAATTCAGTAGCTGTATTTGAACGAGTGATCAAAACAAGCGACATATACAGTACCAACATTCCTATAACAATAGCTGCAATAAATATAATTCTAAATTAACTGAAAGCTAGAACTTCTTAATATACAACGTATAATACAGTTTTGATGAGCTGCTTATAAAAGCCAGTATTTTTCCTGCACCAAACAAACAAACAAAAAATCAAACCTTTAGCATATTTAAATCAAAGAAGTCTACATTACCCAGGAGGTAA
This sequence comes from Ibycter americanus, assembly GCA_035590275.1. Taxonomy (NCBI): domain Eukaryota; kingdom Metazoa; phylum Chordata; class Aves; order Falconiformes; family Falconidae; genus Ibycter; species Ibycter americanus. Next base: position 33,305,968 of record JAVJGI010000040.1, read on the forward strand.
GGGCTGCGGTCTCTCCCATGTTGTAGTTCTTGTGTTGTGATCAACGTAGTAAGTTCTACCATGAGGATCCTTTCTTTGCTCCCACCTTCAGGACAAAGAGACTTTCATGTAAGTCAAGGTGACAATGCTTCCTTAGGACTTATTTCCCACTAAGCCAAAAAGTGCCTTGGTATAGAATGAAAACACTACAATCCAAAACTCATACTAAAACACCAAAGAAAACTCACACTAGAATATGTATCAGTTACTTCCTGTTGAACTGATATCACAATAAAGATTTATTTAAGGGACTTGGTACATAAACCAAGCATACATCAATATTCACAAACATTTTCGAATTCTATTTAAGATATCTGGAAACAAAGTCAATTATCTGCTCAAGGCTTGGATGCTAAAATAACCTCATTCAAAAAGTGCTTAGAGACACATTCTTTGCATTTCCAATTTCATGCCTCTCTCAAAAAACGGAGGAGTTTACATTTCTAAGCACTGTTCCCTATATCCAACAAACAACAGGATCTTTCAGAGTGAACCTGAAATGTGTGCTACCAGATGGTTTTCCTGTGTTTCTATTTCCTATCCTGGTAAATTCTCCATCTGATGTCTCTGGGGATTATTTCTTCAGGTTCAGTTGCAAAGCAAATTTAAACTGAAGATGGAGAGAGGTCCAAGCATTATAAACAACTGAAGTTTCATGCTGCTGCGAACTGCCATAATGCAGTAAAAGTATTTATCGATGGGAGAAGAAACCATGGTATATGTTAAGATGAAAAGCTGAATCTGTTGGCTCCATTACATATATGTTTGGTTTTCTTATATACATAACTAATTAGCTCCTAAAAATGTAAGCAGAACACCTTATCTGCTACTCCTAGGATTTGATGTGCATTTCCCCACTATTACAGAGTATCCTATAAAACTCCTACAAAATGTTTTCTGCAGTTCAAGAGGTTAAATACTAAGATTACAAGAAGATAAGAGAGGAGGAGCAGCATGTTACTGAGTTACTAGGGCTAAACATAATGGAGACTAACATAAACATGAACTAGATTGTGGGGGTTGCTGCAGGGAACCACAAAAAATCCCCCAGAGAAATGACATCGAGGCAGAATGATGAAGAAATGCACTTCACCATAGTGTCCACTATGTCTGGAACTCACGACCCTGTCCTCAATGGGAAAGCATGTAATTAAAAAAACCGGAAGTGTGTGGCAGGCGGATGACCACAGGAGTTCCCACCTACAAAGAGCTTCCATTGTCAAAGCATCTGAAAATTAAAAACTTTGTAACTCTTCTCCAACAATATATATACAATATTTCTATCTTTTTAGATGCTTGTTTTCACATCTATCTGACTGCAGAAACTCAAGCGTGGTGTCACTAGTAACTTACCAACCCTCCCTTCAGAGGGAGCAGTTGTAAGACAGGCTTTCTGAAAAATAAGCTACAATGACACAAGGTATATACACTGGGTTAAGAAACAATTTCTGTGTTCAGAAAATACTAAAATAGTTAATATTTAGAATATTGTGGAAATGTCAGTATTTCCAGTTAGCTACTGAAGACATCTTTACATACAAACATGGAAGCATCTATACAAAAAATGTTAAGACCAGTGTATATATTTGAGCATGTACTATATTTTCACTTAATGTCTAAGCACATCTTTAATTTTGCATTTAAGGTTTAGGACTACAGAAGTAGTTTCTAACAACCTAACTGAATTAAAAGTTTCTAGCTCTTCTGAGCGTATACATATATACTTCAAATCCATATTTTTATCTCTAACATTATTGATCTCATTGTTGTACAACAAGCCCCTACAAGTACTTCTAGACTATTTTATTAATTTTCACTGCTCTGTATTTTGGTCCCTACTACATTCTCATAGTTTAAGAGCCAAAGGAGTAAGAAATTATGACCCAAATTAAGTTCAAACATAACAAATGAAAAATCTTCACATCCATAATGCCCAAGAGCTTGTCTATTTAGATCACAAAACTGTCTCAGCAAATCAGTTATCCATTGTTACTTTCCAGGATGAGAGCTACTAGCCAGTTACAGCAGCAGTACAAACCCCATTTTAGATCAAATAACCCCATCTCAGCCGACTGACCTAAATTTGGCAATCCCCAGAATAGAATGAAATTTCTTTCTCTTTATATGCACATTCAGATGAAATATAATTATAGTATTAAAATCAAGCCCACATACCCTGGTGGCAAAGGTTCTGTACCGGCATTACCAGGCTGCTGTCTTACAGGTTCTGCAGATGCACTTGAGGTGGAGGAGGATTCCCTTGGTTTTGGTGCATCTGCTGCTATACTGTTTCTAGCATTAGGTTGAGCACAGTCTGTTGCAGCTGTAGATTCTAGTGCAGCAGACACAACAGGTAATGCAGAAGTGTGGCTTTCAGAACAACTAGTTGCTTCTGTTGTTGACTGAGGTGGTTCTGCTGCAGTGTCATTGCAATCTGAGGACATAGGAGCTTCGACGGAACCTACCGGAGCCTCAGAGACAGAAGAATTACCAGCTTCTGATGCAGAGGTGGATGACTCCCCATTAACTGAGAAATGGGAAATAAGAACATTTGTATATCAGAATCTGATGAGATTTACTTTTCAAATTACCAACTTTTGGAGTAAGCAACACGGAAGGAATGTGTTTTAGTTGCACCTATATGCCATTAACAGCATTTTTGTTTCAGACGACAAAAAGTCACAATGCACCTGCCTCAGTTAAAGCTGTAATTAAAACTTACGGTCTGCAAACCATACTCTGTCCTTCCCTGCTAAGGTAATTTCTTAGTTTCTGTATATCTTGGTCAACTCCGTGTTATACCTTACTCTTTAGATTAGCAAAAGGTACTCAACTGCTTCCCAGAACACAGTACTGCTTTATTTGCTTTGAAACTTTGAACCTACATCAACTTCAAAAGAGAATCTTGATTAGTATGACATGAAAGAAAAATATTAAGAGATAAATAACTATGAAATTTGAAAAACTAAGAGGCAGTTCTTACAGACAATTTTTTCTCCCTTTCCCAGAGCTGAGCTACAGAACTCTACAATTAAGCAAAAACCACATGTGTGACTTGGAAAAAAATCCCCCTTCGAAAGCAGGATTAAAATATAAAAATTAGTATTTGGCTAACACAACTTATGTAGTTCAATGACTGAAAAAAATTATTTTAGAATGACAAAGCAAATCAATTTCTGTCTTTTAAGGAACAATGCAAATGTCATCCAACTGAAGCAGAATCTCATAAAAGGTTTATACCAGGCATGGGTTTAGGAGGAAAACGGGGCTAAGGATGCTTTATTACCCCCAAGCCCACTTAGCCAATAATACATCAATACCAATCATCTGCAGAGTTTAACAGAACAGTATTTCAGGACAACAAGATCTTATCTCAGACAAGTGAAATCAGGTACAGCAGTCAGTAGGACCCCCAGCTGAAGTCAAGGTCCTATTAAAAGCAGTACAACATTCACAGCTTTCATTTTCTGCACCACTAGTCAACACCAGACAGTGACAATTCTATTTAAATTCATCAGTTCGTACTTCTAGAGTTGGAACTATTTTTCTACAAGACTAAATGTAATATGCAACACAGACTCCAAGTAATTTTCTAACAGCATACCATCAGCTTACAATTCTAAGGACTGAGGCCAATACAACTGCCCTGTACTCACTACCTTATTGATACAGATTTGCAAAATGTAACCCTAGACTAGTGCCTATGAAATGCTGTTCCATCATTTTAAAGAGTTCTTTTACTTTAATTCTGTATAGCACACTTAAACAAAAGAATAGCTAGATTCTACTTATTACTTGCAATATATATAATGTCAGCCATTTCTTGCTTTCCTAGATGGTCAGAAAAGGAGGTCAAAGAATTATAAACAATAAAACCATCATCAGCAATGTATTTAAATTAGCGAGTCAGTTTCTTTAAGGAATTATCACTGCACCACAAATATTTTCTTGATAGGCATAATGATAAGTGTGATTTTACAGGCAGCTGCAGATTTGTAAGATTTGTAAAGGCATTGCTTTTTGAACACAACTATTCCAGGGCAATACATCACTACTTCCAGCTCATAATAAACAGGTTAACTATATTAAGACGTGTCAAGACTTTGTATTATTTCAAGCAAATGTAAAGCATGACATTAAAAAAAGAAAAACCACATAACTACAGACAACCTGATCAAGTTTTTTCAAACTTCTGCTTTAACTAGCAACAATTTTACTTAAATAGGAAAAATGTGAACTGAAATTTCAGCTTTCATTAAAAAAACAACATTTAATTCATCCACATGAAAGAGTGAATGGGATTACATAACAGAGTTAGAAGCAAAATAACTGACAAATCATCAGTTCCACTAGTTAGATCTAAAACAGCAATTCTGGTGATATCACATGAAATCACAATCCTGCTAAGCACAACGGGGAGGGAAGTCTGTCATCAAATGCTGGAGACCTGTTTTATGCCTTGCCTCCACCAACTGGTATAGCAGTTGAAAACTGTTATATCAGTGCCTCAGTGCAAGCTCAGTGATGATTTCATCAATATTACTATTTGAATAAATTAATTATTTTTGCAATTACTCTATCCTAATACAGATTTCAAATGGATCCCTCTGCTTTGAAGAAAAAGGGAGCAATGCCTAAATAATAGATATGCCCTCTGGCCTTCAACTGAAAAGAGAGGGAAATGAAATTCAAGTCCTCCAAATAGAGAAAAGCTTCAGAGAAGGCCTAATTTAATTATTACCTTTTAAAGTCCGTAATTGTTTCTGCTATCTTCCAGCATACCCACATTTCCCACTCTATTATAGAAAGTTTGACAATCTCTGTTCCACTGTTTATTAAGAGCTTGCCTATTTCTATTTAAGGTTATCTTTTTCCTCAGCTATCACTGTAATTCTCTCAAGCAGCTGAGAAAAGGCAGAAAGTGCTTAGAAAGCAGAGTCATTATTAGATGCAAAGTTTTTCCAGGTGAACAAAAATAAAAAAAAAATTTTCTTTTCACTTGTTTTAGCGTACTAAATGTTGTAGTCATAACCAAAGGTTTTGTGTTTAAGAGAAAAATGAAATTTAGTATTTTGCCAATACCTGTTTTTAAACAGCATACTTGTTTAAAAAATGGAAGGCAAGGAGAGCCTGCAACACTTCTCAACTCAGAGCACAGCAGTTCCCTGACAAGACTGAAAATCAGATTTATGTAATGGCAAAAGAAACTTAACTATAGTTATTCAGATTAATTGTGAAAGAAATCTGATTTTTACTCCAGACAATCAGTAATATGGTTTAGTCAGGTGGGACAGAGAAATAGAAGTTTTGGATACTTTGCATCTTTATTCATCACAGAAGAGAACTGACAGGAAAGCATGAAACTTGGTACACTTAAGAATGGATCTACTCCATTAAAATTCACAGAAGTAGACACTCAAAGTTACAAATTCAAGCCCAGAAACATCCTTTCAGTACTTTTGAAATCTAACAAAAAACATATAGAAAAAGTGGTTCAACTTCAGATACATTTCAACCAGATGAAAAAGCATTATTGAACATGTTCTCATAACTCTCCCATTCTTACCAGTGCTGTCGACAGGCTGAGCTGCAAGTGGTTTTGGTACTGGTGTATTTTTGGGTCTGGCTGCAACACGAGTAGGAGATGGTGTGCTGTCTCCATTAACAGCTTCTATACAGAACGTATTCTGCACTACAGAGCTGGAAGGTACTTGATTGTCTATCCCATTAGAAATGTCACAAGCAGATCTAGGAAAAATAAAAGATCATTTTAGGTTACTACAAACAACATGTTAAACAGGTATGCAACTAAACCAAATCCTACACTAAATCACACTAACAACAAAAAAAAAGAAATGGAAGTAAATTCACAAAGAGTTTATAACACAATGTCTGCAGCCTAGAAAACAGCCAAGTGCAAGACCAAAACAATTAAGGAACAAAAGACAAATTTTGGTTTTGAGGATTTCAGATACTTAAAATAAGTAAGATTTTCCATTTCCACTTCATATTTTAGTTGTAATGACATATTAGAATTGAGTTGGGCAGACTGATGTGCCTGCCACATCTTCCAAAACTGTCCTAGAGACCCTCACAAAGTGCAGCTATGAGCAGGAAAACATTTTCTCTCATTAAGCAAGTGGAACAATTTGTTTTGTATGTCCTATCTCCAAAAATTATTCTAGTCATAAGAAGGTAACAAAACTGTCCCTCAGTAAAAGGAAAATAAGATGAGCTTCTCTATGCACAGGCACAATGGGACATTGTGAGAACAGATACACACAGGCAGCTCTGCGTTTGTAAGGCCACATGGAAATCAATGTAGTATAAGGGCTTGCTACTTAAATCTATCCCAATATGCTTAAAGCCACCCACCAGAGACACCTACTGTGAGAACTACATTCAATGCCAACTCCCCATCTTCTCAAGGTGTAGAGGCTAAAAATCAAAGAGAAGTTAAACAGATGACAAAAAATGTCAGAATTGTAAGAAGCCCCACTTTGTAGAGTAATAAAGGAGGAAGCAGCATTTCCATGCTACCTTATCCAACTCCAAAGGGGTACTATAAACAGAGAATTAAATACTACCTCTTTTCAACTCTAGACTACAAACCCTATTTGCTTCCTGAAGACAGGCATAGAAGCCACCTTAAAAAATTTCTTCATCTCTTAATTTCAAAACTGTAATTCAAAACTGCTGGATAGTTGTATGGAATACTGCTGTAATCAAAATATCAACATCAAGAGCAGGATCACAGTAAAAGCCACACCTTCAGCAACAACAGCTCAATGAAAACAAATGATTGTTACTACTGTTTCAAAATGGTATGCAGATGTGTTTCCAATCACTTTCAGAAGTCCCAAACCTTTCTAACGAAAACTAAGGAGAAGCAACTTTTTATCCTCACTCCCTCATATTGGGCACCCATAGGGGAACAGAGAGAAACTGCCACATATTCAAAAAAGGAATCGAGTGTACAAGGACAAATGTGTCCCTTCCACTCAAATACATAGCAACTGTATGTTTTTTCACTCTGTTGTGTGTCAAGAACTTAAATGGAAAGGGATTCACTCCAAGGTAACTGAGCAGGCCAGTAACATTAAATTAATATGAATGCCGACCTATTTGACTCACTAGTGGTAAGGGGGCAAACAATCTATTCCTACTTCTCTTCAGGCAGTCCTTGAGCTGGTATAAAGATAGAGAAGCCAAGAATGAGGCTCTAAATTGATTTCAAATACTTTTTCTTGCCACTTCAGGTTGAAACAGGCAAACCCTTTGCCTCAGTGTTCTGAATACTGCTTTCTAAACTCAATACAAGTCTCAAATTCCTGATCACAACTTTAAAAAGGAACTGGGTGAGGGGAAAGTAATTTAGGCTTTTTTTTTCCTTCTTCCTTCCGTTCAGATGGTATGTTGCAACAAGTTGTATGACATGAACAGAAATGGTTCCTAAACAGCAGAAGAAACAAATGAAGTACAAAAAAACCACACTGAACCACTCCTCCCCTAATCTCTGCTGCAGCATTTAGTAGGCTTCCAGTCAGTTGAATTTTTATGTTCAGAGGGCTACACATCTAAGAGGCAATGACAAAGTAGGGAGTGGAGAGCAGACTTTGCCAGAAGAGGAAGAACAGAGTTGTAAAATTTAATTCCTCTCAAGCTAAATTATGTAATTATCATACAAGTAATATTCCTAAAATCTGTGGCAACATAATTTAGGGCTTGACAATTAAAATCCATCGCATTTAAAATAAAAAAATTAGAAACAAAATAAGACACAAGCCAAACATTTAAACTGATAAATTTGCCAATATACTTCATATAGCATAAACACAAAAATAAATTCCTACCTGGATGTACTTCTTACTGCAGCATCTCTGCTTTCATGCACAGCCTCCCCATTTTGCTGAACTTCTACTGAACAGTAAGAAACAAATTCAACAGAAATACTCTATTATGTCTATTTGAAACCTTAATCAAAATATTACCATCTGATTTAATTATTTTAACTTACTGGTTGCTGATGAACTGAGATTTGTAAGAGATTCTTGTTCAACAACCAAACCATCTAGCACAACTGTCAGTTCACCTGTTTGCACCATGCCACTCTTGTTTTCCAAAGAGAGTTTCAACTGTTCTTTCACCTTCTCCACTAAAAATGGAGTTGGGGTGGATAGGGGGAGAGAAGAAGGGATAAAAGGTTAATTCTAAAAAAAATCAAGAGAGATTTTCAACACAAAAATGAGATACATGTATTTAGTTGTACAAAACTGAACATGAGAGATATTCAGATGATTCAAATCAACCTAGAAATCATTAAGGAGCTGTGTAGATTTCTATCTGCTGTGGGTAAAAGCACAGTTTGTTGTAAAAATAAATTGGTCATTTATAGAGTATATTCTATAGGTATGCTATAGGATCCACATGGTTTCAGTACTTTATTATTAATGATTTCCCAGGTTTGCTGTTTCCACTGAGCCCTTTTGTAATTACGCACTACTTATATAACATGAGACAGCTTAAAGTCAAACAACTTCTGAACTACACATCCAAATTTTGCAAATGACTGGGAACCTCAGTCTACAACCAGACCTTATGTTCATTTCTCATACCACCTTCCAAAACTAATTCTAAGAGACCACTGAAAAGAACATCACTTTGAGGAAGAAATAAATGCAAGGACTGCATAGATTTCTTCCTCAGTTTTTAGAATTATTTTTAGTAAATCCTTACTAGCGTTTTCATAGATCCCAACTCCAAGGATTAAACAGTAATAGAGGAGATAACTCAAGTAATCAAAAATTAAATCAGAAACTATCTTTACCAAAAGAAACTTTGAGATATACAAAAAAACGTGTACATGGTGCAGTTAAAGAATTCAGTATGACTGATAAGCAATGCATATATTTGTAGAGACATATATATAATCCAGATGTAAAACATGCTGTGGATGCTGCATAATTCTCTCTAAATCAACTATTACTAGTACAGCAGTTAAAGCTACATGTCATAAATCCAAACACTGTCAGCTATGAGTTCACATTAATCAGGTTAAAATGGTTAAGGCCTTTTAATATTTGCGGTCTCAGATTAAAAGATTAATCTTTCAAGATCTACCACCATATTTCACTCCATATGATAGCATTCCAAGTTAAAGTTAAAGCTTACTGTGCACTTCCATGTATTAAACTAGCATTTCCTTTTTTTCTTTTTCATTCTTAACATATATCATAAATGAACAATAAACATGAAAACAGGGAAGGCTACCATAAGCCACTGCCAGATACCCTGTAAGCTGTTACTTTAAAGAGCAGGTTCAACAATGTAGTTGGGCAGCAGTTACCAGCAGACACCCACTGCTATATTACAATGGATTTCAAAGTACTTCAAATGCTGGAGCAAGCACAAAGCTCCCAAATCTACAGAATTAATGATTTTGCAATCTGCATTTTGCAAAAATGGTACTACCTGAAAGAACAAAGAAACTAGCCTACCACTGAGTTGTTAAATTAACATATTTCTAACTCATCATTTCTGCAAAGGGTGATGGGTTTAGCTTCTGCTATTTTAACAGGTTATCCCTCCAACCCAGATCAACAGTTGGCTGTGGTCTAACTGAGCTGGCAAGAAAGCTGGGAGGGGTGGGGGCAGCAATTCAATACTGGTGGTGGTTAGTGGGAGAAAGTAACAGCGCTAATTCTAAAGTTTCTGCATTTAAAGAACTTCCCCTTTACATTTTCTCCAGTGAAGAGCCTTTCAGTGCTGTACTTTAGATGAGGTATCAATAACTGAGTGACTGAAAGATAACAATCAGATTATTCTACCACTGAATTACTGGATAATCTAATGTATATCAAACTGCTGACTTGCCCAAATCAGAAACACTGTACATAAATTACTTTGGTGCAATGTATGGCTAAGTTGGTCAATCATCCCTGGAAAGAATTTGCCAAGTTGTTGGATCCTACATCCTCTGGATCTCAGTAATAAAAAACAAACTATTTTTTTTTCTATCATTATTGCAAGCCAGTTTCTTCTGATACACTTTTTTTAATTCAAAAAAGAAGCAATTTTCCTGCTTAATTATGGAATCTTGGGCAGAAACTTTATAATACTGCTAAAAAAAAACCCACCTGATTTTGGATTCTGTTTCAATTTTCTGTAAGAATCAGAAAAATGAAGGGTTTTTTCAGTTCTCCTTTTCCCCCACCTCCCCAAACAGAGCTCTTAGGTTTGTATATCTAACTTGCGAGAAAGGTTAGAGATTGTTTTAGCTGGAATTCTACTGCCACTCTGGAGTGGAATTTAAAGTGTGGATTCACCATCTTCTTGTACTAATGAAAAAAAGTTTAAAAAGCAAATTAGATAAAGATGACCTGTTTTAATTCTATTAAAGACAGTTAAAATTAGAAGTTACATAGAACACAACAACCTCTCATGTACTACAAGGAAGTTCTCAATTGTTTCACATTAATCAGTGGTTCTTGCTGCTCTCTGAGCAGTGAAATTATGAGGGAAAGATATACAACCTTTCTATTAGTGATTCCAGAGAAATGAAAACATGAAAAATCAGATAGATGGCTTTTCTGAAAGTTTAGACTTTTTTTTTTACCAAGTCTAAAACAGATCTTCTAGCAAAATAGTTACTAGTTTGCCACAAAACATTGTATTTAATCACTTCCACTTTTACTTGATTAACTCATACCCTATTGTTTGTTTCAAAATTATTATATCCCATTGTTACATTTAAATTGCTTTAGATGGCACAGACATCTCTAGAAGAGACAAGTAAAGACATCAACTGAAAGTCAGTTGTAATTACATGTACAGTTAGTAGTCTGGTTGACAGTTTGATATATAATTAGTAATAATAATTCTACTTTACTCAAAATATCCTTCATGATAACTTACATTTTCTATTGTGTATTTCCAAAGCTTGTCTCAAGTCTACTGTGGCTCTTCCTAATAAAGCATCTGCTTTTAAAGTGTGATGGCTCCACACTCTAAATTCCAGCGTAGTCTGTGGAGTTACATTCCTGCATATAAAATACATTTTTTAAGAGATATATACAGATTTTAAAGTATTTGTTCTTGTTACTAGGAGTATTTGAACTTAATTCACTTTCTCATATTTATTGTATTTCTTCATACTAATTAACTGAAAGAAGTTTTTGTACTGCAAGGGGAAATTTTTAACTAAGAACTGCAAACACTATGATATTTATACGTAAGATCACACTTAAAGTGCATTACTATGATAACATAAGGAATTTGAGGAGTATCAGAATAACCCACACTCAGCTCAAGTCTCAGTTATATAAAACATATCTTACTTTATGAAAGACATATTTTCCCAATTCCTCACTATTCCAGAATTCCAACCAAACAGTCACATTATTAAATGTGAACAAAAAGGTGGTAAGTATACTTGTCTGTCACTAGAAAGAAAAATACTATTTAAAAAAAAAGGAAAAAGCAACCAATCAGCTACTTGCAAGCAAGAAGAACTCACTTAATAGGTGTCAGCGTGCCATGAAAATATTTATAAAACATTACTTGTGAATCCACAAATATATATAAAACCATAATGTATACTCACAGAAATCAGAGGGGAAAATATCAAATGATGTAGCTAAAGTAAAAATTGGAGGGAAGCAGAAAGGTAAAGTACCCAATTACTGTAATATTATGATAACCTTTGGCAGTGATCTCTCCCCTGCTCAAGAAGGAAAACAGGAAGCTATGCTAGGACCTAGAGAGCAAGTTTAGTAGTACAGGTTCTAGTACTGCAAGAGTGCTCCTGGCTGTGAAAAATGGAGTAGAATCACTGCAGTGCAAAAAGTCAAAGGTCACATATCCATCATTACTGAATATAGACAGTTATGTCAGCATTGATGAAAACAATACTACAGACAACCCCCACCATCCCAACAATCGGGCTAGCTTTATAGTCACTTGAACATGTTGGACAACGTGCACCATTTTTGCTGAAACCCCTGAGAAAATTTATTTTTGCATTTTGATTAGGCTGCCTTCTAATGGAAGTCTTACTAAAAGACCAGCTCAACAAAGAAATGGGGAAAAAAAACAACAAAAAAACACCTACACATAGAGAATATATTGCTGGTGCTCATTCAGACTCATGGAAGACAGGGTAATTTGGTAAGCCAGAAAATCCACTTATCGTCAGACTGGGCAACTAAAACAACAACATCATTCCAATAGCCAGAGGACAAGGGGGCCAGAACACCTTATATACATAAGGGTAAGATCCTAAGGAATACTGATGATGGAACGAGTCTGTTTCACTGCAGTGTGCATGCCAGATTACCTCGTTTCTACCGGCTCACCAAATCCTGACAAACCGAATCTGCCACCTCAACAGAAACTCTGGTCTCTGTGAATATACTGATAGCTCTGCACTTGAACTAGTAATAACTCCTGAAATCATCATCAGGTCCAAGACTATATTATTCTCTTTTGCAACACTGCAAAGGGCTAATAAACTCTACTGAATCTGAAACATTCAGAAACATTGCACAGGAACACTCGCTTCATTCAGCCCAAATTTGTAGTTAATAAATATGTGTTCCCAGGCAAACACTTCCCCAAAGCTAAGTATGTTGTAGCACTCCCCACGCTCCGGCACTGTTAGTTATAGGAACCTGGCGTGGCACTAACAAAGCTGGCTACTGCACAGACAAGTCAGGTGCTGTAAGATGTACTGGCCCATGCTCAATTCCACTTGCTAGTAACTGCCGTTTCCAGACACAAATTGGAAGCAGTACAATCTTGCTTGTATAATAATGCACTCTAGCCAACTGCACGGTACAAGATTGCTAGTTCTTCATAGAGTCATGTTTAGGTATATTTACACCTGTAGCACAGTTAAACCAAATTAAATCACAAAAAGATTAAAAAGGTCAAACATTATGATAAATTGCAAGGTCACTTTGCAGTAAACTGCTTTCATGTTTGTATCCCTTCATTAGGAAATTTAAAGGAAGAAGTGACCTTCCTCAGAACTACTACTTATCCAGCTGAGATTTTTTTTTCCTTTTAAAGTTGAGAATGACATGGTTACAATTACTAACAACTTCTATAGAGGAATCAAACTTGAACGGTCCACAGTGCTAATAAATATCAAGAGTATACCACGTATAGCGACTGTATGCAAGGAACACTCTCCGTACAAAAAAATATTCTCAAAACATTGTAAGAATTCAGAAAAAAAATTTCATTTCAAATAAATATTATCTTATGTCTGTATTTAGTCATCAACGGCCAGAAAAAACAATGTAGGCAGCCAAGCTTAGTAAATATTTGCCTGCAATGTCTCCCTAATAAATAGTATTAAAAAACTGAAAAATCTACTTACACTGTCAGCTGCTCATCCCACTTTGGATTTGAAGAACTACTTGATTTTGCTGTTTTCTTAATTTCTCCATCTGCAGTTAATTCTGTGTAGAAAGTTGTTCCAAACCAATTCTTTTTCCGTTTCAGTTTAGCACTAGAAACTAATAAAATACATTGTTTTATCTATAACAGCATACTGTTGCTGAAAAACAGAAAATATACTGCCTACACAATGTATGAAACACAGCATGGCAATGTTATTCCTCATCCTTTCTACTTCTCCTGAATATAAAGAGGTCAATGCTAAAACGGTAGCTTTTATTTTCAAAAGCTACTTTGTCAAGACAGTTGAACACAATTGTAGCATATTCTCTTCACCACATACGGGCAGGACGGGTTGGAGAGACAGCACAATTATTTTAGGGACAAACACTGAAAATCATGTGGGTTCTTTTGTTTATTTTCTCATTGTTCTTCCTACTCTTCCCTTAACTGAAAAATACCCAAGTATGATACATTTGAGAGATTATCAGGCAAGCTTTTTTTTTTTTTTTTAATTGTGTGTAGTTATGAAAGCACATGCAGTTCAGGCCTATTTCAAAGTGTCCCTTTACAGCAAAGCCTGTATACAGAGCTAAATTTCCTTCCTGATATTACCTGTGTGGTTAATCTGCGGTTTAACACATCAGTTTGTTAAAAGTAAGAAAACAGCTCTTGAATTTCCCCTAAACAGCTTTGCAGATGAACTTTAAAGTTTCAGCCAAATATTCAACAATTAAGAAATAGCAAATGACTGAAGAAGCTATCTTTTACCTCCGAATCACTGATGAGGTCCTCAGTGCTCCTGAACATAAATCTGTTCTCTCACTTCCTTGCTCAGCTGAGGAAGGCACTATAAAATCCAGCAGCAGCCTAACTGCCAACATTTTAAATTCTATTTCAGGCAGATGTTGCCTTCAGAAGACCACATCAACGGACTCACAGCTGTACCTACCTGCTGGCTATGCCTTCTCTCTCTCATTCCTTCCATACTTCAGCATGATTCTCTTTCCCTTCACTTTCAAACTATAGCAAAGCTGAGTATTTTCAGCCACTTCACATAATCCTGCCCTGTTACTTTTCTGTATGGTACTTGCTAATGCAAAAATAAGTGGAAGTTAACTAAACTGTCTGAAAGGCAGACAAAAAAGGTCTGTCATGTATTTCTGGATTACAGTATTCTGAGACATATACAGTAGTTACTTAAAAGTTAGTGGGATGCAACTGTCCAAGATTCTAAAGACATTAACCATGGACTTTTACTTAATTTCAGTTAAAAGGTGCACACTTAACTCCCTCACATTTGAAAAGTCCAGTCTAAGTCATGTGTCCCATGTCATAAAAGGGAACTGCAGCCTTGGTAACAATGAAATATTACAAGCAGAAGTCTAAACACATAATTTCACATGTCATATTTTTTCATCTGAAATCGTGATATATTTTTAACCTTTAACAACCTCTGGTTCTTCCACATTTTTTTCCTCCATATTTTGCTTTCTAAAAGCAACTGCAACATTTGATAAAACATAGGTATTTAGTCATAATATTCAAGCTTCCTTTTAGTTTCCCCCCCCTTTTATCTGATTATGGTTTAGGTCATTAGGTTTTGAGTCCCCAAACATGAAAGGAGATCATTATCATTTTTTTTGTTAGGACTTTTTTAAAAAAAATTAGGACTAAGTAATACCAGCAAAAGACTTCAAAAAGAACTAACAAGACAAGATAGCTTGGCAAAGTATATTTGAAAAAATACTGATGGCAAAACTTGTTGGCAACATGCTGTAACTGTCTAAATCCAAACAAGTCACTCACTGCTTCATATGAATTTCCTTGTCTACAAAATGTGTATATGCTAGTTGCTGCCTTTATAAAAGTGCTTTTTCAGTATAGTGCCTGAAATGTAAGTCTAGATTCTAAAGCAGCATAAACTCATCTCAGCATAACCCAGTGCAGGTCAGCAGTACTACAGTCCCACACTCCCCTGTCTCCCATTTCTTTCCCTGTATTGCCACCAGCATTCCTCTGATCTTGCAATAAACACTGGTTAGAGAACTAAACCTTCAAAAAACTAATCCTAAAAATTGCACAAATTTCTTCCCACTTTGATCCTTGAACCAGATCTCTTGAAGTCAACAGAAGCTCCAGTGCAACAAAAATACAAGACTACTTAAGTAAGGAGCAGCACAGTACAGGATATCAAGATGATAATTTCTGCATACACAGATCTGAAGTTACAGGTCATTTGCATAACTCAGTTTGCTACAGTTACACATATTCAATCTACAGGTGGCTTCATCAATGCTGTTAGTTATTGCCAGTTTTGATGATTCATCACTTAGCAAGTTATGCAATCCTTAAACTGGGTTAATCAGTTTTAAGGTTCCTCTCTTATCAAATTAGATAAAATATCCATTTTGGGGACTCTGCAACGATGTATTTCTTCCCAGATAACCTGGTCATCTTTAGACCATCCAGCATGATATATCTTTCTTGAGTTGCAGCTTTTTCTAAGACATGGTATCTTACTCATATGTTTACCAAATTTTGTTCAAGATAGCCTTAATATATTCTTCGTCATGCATTCATTCTTACAGTGTTCCCAGATTTCACAAGATCCCTGGAAAGTGCAAGTTATTTATCAATTGTAAAATAATACTTACATTCACACACATATATTTATGTGTATATATATTTATGCACAGCATCTAACTACTTGCTGGTAACATTACCACTTTTAGATACTATAACACTGTCATAATTAGCTATCAAACTTGTTTACCTCCATGCATTTTGCTTATCTTTGGACTACAAGTCTTTGTTCTGCTCTGCCATTCCACAGAAAGAGCAACTAAGACTGACACCAGTTGTCACATCCCTGACCAGTTCTTATCCATGAGTAGCAAAATGCATAACATCTGTTCAACATCTACTGAATATGTCCCCAACACAATCAGAAATTTCCAGAATTGCTTGTAGCCCACTGTGTTTCCCTTCCAGCAGACATTGAGATTGCTGAATTCTGCCTCAAATTATGCAAAAAGAAAAATGTGAACAGTGACGAGATGCAACACAGTAAATTCCAATTGGATAGAAGGAAAAACACTTTCACAGTGATGTGGTTTACCACTAGAACAAGCTGCCCAGGTAAGAAGGTAATCTACAACATTTGAGATACTGAAAATTCAACTGGACAATACCCTGAGCGACCTGATTCAACTTCAAAGGTAGCCTGCCTTCAGCAGAAAAGCAGACTAGGGAATCCCCATAGATCCCTTCCAACCTAAATTATTCCATACAGATGCGTAATCCAACCTGCTGCACCAAGGTTAATACAGAATACCTGTACTATTCTCAACAGATGTTTACCTGATATAGGTTATCAAAGACAATCTTTTGACGGGCTAGCAGATTTTGCGATCTCCAGTCCTTCTCCAACTCCACTATAACACTGTACCCATTTTCAGCTTGGACTTCATTACAACTGCCGATCTTTTTTGTAGAATTTCAGTAATATGCGTTCCCTCTATAGAATTTGTGCCGATAATTATTTATTCCCAAGGAAAATTCCTTACATTTGTCCCTACTGTTGTACTCAATCTTTTTTTTTCTAATTTGAAGAGATCATTAAACCCTGTCATCCAACTCACTGTATAACCTCTACGTAGCTTCAATTCATCTACATATATTCTAGTCATATTCTTAACTTTAACATTCCAGGTATTAATTAAAATATTAACTATACTGATCCATTTTCTACACTCATTTCAAAGACTGCTTTTATGAATACGTACGTTTTCCTGTAAAAACCACCACAATACAAACCACTACTTGCCTGTTACTTGCATCTGTAATCTTCCATTGTGGTTGTTACTTGTATCAGGTCTTGGTGAGGCTGTGGCCATGTCAGAGGTTTAGGCTTTAGCCTAAAAAAAAAAAAAACCACACAGGTAGCTTATTAAAAGGTACTTATCTCTGCATGTCAGTTCCAACTATTAACTAAAATGCTCAACTAATCAGCAAGTTACCAAATGTTACTTTGGTATGGCAGAATGCATTATTTTCAGAACACTAGTTAAAAAAATAATTACTTTTGAAATTTGTTCCACGTTACCTTCAAGGATGCCAAGACATTTCAGTAATACATACATTTACATAGTTTAGAACAACTGTGTAAGGCAAGAAAAAAAATTCAGCTGTGATATGTCAGTATTCCTATCTCCAGAAGGTACGCTTATTGTCTGATTTCAGATGAGCTAAGCACCAACAACTTCAAATGAACAAAACATCCAAAACATTTACATGCTTGAAAATCAAGCCATCCCCAGAAAATACACTCAAGCAATAACTTGATTCAGACAACAAACATTTGAATTCTATCCCTAGATTTGCAATCAGCTTTCTATACCACTGTTGTCCATCCACAAATCACTTCCCACACCTATTGAGACAGTAAGCACTTTACAAGGACCACCCCATCTCATCATTCCATGACTAAAATTGTGTGGCTCTGATCTCATCTGGGGCACCCCAGCACTTGAAGGACGCGCAGACAACATCACTCCTGTCCTCCTGAATTACTACACCTGAAACAAAGCTGGAAGTAAAATATTCTCTAGCAGACAACTATTTTTCATGAGAAAAGAATACATACATTTAAAGTACACTTTCCATGACCTGGATGAACTTCCATATAATTATTTCTGTGAACATTAATTGGTATGATAATAATATGGGAACAGTTGTCACCAAACCTTTTTGATCATGCACCTCTATGAGTAAAAGATTTTTGAGCATACACCCCCTAATATGTGTATATTTAGAAATTATATATAGGTACTACTATATTTTGTACATTATAAAACATATAAAAATATAAATTAAAAAGGATGAGCTGAAGATGAAATAAACAGTATTTTAAATTATTTTTTATTATTAAAGGTACCAAAAATATCTTTTTGCTCTCACTAGAAAGATTAATTTTTTCTTTGTGAGAGCCACGTGACTAAATATGCTTCATCATTTTTAAAATGCTGGCTTAACACTTTGTAATACAGTCATCTGAAGGTCCAGTTCTAAATTCAGTTTGTCTCAGTACTTTGTTTTAATGGCTGTCATAGCTGGAAAAGACAATTAACAATGATATGTACATCAAAATGAAAGTACATCGCTGGCTGGACTTATTAAATCATGACACTTACTTTTCATTCTCACCCACTATAAAATTTTTTCTTGAAATCTGGCCAGTAAATTTCCATCTTCCTGATATCAATCAGTTGCTATTGCAAACTAATGGAAGATCATGCATTTTGATATTTTTAACAAATGGTTCAAAACCCCCTGAAACTCTTCAATTGGAAGATTTTGAAACAGGTGAGGAAATTCTGTTACGTATTTTAAGTGTACAGATATGAGAGTTTTTGTGGGTGACACACACCTTTTCTGGCAAAAAAATCACATAAAATATCCAGTTTCAAAATGCTCTATCCATAGCACGAGTTTCTTTCAAAAAGCAGTCACCTTTTTGCTCATTGGTATCACCTTCACCTTGAACGATGGATACATTAAGTGTCTTTTTTTTTAGAAAAAAATACCTGTTAGCATACTGATGACAACCACTTGTCATCACAGACCACATAAACAAATTCAGAACACTCGTCTTTTTGTGAAAGAATAACACATAATTAATCTTTAACTTTTACAACTCTTCTAAGCACTTTCCCACGACAACCACTGAACCTCTGCATGCTACAAAAGATTTTCCTGGTCACTCTCTATGTCATTACAAATTATAAAGATTCTACTATTTAAAGGCCCTGTTTTTATATAATTAACCACAATGATGACATCTTGCAGCACTTTGTGCTTCAACTTCCTTGTTGTTTGCCTATGCATGATGCAGTGAATGAATCCTATGTGTGGTGCTCTCCTTGTAACTTTACCCTAGAATCCTTTTCACTTCAAAGCAGCCACTCCATCAGCAGTTACATTTGCAGTTTTTCCATTTAAAAAAAAAAAAAATGCCGTTATTAAAGAAGTTATTTACTGTTAAGAATGTATCTTCTCTAGTACATCTTTCCTTAGTGACTTAGTTCCTTGTGTATTTCATTATCAACACAGAACCTAGCAACTACCATAAGCTGAGCCACATTACAAACATCTATACTTTCATCCAACTGTATAGCAAGCCTCAAGCCTCCCACACTGTGTAAATTGTTCTAATATTTATTTCCTCAGATCTTTGGCAATCTTTTCTAGACATCTTCCAACAGTATCTGCTGACAAAGGAATGCACGTCAGTTTGTCACCGTATTGTTTTCCATGTATTATTTCAGACATTCTTACTACAGCAGGAAGATCAAGTGTTTCCCCAACAGTATGTGGCTTCTATGTCTTTTGCTATTGCGAAACCTCAAAAGAGGCTTCTAAAGATCCATCATTAAGTTAGTGATATCTTCAAGTACTGGACTGAGTATTACAGGACTTTAAACGTTGCTGAAAAAATCCCGGAGGTTTGTCTTCATGTTCTGGATGCTTGGTTTTTAAATGCCTTGCTAATTGTGCTGGATTCATACTATCATTAGCTGGTATCTCAAGGTACAATATCCTCTTAGGGTGAGGTTCATCATTAATTCTAGTGGATGCACATCCATATTTCAAACTGCCTTCTTGATAAACTCAAATTTTTTTGGCCAACATTGTCAGGTCTAATTGCCATTGTTTTTACCTTATATTGCAGCTGGCTAGGAGCTCATGCTAGGAGTAGGAGAAGCGTCAGCTCTGCCATGTTCTTATTGTTCATTTGTGTTCACATTATTAGTATTCTCTTCAATTTGTGGTCTCTTTGCAGGAATTTTTTTAAGGTACTTGCCCATTTTATGAGAGTTAATTTAGTTAAAACTAGATAATATAACCCATAAATCCCCCTAACTGGGCACATGTAAACTGTATACATTGCAATATACTGAAAGTGAAAGAACAAGTGAAGGTCCTACTGTGACCCCTCCACACTCTGGAATACTAAGCCTGCCCTCAGGACACCTCACAAACCTCAGGACACCAAACAAATACGTGACACAGGACCATCTCATATACGGACCAAGTGAGGGTGCCAGTGTCAATATGAGGTTGATTTCTTTCTTATTTTTCAGATAAAATACAAGTCCTAATATTTTCTTCCTGCACCTCAATGGATGGTCTTGTACACCTCACTTTGGAGGCCACTGACATGGAAGACATCAAAGGAGCAACACATGCAATCAATTCTGTGGCAAGTAAAGTCAAATTCTTCACAAGAAACCAAGATCTGCAATCTAGTTCTAATCATACATTAAAATTATTGTAGGCACACTTTTGTAACTGACAAATTACAATTATTTTTACTAGGCTTTTTTTTCCTCCTACTATTCAACCTGCATAAATCTAAAATGCTAGGGGGTTTATTTGTTTTTATTTGGTTAGTTGGGTTTTGTGGATTTTTTAAACTCTACTGGTAGCATGCACAAAGCAAAATAAATACAGAAACATAGAAATAAACTGTGTCAAAGTCCTCAGGTAGACAGTACATTGCCTAATCTCCTCAGGTTTTCAGTGCCAATTTACCTGCAAGGCATACCACCTGCCCTACCCTGAGTTTCTGGCTCTGCTTCCTACTAAGCTGCTAACTGCATTTGCCAACCCCGTTTGTCAAGCTCCTGATAACAGGGAAGCAAGAATTCACTATACTTCGCTTTGCATCCTTCCCCTTCAAGGAAAAAAATGACCATGATGCCTGGGAAAAATTACTAGAATGCCAGGGACATCCGAACAGGATGGAAATGAAACAAAGTTAGGCTTGGGGTTGGCTGAGGGGCTGTATGTTTCTGCAATAACTACATGACTGCCTCCCACATCAACAGTGCCCCGATGTTCTGTTTCTGCCCCTGTAAAATGAACATCCTTCTATAACAGAAGTCTATCTTATATTCTTGCCAATATGGTACGCCAAGGTACATTTACACAGCAAGGATTACAGTTTCAAATTTTTAGTATGTTGTAAGCAAAATACTGCATTAACATGTATGTCAAATAGTACTTACAAAAACAAACTAAAAAATGTGGAAGTGCAAAAAAAGCTTTTAAATAAACATAGCTTTTTATCAACAATACACAAAGAAAGTGTTATGTCATATTTCATATTCATAAGGGTTTTACTGACACAGCAAATCAGTTGAACCGACTGATTCTGGTCTCATCGTGTTCCAAAGATTCCAAAGCTGCAGTCCTCCCACCCTTGTTTAACTGGTTAGGAATGAGGAACTGGTTAGGAATTAAGGGGGAAGGAAGCATTAAATTTTCTCCGAGTCAAGAGAAGGAAACTAATCAATTGGTTTTTCCAGTAATGTTTTTTCAGGAATATGTAAATAAAAATTATTTAAGGCTTCAGTCACCAGTTATTTTCATCCCTAATTATCCAAACTCCGCTACCGACATTTTTAAATGAAGTTAACAGGTTATTGTTCAATCAGCTGTGATGCAGGTTGGTTGTCCCGGTAGAAGAGAGAGCCTGCTCACATCATGGTGTTTGCAATTTTCATTCAAGATCCAAAAAACTACTCTTACAGTATTACTGAAAAAACAAACAAAAAACCAAAAGTCTTCACTGCCCGATGCACGCTGGGTCACAACTCACTCCCAGTCAAACATATCTTTCTTCTGGATAAACAAAGCCTTCAAAAAGAAAAGTTGGCCAAGTTACATTGTACAAAATGAAGGATCTTATCTAGAGCTTTGGACACCTATTATTCCCTAAAAGCTGGTAAGGATACATGATAAATGTTGCTGCACAATCGAAGAAGAGAAGCATGATCCAAAACACAGCCCTTCAGCCTTTCATAGGAAAACTGCTACCATGATGCAGCCGTAGGGGAGAGCGATGGGACACAGGATGACAACCCTATTTATCACATGAATTGTTTGCAGTAGTGATAAAAACAGTGTTAGTGACATTGTGTAAGGTACTAGTACCAATTGTCATACTCAAGGAAAGGACAGGACATGAACAGCACTACTGGGAGAATAAAGACAATGCAAGAGTAAATAAAGACTGGAAGTAAATCTGCTCATCATCTATAAATATATCAGAAACATGCAGAAAACAAAAATAAAGGCTACTGAATTAAAAGAATAGTGTTGACACAAATGTTTCCAAAAATCTCATGTTTCTGGGGGGCAAGGTTGCAGCAGAGACAGCAAGCACATACTGTATGAAACTAAGCAGGGACAGTAAAAAAGTCACATAGCAGAGGGACTGACAGACTTGTACTAGGTTGAGATTATACCATCACTCTCCTGCCTCATTAGAAGCACAAATTTTCATAAGCTGAGAAAGATTTTTAAAAGTTCTACAACTAGAAATTATTCAAATACTGAAAAACCGGAAGTTTCAAGGACTAGCAGCCTCTGCCTTCATGAGCCAAAGAAACTATATCTGCATGGCCAAAACTAACCAAAATTTCAACTAAACAAGTTTTCCGATCTTGGTGAAGGAAGGGATGGGATGGCAATTACAGGAAGTGAAGTGATGATATGCATTTGGAGGATTGAGTCGTTTTCAGAACAAAGGATAACATCAAAAGCAAAATACCAGTACTTCTTAACCTAATTTGTAAGAAAGCCTATATGAGAAATAAAAATGGGTGGTGAAGAAGCACTGGAAGATGGGGTTTTTTTAAAAATAAATAATTTTTTAAAGTTTTATTTCAAATAATGCAAGTCCTAACCATTTATGGGCAAGGGAACACTATGTCCTACAGGCACTATTTACTGCTTTCTTGCATCATGCACAACTTCTTTTTTTCCTCAGCCCTAAATCCCTTTTTCTTGTTACTCAAAATAAATACCCAGTTTGGCTACTGAATATGTTGATTAAGGGTTAAAATCGTTGAAGTTATCTCTACATAATCTTAAAAAGAGGATTACATACAACAGTGTAGGAGTCACCATCCTTATAGTTATAATCTTCCTGAAAATCAGAGGATTAATTCTCACAGGGCTATAGTCACCCCACATTTCCAAATATGAACTTGCTACACCTCTTTATTCAAGTTCTAGATTAACCTTAATTGGTCTAAAGGATGTGAAGCTTTACTTTCAGAACTGTTTCACTGACACATACAACACCCCCTCCTCTAAATTTCTGGACACCAAAAATGAATTAAGAGAGAGTCTTGAGAGCCACATAAAGATCATAGTTATCACAATGCTTCTGTCTAAACCATCCTCCTCATACAAAACCATTACATCAACTGGAAAAGTACAATCTATTTATTAACCCCGTAACAGATTTTTTAGAAATTAATATTACTTCAATTATATAATTATTTTGGGTAACTACAGATCAATTAAGACCCTAGCAAAACCACAGAATGGCTGACATATTAGACTATTAAAAAAATTAAGGGATCATTTCGTAATCCATGTGAATCAACAGTTTCATGGAAGACAGTCTAGTTAACAATAACAACATTTATAAATTTACACTTCTGTGAAGAATTTTCTCTAAATCTCAAAATGCTATTTAAACATCAGAACTAAAATAACCACACTAGTGGATATTTCATTAATTTATTTTTCAGTCTTTAGTAGATGATTTACTTATTCACGAAATTTAAGCAGATACATTTTAAATTACATTACCCATTTGGTAATGAATGCACCTGGTTGAGATTTACTACTGTGCTACATTGAAACAAATGATGGCATTTCTTGTGAAGTTGAAAGCTAGAAAGTATTGCTGCAGCAGCAAACACATATGTATAAATTGATGCTTTGAATCATTAATTGAAGAGATTTTTCATGAGGAACCAAGAAACTCAGATGGAGAAGAATGCAACAGCCAACACAGAAAGTCCTTTCCTTACTCATATGATACTACAGGAGTCAATCTAGGAATAAAACAAAAAAATATTGTACCAAGTTTGAGACAGTAGGGTCTAATTACTGGTGATACCATTTCACAATGGACGGAAAATCCTACCACACGAAACAGTTAAAATATAGGAAGAATGTTAAATCTGCAGAAACAAGAAGTTACACAGCATGGCTTTTCAGTTTAAATCAGAAAACCTGCAAATCGAGAAAGTATAAAAGGGAGTATTTATCCAAGAAGCATAGTCTTCCCCAGCCCACACCAATTGCCTACAGAAAGTCAACCCACTAAAAAAAAAAAAAATAAAAAATAAAAAAAAAAAAAAAAAGAAAGAGGAAGAAAAAAAAAGAAATAACCCCAACCAAACAGAATCACATAGGCAGGAACTCAGAAGCCATCCATAAAGCTGTGGTAGAGAATTTCACAAGTCGCTATGTCCCTTGGCTGAAACAACTGCAATTTCATCTGATACAAGACAGAAGACTGAACAGAAAATAAATATAATTGTAATTTAAAATTATTTACACTCAATCACAATGTATTTGGGCTTACTGATTGTGCATTAATGACCATGAGTTATTCTCTTGCTAATCTGACATTGTTCCAGAAATAATATAGAAGATGGTGGATAAGGGAAAAGAAAAAATAAACATGAACAAATTACACCATTTGAATGTGCACTCTGAATCAAAAGTCTTCCTGAAGGCCCAAAACCAGAATAAGCAAACTTGAGATCTAGTTGTATAAATGCACCAAGCAAGGAAAAAGTAAGTAGAGCAAAATGCCTAAATATTACTAACCTCCTCACTAACATCTTTAATTCAATTTACTGTTAAGTATAAGTAAGAACTGAGTTGGCTAGGTAAAATCAATATAATGCCATAAATATCATTTTTCCTGTATCTGAGCGTATCTTCCAAACAACAATGGAAATGCAGAAAAATCTTTTCTCAATAGATTATTTTTTTTAACCAAGAAAGCTAATTATTCAAGATTTTTCTCACCCACCCCAATCAAAAAGGTACAAAAGGCTGAAGGAAGAAGTATAGGGTGAGAAAGAAGTAAGTGAACTGAAACTCTAAAACCTACGGCTATTTAACATAATAAATGTGGTTTTGAGCAACTCTGTTTAGTGGAAGGTGTCCCTGCCCATAGCAGGGGGTTGGAACTAGAACATCTTTAAGGTCCCTTCCAACCCAAACCATTCTACGATTCTATGGAATAGCTCTATGGAGAGTCATGGGAAAATAACAATACTGACATTAGTTATTTTTCCTTGTTACAAAGCGTAAACACAGACACAAGAAAGGCCATATAACTTTGACTATAAAGTCCTACAGATAAGAAATCTTTAAATTACTAATAAAAAAAAGTTTCAGGTTCAGATTAACAAACTATCCAACTACATGATCATGCCTTTATCAGTGTTATTTAGTGCTGGATTACCTGAAACTACCACGATACTGTCACAGTTCTATCAGATGCAAAACTGAACAATATGTGCACTACCACAGTATTAGCAACACCAATTTGTGCTCTACACTTCAGACATTCCCTTTCTGATCTCCTGCCTCCACATACACGCACTTTAGTTTTCAAGATTGAATAATTCTGCTGGCAAAACCTCCTTGTTCCTTCAGTGGAAAAAGAGGGCCTGGAGGCAGAACTAGAAATGTGAACTATTTCCTAGTTTCCCAAACACAGTGGAACAGCTGTCTTTTTCCTGAAAGATGCTCACACACAGTTGCTTTGCCGCCCTGTACTGCATGCTTCACCATGGGCAAAGTCTCCCCAGAACATCCCTCCTTCCCACACCTCACACTCCAGAAGATCAGAACGGCTACAGTACTGAGACATTCTGGCCCCTACCGCCTCCTGAAATCACTGATCACTTGTCCAAAGCCTTTAGCAGTGTTGCAACAATTGGCCTTTTTACATTATCAAAGAAAGCCAGTACCATAAAAGCATAAGATAAAAACAAAATAGGTGTTATTAAGTGGTGGTAATACAGAAATAGAAAAATTAGAGATAGTACAGTAGCTTTTAAGATAATACAGTTCCTAAAACAGCACACTAAAGGAGTTATACAATAGTCCAAAATAAAAGAGACAGCTTTTAAAAACAATGAAATTGTTGATATAATAAAGGAAACTTAACTTTCCATTTTTCCTCTTCAATTCTCAGAAGAGGTTTACCTTCAAGGGGAAGGGGGGGCAGAGGAAGAAGGGAGGGGAGGGAAGGGAGTCATGACTCCTCTACAACAAAATCAAAAATTATATGGTTGGAAGCAAGTTTCTTGATGTGAAAATAAGAACAAAGAACAAAAATAAGAGAAGAAAAAAGAACTTTTCTTATCTCAGATGCAAGTAAATTTCACAACTGATTCCCTTCCATCCAGACTCCCAAAATCCAGAATTTTATTCAATACAATTCTGATTTGAAAATCTATTTCACTATTTAACAACAATAAAAATAGCAATGATTCCTAATCTCAGGAGGATCATGAAATTTAGGTGAACACTCTTAAGACCAAGAACCTTTAAATTTACATATATTCCGATCACATCTTTACCAAAGGCACAATATTTTTCTAATTTTGTTAGAGCAAACTGGATGTATGTCTAACTAACTGAATAATAATAAAAAAAAGTTACAGATGTTAACTGTATTCCTTACAGAGAGAATAGGTAATTCTATATTATTATAATAATTAAGGGTATCTCCCTTTGACATTGGGAAACTTTCATCTCAGAAACTTGTTACACACAAATAGAGACCAGATCTGTTTCAGATCTGGAGAAGAATCTGTAGACCCAAAAATGTGTTGGTCTTTATTAAAGTAAGCACAATAGTAAAAGGTCATTTCTACAACACATCTTGCCTAAAGCAACACTAACACAAAAATTCTAAGACTTGACGCTCCCTAAACAGATAGCTTTGGTCATCAACTAAAATTACAATAAAGTTTACACCTAGGCAAAGAGAGAACTTTAAAGTCAAAAGTTTTATTTCCTTGAACACCACAAACCTCTTTGCTACTTTAAGAAGCAATGGAAAGACTACACTTAGCAGCAAAGGATATCCTCTACAACCACCAGTATGGCCATCTGAGAACTACTGAACTTTCTGTGTGATGTTGGTAACAAAATTAATTCATTGTTCTTCATGAAAATTTGACCTGTCCTCTTCCATGTCAGATGTCCTCTTCCTTTTTAAGATCCACTATTACAGGCTAATTCAAGATGTCTGCAATTCTATTCTCCTTTCTGAACAAATATATCATAAACAGGAATATACTGCGAAGTCCAGTAGGTACTTCATTTTAGATGTGATGGACTAGGGATACAGACAGAGTCATTATGTAGGCCAAGGTATTAGCTTTTAGTAATCAGTAATTTATTAATAATTTATTGGTGTATGTGAGGGGGGAAAAAACCCTCCCCTGCGAACAGAGGCTTCCTGCAAAAGGCTATATTCATGAACGTCTTTTGTATTTAATCAAAATACTTGCTGGTTTGATTCCTTTCAATAGGATGCCAGAATTTAAAGTACTCATACATTGTGTTACAACTCTCCTTTTCCTAACTAATTAAAGGTGGTGAAATGGTACCTTGACATGCTGCAGACATTTGAAAGGTTTCCTTCACGTGAGCGCTATGTTATACTCACTCTTAAGGAATCAAATTGTTTTTAACACAAGGACAAATTTTAAGAAAAGGAAAATATTTTTAGTCATACTATTGTTTTAATTATCTCACATTACATGTCGTTCTAGCTAGAAAGGAGTTTAAAAAGTTGTAAATTAACATATTGTAACAGTTACGCAGCCAGTAAGTCCCCCTTAAAATTACTAAAAGTTGCAAAAATGTTAAGAGGGTGGGGTTTTTTAATGTCAAATAGAAAGCCTTGACATTTTTTGATTTATTGGAGTTAAGTAAAAGAATAGAACAAGAACTACAAACTAAAAAAGCATCATTAAGCAGCAGGCCTTGTTTTGTCTCTCTCATACACACATGGAAAGAAACACAGCTCAGTGGCAAAAACCAGTAACCAGTGCTGTGATCTGTGACTCCTGCTAGACATAAGCAAGAAAGGCAAAGTCCAAGTTACACAAACAGCTCTAACCTTTGTTTTCGAATCTGAATGCTTTATTCTGAAGGTCTTAGGTTCTTTCAATTTAACTCAATAGATCTGTTCATACAACACTGAAATGTTACAGGGTTTTTTTCACAGACTAAGTCAATTTCATTGGCTTTTAGTATTCTGCTTTTGCCCCAACACAAGCTGCCAATTCCCAGTCCAACTTCTTTCTTTAACTGTATGAGTTCAATCACTTCCTGTTTTTTTAAAACCCTTATTTTTTGTTGTTTTCACCTTTACTACCCTTAACTTTCAGTCCTATGTATATTTTTGTCTTTTACACCTAAATAATTTAGAATTTCTCTGGGAAATATTTTAATTATCCACCACAGAAGTACACATGGAAGTCATATGTTACAAAATAAAAAATATTTAAGATTGGAATCATGCAACATGCATGTTCACTATCAGTTTTTCTAACCATGTCTTAAAATTATGCCTCATGAAGATGAAAGAACCTGCAACATTACCTAACTTCTGTGACAGTACACTTAAGGAAGGAAAGGTTATTAACTTTAAGAATCCCTTTGTAAACAATTCAAGCTACAGTCCTATACTCAAACTGAAGGCAAAAGATGGCACAATACATATTTGGAACCATAAAACATAGAATGACCTTAATAATTAACTTGGAAATTTGTAAGATGCAGTGAGTAGTACTGAACAGTGTCCTTACCTATGAAATATCGTTTGTAAAAGTATTATAAATAGTAGTTTAAGTCACTGTTTAATAGCTTAGAAAATATTAGAAATGGAAATCAGTTTTTCACTGATTAGTTAAAATAATACAGCAAAAAGCAGTGACTTTACTTCTTATAAGGGAAACACCTGATGGCAGTACTTTTAGGACAGGATTCTAGTAAGACCATCATTTGCTGAGCAACAGGTTATTTTCTGCGGCACCTACTACTGCTTTTAAACATCAGTCAAACAAATATAGACGGACTGAAATGCAGGTCTCCATCCTGAAAAAAAAAAACCAAACCAAATCAAAACACATTACATTCTAGGATATCATTTCTTAAAATGAAAAACTAGCAATCTTAAACTATTTAACAGAATACTTGGCTGCTTATCAAGATGGTAAGATTCCTGCAGATCCCTTTACTACTTACTTCTACTTAACAATAGTTTGTCTAATTCCTTGGGTATTGGAGAGTCTAAAAAGATATATATGTAAAAAACCTCAACTGTATTCCATCAGACTCGTAACCATTAGCTATACAAACTTGAAAGGACAGTATTAAGTGCTGTTCAAAAATCTGTAACCTTAGGACATATTCTATGCCAACAGAGAACACTGGAAGCTTTTTTTAAGTCAGTGCTCCAATGAAAGTGCTCTGAGTACCAGTCATCTCATAAACAACACATTCACTATATATAATCCCAAATCACAGAATCACAGAATACTTGAGGTTAGAAGGGACCTCTGGAGGACATCTGGTCCAACCCCCCTACTCAAGTTTTGCCACCTAGAGCAAGTTGGCCAGGACTGTGTCTAGACAGCTTTTAAATACCTCCAAGAAGGGAGACTCCACAACCTCCCTGGGCAACCTGTGCCAGCGTTCAGTCCCCTTCACAGTGGCAAAGTGCTTCCTGATGTTCAGAGGGAACCTCCTGTGTTTCAGTGTGTGTTCACTGACTCTGGTCCTGACACTGAGCACCACTAGAAAGAGCCT
This sequence comes from Ibycter americanus, assembly GCA_035590275.1. Lineage (NCBI taxonomy): Eukaryota > Metazoa > Chordata > Aves > Falconiformes > Falconidae > Ibycter > Ibycter americanus. The sequence continues at coordinate 33,336,130 of JAVJGI010000040.1, forward strand.
GACCCCAGCCTTTTTGCACCCACTGTTCAGGTATTTATATACATTGATGAGGTCCCCCCCCCAAGTCTTTTCCTGGCTGAACAGTCTCAGCTCTCTCAGCCTTTTCTCAAAGGAGAGATGCTCCAGGCCCCTAATCACCTTCATGACCTTTTGTTGAACTCTCTCCAGTATGTCCATGTCTCTCTTGTACGGAGAAGCCTAGCACTGGGCACAGGGCTCCAGGTGTGAGCCTCTCCAGTGCTGAATAAATAGGAAGGATCACCTCTCTCTGCCTGCTGGCAACTCTTTGTCTAATGCAGCCCAGGACACCATTCACCATCTTTGCCCCCAGGGCACGCTGCTGCCTCATGTTCAACTTGGTGCTCACCAGGACCCCCAGGACTTTTTCTACCAGCAGAATATCTTGCTTCTTCCTGTTAAAACTCTAAAGTACTAGCAAAACCACCTTCAACTAACAATATCGCTCACTCCTTTACCTAGGAGTAGCTTAGAAGCATTCTCAAGAAAAAGGAATTACTTGAGGATGAAAGGACTGAAAAAGGACCCAAAAATGTTAAGCAGTAAATCCAACTTTGATAAAGCAAAGGAGAATAAAGCTATGAGAGAATCCCCATACTTTCTGTTACCATCAACACACTGCAGTAAATCTTCAGACCAGCCAAAACAGTAAGGGACACAGGTAGCATTTCATTTCTCATGTTTTCACCAAGCCCATAGCACATACTGATGAGTATAGATATACCAGTGGCTTCCTCAAGATCTGCTTTGACATTAGTAGAATTTCAGCTTCAGCGGTCTCCTCCTCACGGTCTGCAAGGCCTTGTCAGCAAGGCAAGGCATTATTTCTTCCTGACAACTAACAGCTTCTCCAGAGATACATGACAAATATTTTGTTACTAAGATCCAAGTTGCAACCCTACAACAGACCTACAGAGAACTGAACTAGGAAGCAAACTGTCATTCTTCTTCAATCACAGAACATCCTGAGATGGAAGAGACCCACAATGATCATCAAGTCCAACTCCTGACTCCACAGAGGGCAACCTAAAAGTTAAATGATGTGTCTAACAGCACTGTCTGAACACTTCTTGAACTGGAAGCATTGGTCAGTTCCCAGAGCTATGGTATCACTGTTATTAGCAAGACTTGGTGGAATGAGTCCCATAATTGGAGTGCCGGGATGGAGGGCTGCAGGCTGTTCAGGACAGACAGGCAGAGCAGGTGAGGTGGGGAAGTTGCACTGTATGTAAGGGAGGGTTTGACTGTACAGCCCTTAGTGATGATGTGGTTGAGAGTCTCTGGATGAGGATTAGGGGGATGGAAAACAAAGGAGATGTTGTAGTGGGTGTCTACTACCAATCACCCAGTCAGGATGTAAGCACTGATGAGTTAGTCTATAGGCAATTTGGAGAAATCCCTGGATCTGTAGCACTTGTCCTTACGGGAGATTTCAACATCCCAAATATCAAATCAGAGTACCACACTGCTGTTACAAGCAAGTCTGGGAAATTCTTCAAGTCTGTGAAAGATAACTTCTTGTCACAAGTACTCAGTGAGACAACTAAGATGCTGCTAGGCTTGCTATTTGTGAATAGAAAAGGACACACGGGAGATATGATGGTATGTGGCTGTCTTGGCCACAGTGGTAATGAAATGGTTGAGTTTAAAATTGTCAGTATAATGACAAAAAAGGACAGCAGAGTTGCTACCCTGGACTTCAGGAGAGCAAACTTTAAGCTATTCAGGTAGCTATTTAGCACAGTACCCTGGGAATCTGCTTTTGAGGGCTTAGGAGTCGATGAGTGCTGGTCAGTCATTAAGAACCACTTTTTAAAATCACAGGAGCAGGCAATTCCACTGTGTTGTAAGTCAAGCAAGCAGGGCAGAAGACCAGCTTGGCCAAACATGGAACTTGTCATGGAGCTCAAGATGAAAAATGTATGATCTCTGGAAGTAAGGTCAGTCTTTGCAGGAAGATTACAAAGCCATGGTTCATATATGCAGGGAGAAGACACAAAAGGCCAAAGCTCAATTAGCGTTGAAACTGGCCAGGGTTGTGTCAAATAACAAGAAGGGCTTTTTTAAGTATAGTAATAGCAAGAGGAATTCGTCTAAAGAAAACATTGAAACGACACGTGTTGAAGGTGGTCTTCTAAACTAATAGGGATGAAGAAAAAGCAGAGGCATTCAGTGGGTTTTTTTTGCCTCAGTCTTTGATAATGCTAGTAGACCTTGAGCTGCCTGGTCCCCTGAGTCAGAGGACCATAACTGTAGAAACTGTGACTCTCCATTTGTGGACACTGAAATTGTAAGGGACTAGCTGTATGAGCTGAATGCTCACAAGTCCATGGGTCCTGATGGGATTCATCCCAGAGTACTGAAGAAGCTAGCGGATGTTATAGCAGGACCCCTCTTGATAATCTGCCAAAGGTCTTAGAAGTGTGCGGAGGTCCCTGCTGACTGGAAGCTAGCCAAAGTTATTCCAATCTACAAAAAGGGCATGAGGGAACACCCAGGGAACTACAGACCTGTTGGTCTAACCTCAGTTCCCGGAAAAATTATGGAGATCATACTGGGTACTATCGAAAGACATTCAAATAATAATGCAACCATCAGGCAGAGTCAACAGATTCACAAAGGGAAAATCCTGTTTTACGATAAGGTCACCCACCTCGTGAAGGAAGGGAAAGGCAGTGGATGGTTTTTCTGGATTTGCTCACAGCATCCTTCTGGACAAGCTGTCCAACCGTGACATGAGTGGGTTCACAGTGTGCTGGGTGAAGAACTAACTGAAGGGCAGGGTTCAAAGGCTGGTAGTGAACGGGGCTACATCTTGCTGGCAACCAGTTACCAGTGGTGTTCCTCAGGGTTCAATTCTAGGGCCAGTTCTGTTCAATACTTTTATCAATGATCTGGATGCTGGAGTTGAATGCACCGATAGCAAGTCTGCTGACTGGTAAGTGGAGAGGGAGGTACTGATCTCGTCTCCCTAGTATCCAGTGATAGGATTTGTGGGAATGGTTCAACATTGCATCAGAGGTTCAGACTTGACATTAGGAAGTATTTCTTTACCAACAGGGTGGTCGAACACTGGAACAGGCTTCCTAGAAAGGTGGTCAATGCCCCATGCCTGTCAGTGTGTAAGAGGCATTTGGCCAATGCCCTTAATAACATGTTTTAACTTTTGGTCAGCCCTGAATGGATCAGGCAGTTGAACTAGATGGAAGGGACCTACAACGACCAACTGAAATATTCTATTCTGTTCTTCCATACTGACAGCTTGGGGCCATGACCACTTCCGTGGAGAGCTTGTTCCAGTGCTTGACCACCTTTTCAGTGAAATTTTTCCCAATATCCAGCCTGGACTTCCCCTGATGCAGTTTTAAGCCATTCCCTCACATCCTATCACTGGACACCAGGGGGAGATCATCACCTCCTTCTCCACTCCTCCTCATGAACAAGTTGTAGACAGCAATGAGGTCACCTGTCAGTCTCGTCTTCCCTGAGCTGAACAAACTGAATATCCTCAGCTGCTCCCCATAAGTCATGCCCTCTAGTCCTTCCAACATTTTTCTTGCCATTCTTTGGGAAAATTCTAATACACTTCACACATCAGGTCTAATACAAGCATTTCTGTATTAATCTTTCTTAAGCCAATCTATATGCAGTTCCCACCCACCTCCACCTCAGAAAACAAATGTTTGCTCTCCAGGCCAATACGAGTGGACAAGCTACAGACAAAAATATTTCATTTTCTGTATTTTTTCAAGTATGTTCACCGACCATTGCTTCAGATGATGCAATATTGATCCATACATTATCTACAACATATTGCAAGCCTCATACTTGGGTCTAAGAAAAAAAATATAGTACAATTACAGAGGTTTACAAAAACCTATTTTTCAGTGTGTTATGCATAAATGACAGACTATGATTCCACTGCACACGTCTGCCTGTTCTGTTTTGCCATACACAGACTAGAAAAGACCTTTTTAGCCTGGTTTCCCAAGCAAACATCACATGTATGACTCATACTGTCCACCTTCATCTTCCCACTCTTCCTTTCATCTCCATCCCTCTAAATGAATCTGTTCACCACCAGATTCAGCAAAAATAACCTGAAAAGCAGTGTCCTCTGATACACTAAGTTCCCATGAGCTTAACGAAAATCAATAACTAGGTAGAGGAAAAAGACACAATTTCTTGTGCTTGCTGCGGGCTGCAGCATGAACTCAAGCTATCCACATTGCCTGGCCCAAAGGCCACACAATTGCCACAGATGCAGCTCTGAACCAGCCTGAGCTGAAGCTGTGCATTGTGGCTTTTTTTTAACAAGTAAGAAAGGTCTAGAACAGCAGATGGAGAAAAGATTTGTAGTGATGTAAGAAATACTTGTATGAAGCCTAGTTCCACTGATCACAGAGCAACTTATCAGCAAAATATTTAGGGTACACCCCACTTGCGAATCTTAATCACGATGATGCATTTAGGTCCTACCACAATATAAAAAAAATGAAAAATATCACAGTGCCTCCTCTGTGTATTACAGATAGGACCACATGCACAGTGAAACAAATGAAGTAAGTGACTTCCAGGTTGCTTAAACAGAGCAATGGTAGTTAAAGGTCGACAGTCCAACATGCATGTCAAGGAATCAGAGAAAAGTATTTTCTCCTTCATTTTAATATTCAGCTGAATAGCCTTCATATCTGCCAGAATACATAATATGCAAGCTACACACAAGTCTTCAGCCTCTCTGGGTTGCCTTCTGCTATAAATAATGCTAACAGTTGGTATAAATTATTGTTTAGCAGATTTGCATCAAGAGAAATGTACAGTAATATACTAAGATGTAAGTCTAAAATATGGGCAGATTTTAGTATACCTACACCGCAAACAGAACACCTTACCATAGTTACATGTAGGCACTTCCATATTAAACTTAACTCTATGGGTAACATATTATAATACGGAAAATGGAGAAGTATGGCCTTCAGAATAGGCAGGCAACATGAGCACATACCAAGAGTGCCCAGGTAGCTTATAAAATCCACTCATGAGAATTCAAGCCTGTCACCACCACTATTAATCACAATAGCCACAACTAGCGCAAGCACATCTCTACTGCTATCGCAGCAAAATTAACAAACTAACAAATTTCAAAGGAACGTAAAACAACATTAAAGATGTTAAGCAAGAGTGCTGCTGTTTCTGTTACACCACCACCCCTTGGTTTTGTGGAGATCTGAAGAAACCATGATTTAGGAATTCCAGTAATGGGAAATGCATTAATACTGCCCCACAAACTAGTCTCCCACTTTCCCCATTGTTCTGGTAAGCCAGTAGAAGACAACAATTCAAAGAAGAGGGGATTAGAAACCTACCCAGTGTTATGGGCTAAAGTGGCAAAAAGGGTCTTTGCACATTTTTTGACAGCAAGACGTTTGACGCAATGCACCTCTCCTCAGTAACTCTAACTCAAAAAATAGCTCAAAGAGGTATAACTAGAATTCACTGCATGTTCTCACTCTCTTTTCTCTGAATATTTGCTTTTCTAAATGTGCTATGCAAGCTTCTTCCCAGTTGTCAATCTCAGTGGTGTTAAAACACTAAAATGTCTGTCCTAATTCCAATCACAGACTGCGCTAATCTTACCTATTACTACCCGAGAGCGCTCACCCAAGCATTGTCACTTATTTTTTCAAGAATAGCCTTTCAGTCTTTACAGTGCTACAGAATTCAACCTGATCCTTAGTAAGGCTCCCGGGTGATAAATAAATTCTCATTTCTTAAAACAGAGAGTTGCCTGCTTCTGCTGCTTATTTTCCAGTATGATCCTCATCTGAGTTAATCTGATTCCAAAATTTAACTACACAAAAATGATAAGTTGAGAACATGAAAGTGAGTAACACCTAAGTCTTACCAGAAGAGCCCAAAGCTTGCCTTCTCAAGGGTCAATATTGGACCACATCAATGCATTGCATAGCAAGTTTAACTCAACACTACAAAGGAATCAGTGGGCTATAGGAAAACTACTTAATTTTTTTAGTAAAAGAGTGTTCAAAATACTAGTTGATTTTATTTTAAAGTGAACAGATTGAGTTCATGAGAAATGCAGATGTTCTCATGAGGGTCAGTATCCTTTCTGGTGAAAAGCTAAAGACTAAATTATATAACTAAAAATAATTAACCGATAATTCTTGAGAACAACACTGCCCCGTGACCAAATGATTACAAGAACTGCACAGAAAAGGTCATCCAACTCCCCACTGAAAGTCAATTTTCAAAATTATTCCCTTATTCATGTGGATTTTTGAGGAACTTTTGAGGGTAGATATTAGAGACAGAGTAAAGACAAGCAAAGGAAAAGCATTTCCAGCACCCTTTACTCACACACCAGATACTTGCATGACATGGTCAACACACAGTTCTTCCAGCCTGCAGAGTATTAAGAATCCTTAGCCATTCTGTAAATCTTCCATATAAATCAGTCATCCTTGCTGTCCTTCTTTGAACTTTCTCCAGTTGTACTATATACATTTTGAGACAGGGTGCAAAGTGGAAAAGATGAAAAAAACCACAAGGCATTCATTCAAAATAGGAATGCGCTGTGGATATTAACAGTGGTGTTGTCTGTTTTATTCTGTTCCTACATCTTCTACATCAACATTTGAAACCATCAGCTTTTAAGCTGATGGGGGCGAGAGGGGGGCGGGGGGAGTGTCAATAAACATCTGGAAAGATGTTCTTACTTCCCCTCTCTTAACAGGGAAGGGAATGAAATACAGAATTTTCAAGTATGCAGGAAAATAAGCCCAAAGTGTATGTCTCTGCTAATACAGATTTATTTAATGTAGCTTTAATTTCTTATGGCCTTTAAAGCTTTGAAGCTGAAGCAACCAGCATAACAGATTTACTCAAAACAGACAAGAACACCAACCAACTCTGAACGCAAACTGCCCTGGTAGTTAAAAAAAAAAATTAAAAATCCAAGAAAGGCTGCAGTGGGCAGTCTAGACTAACTTGCTCATAGGAAGTATTTAAAAATGTGGCTAGTTTACACACTGAAGTGTGATCTGTGTAATCTTTTTTATTAAAACTTCTGTTACTTACCAACAGATTTTCTCCTTCTCTGTATAACAATCTATTCCTTATTTTGAATCACACAGCCCCCAATCCCAACTGAATCTTGTTAAAATTACTTGATAGACTACCCTACTGAACTTCTCAGTGTGCTCTAACATCTCCTTGTTTAGTTCTATGACAGTGGGTGAAAAGCATAGACCGAAATTTATTCATATTCTATTCAAGGTTCTGTTCACCTCTGCTGAAGGCCTCTCTTCCTTCACTACTTTTCACGCTAAAAATAAACAATGTTTTCCATTTTGTTTGCACAGCAGCAGTACTATTCTAATAATTTTCTCTTCAGTTATTTTTTCCTGATCAGAAATGGAATACGAACAAATGAACACAACAGTCTGTTTGAAAAAGAGGTAAAGCTAGGTCTCCATGTAGCACCAGAAGCACTTTGCCATATAATAGTAACATTTAGCAGTTTTCAAAGATGCTTATGTAATATAAAAATACTATGCAAGTTAGTATATGTTATATTCTTAACACATTCCAATATTTACTTTTTATTCCATTCCTAATGGGACACTTTCATAAAACAATTCATAATTATGTCAGGGTCTCATTACCAAATACTTAATTTAGATGCCACTTTGATGAATAGTTCTCATTGGTCCTTCCAACGCACATAAGGTCTCCTATGTTAAGACGAAAATATATCTAGCACCAAATACTAAGCTAGCCCCTGTTACACCCCTCTGAAGTTTCCACTTCAATTACTCACTAAATAATTTCACCACCTACAGATTTTGCCAGTTTATTAATAGCAGTCTTTTTGTCATGTTAAGAACTAAGACTTCAACTAGTTTTCTTCCCCATAGCTATTCCCTTAACAATACAGTTTTACTCAGCATCCCATGATAACATCGCTTTGTCAGCAACCTCTCAAGACGTTCAGCCAAGGATTTATTTTATTTTGAAATGACACACACATTTCATCAGATTTTCAATACTAATTGAATTTCTCCCTGTTCTTGTAGCTTGCATCCAGAAGTCAAAATACACTTTTTTCCTTTTTCTTTTAAACCCAAAATCTTTCCAACTACTAAGACAGTGATCATTTTTGAAAAAGGTAACACTGTAAGAAGGTAGCTGGAAGTGGAAAATAAAGCGTGCCAAGAATGAAGGAATAAAGGGAACTGAACTTCTAACCCGAGGGGAACAGAAAAGGTAAGTTTGGAAATCCTGTTGTTCTTCATCTTCTACTTAGCTGTCCGCTTATATTTTATCTTGCTTTTAACCGTTATGTTTACACACAGATACTTCAATGTCATTGTGTATACTAGAAAAAGCAAGGGAGCTAATTCCATCATACCAGTTAGTAAAAACAAGGTCAGTTTTTAAGACTAATGTATCTTGATCTGTTTAGCAGTTCTAGTTCATGCTTACAACCAAATTACCAAAACAAAACAAACGGGGGTGTGGGGAGTGGTGTGGATGGACCAGAAAAAAAACATACTGAATTTCTCAAGATTTAACAGAGCACTGTGTTTCAAAACTGGACACGTGCTCTTTTTTCAGTTCTGATGCCCATCTATATTGAGCAATTTTACAGATTATGAACCTTATCTTTCCTGTTTACTGTTCCCTATTCTAAAACTACAACTCCCTTGACTTGATTTATACAGAAAAATCACTGGCTACCTTGAAATGCACATACAATCCAAAGTTCTCTTGTATTTTTTGCCAACTTATATGAGGAACAGATAAAAGTTTTCATTTCTTTCTTTTTTAAAGGACTCTTCTGTTAATCTCCTGCTCCATTTAAATGCTTACAGCAGAAAATCTTGGTTAGAAACCCCAATAACTAAAAACCTGCACAGAGCATACTTTGTATATTTTTGTCTGAAGCGCAGACAAGAGCTCTCTTCTGCCGACTTCAGGTTGCAAGGTGAAGATACTTGAATGTGTAAAACAGAATTATTTTGCTGTTTATTTTTAAAATGTGACATTCTCTTCTCATTACTTTTTAAATTGTCCTCTTCCAGCTCCACAATGATTTTCAGCAAGGTAACTCTAAAATCCTAACAGAAGGACAGAATAGTAACATAACCAGCTAAGTAAATTTCAGTTTATTCTTCAAAGTCCACAGAATTTGTAAATTAAATCTAAATCCATAATCTCTTTAGACAGGATTTTAAAGTGCTTTTTTGACAATACTGAATTATCAAACTGTACGTTAGGTTACACACTTATACAATCCTCAATATTGACAAAGGGGAAGGGACTTTAAGAAACTGTTTGCCATGTATCTGCTGTTACAGAACCACAGCAGTATACAGTCATACAAGCCTGCAACGACTAATTGCTTCATGCTTCATACTACATACCACATGTGTAGTATTTAATCAGACCCACATGTAACACAAGCATAAAGGTTTCCCTGAAATGCTAAGAAATTTAAAAAACCAACAAACAAAAAAAAAAAACCCACCCAAAACCATAGTGCTCTCCCTGGTAAATAATTCTGACATACTATAACTGATATGACAGCTGATAGCTTCCCTGGAATCTCTAGTGTTCCTCTGTAAAGCAACACTACCCTTGCAAAACAAAGCCAAATTTCAGTATGCTTCTGGTTAAACTATTAGGTCCTCAAACACAGCAAAAACATATGCCCAGAAGCAGGAATTAGAACTTTTTGCTTACAGAAAGCAATTAAATACTCCCACTTAAAAGGTACTGTAGCAAATTTTGGCAAAAACCATGCCATGTCATTGTTCTACAGGAAAAAAAAGAGGGTGCAGCACTCATAGGATCTGTTCTACAAGCCTTTGGAATGCCTCTTCTGAACACTCCAACTCCTGCTGATGAGGAAAAGAAGACTTCTCTCTCCAGCCATATTGTTATCCTTCAAGAAAACAGAATTGAGATCTCTGACATTTTCAATAGTCCTTATCTATGACTATTTTATGTCACTACAGGAGAACATCAGCAGACTGTGATAAATCTGAACACATACAGTATGACAGAAAAAGTGACCTACTGATGCAAGGAAAAAAGTTTTTAAAGAAGGACCTGGATGTAACCAACTCCTATTGAATGCACTTGTACACAGACTAAAGCAATCTAGAAGAAAGTCAATATATATTGCTTAACTCAGAATTCAAAGGAAGAGTTTAGTGGTTCTGGTTTACAAGTTTCATAAGGACAGCAAAACCAACAGGATTTTGGTTGATCTGACACTACCATAGAAACGCGAACTCTGCTCCAGTTTACACGCTGTCATACAGGAAGGGACACTGGAGCAGCTCTTTTACTGACTTTGAGTCGTATGCAACTGATGCAGAGCTAGAAAGTCTTTTTTCTGTTTTTGTAATTGAGATGAATGTTATACTGTGCAGAAGCAGGAAAGAGCAGTACTGACCTAGCTTAAAATGATATGACATCTATCAGTAGCTTCACTCCTTCTCTTCAGTCTTTCTGAAAAAAAAAGAAGTCTTTTTAACCAAGTTAAAAGTAACTTCCAAAAATCACTTAAGCATAGCTTGAAGCAAGCACTTATTTTATCTTTGTCTATCACTTCATTCATTCCCTCTCCAAGCCTTCTCACTCAATCATCTGCATTTCACCCAGCTAAATCCTAAAATGAACTTGGGCTTATTGGAGGGATTAGGGTGGGTTTTTTTACGCTAACAATGTGTGTTTGCTCTAAATGCATAAATAGTAGCCATTTCCAATTAACTAAAATGGTTTAGGTAATGATTTTTTTACTATGGTACTTTAGTTTTCAAATCTAGTGTTTTAATGGCATAGGAAAACTGAAGCATGAAGAAACTGAATGCAGTATCAACTTCCTGTCACAGATCCTTACTCCCGACTCTTCTTTGTGTCCAGAAACCTTCCCCATACATATTCTTTTAAGAGAAAAAACAGGAAAGCGGGTAGAAATTTCAACTTATCAAGATTTCCAACTTCATTGGGAAAGCTAAGAAGAAAAATGAAAGGCAGAAAAATGAAACTAGCAGACATTCCTCCTTCTTCCAAGGATTCCACAGACTCAGGAAAAGGGTAGCTCTGAACTACATCAGTATTCCCATGATTTCAGACACACTTGAGGGCAGGTGATTTTTTAAACTTTATTGCCAACCCTTTAACAAAAACACACAGGCTGACTTAACAATGTTTTGTTCAGTGATGTTTAGCAACAAATGTAAATTATTTTTGCAACAAAAATAATCCATACACTTCTGGTAACAAGGTGTCCCACCCTGAGAGATAATATCAGTCCCAGACATGTTAAAATTGCTTTCATGTTTTCAAGTATACTTATGTATTTAAGGGAATTATTCTTCAGTATCATTGGAAAAAGACTGCTGATAGTGGTAAGTTACTCAAGCTAGGAGCATTTATAGTATCAGACATTTAAAATACAGCTCAAAATATGGACCAAAAAGGTGACAAAAGGATTCTAAACCTACAGTTTCACAAGCAACATCAGCTGAAAGTATTTCTAGTTGCCCTATTTGAAAACACATTTGCCAAGAGTCCAGATAAACTGCTTTTTTTACAACTGTGAATTTTTTTCTCAAGAGGATGAAAAATCCTTCAGATTTTTCCTATGAAAAATTTCTTTAGTCTTTATTAGTGCTAAAGTCAATGAGAAATAATAAGTCAGTTTATACCTGGACCAACACTGACTCAGATAATACAGCACACAAAATTAAAAAAAAAAAAAAAAAAAGGCCAGTCCAAGTTAGCGAAGCATTATAACAGCCCACCAATACCCAGCTTGTTTCTATACCACAAAGATATTAAACCAGAACGTGAAGTTTAAGGGGAGACTCTTATTACTATGAAGGCCATATTGTCTTTCACATATGTGACCATATATAACCCAGCGACCTGCAGTTAGTGACAGTATCACCTAGTAAGCCAGTGTTAATTAAACCTGGATAACCTGGGGCTTCTTTTAATACAAAATATCCTGATGACTTTCTATGAGACACAGGTGCCATGTGAAAACACGAATGAAATATGAAAACCTCTTGTTAGAGTTTCACCCAAACATCGAAGAGCTGCCATTAAAATGATTAGATAGTATTAAGTCCTTTTCTCTCTTTGATGTACAGTTTAAACATTTATAGATCTGGAAGCCGAGCCAGATCATCCTAGTTAAATTGGGATGAGAATTGGTATTGTTCCAGAAATAAGACAACTACAAATAAAACCAAGTAAATAAACACTTAACACTGAGTTGTAACATTTTGCCAAAACATAAACAAAGATAAGTGACATAAATAGGCCTTTTGAGGTCTTGAATTCACAGAGTTTGCTCGGCAAAACATACATTAAGGGGACCCAAAGGGACTTAGCAGACACGACATATAACTTGAGCAGTAACCGTAACGGCTTCCCACCCTGCTGTGACCCCTCCTCTTGAGAGGAGGCACGCTACACATACTGTGAGGGGTGACAACAGCTCATTCATTGTTGAGGGGAGACGGCTCTTCACCTCCTCCCTCCCCATATTTCACCAAGGGAAGGTGAGCTGAAACACAACAATATCATTCTCCTCTGCTTTCATTCCGCAGATCAGCGAGCAAGGGCCGGCCGTGGAACTGCCTCACTGACTCCCAGCCACTAATGCCTCTCGCAATCCACTCAGCGTTGACACAGGTCAGGACTCAGCCCTCAGTCACCCTCACACGAAAGGCCGTAGACAGGAATAAACAAGGTTATTCGCCTGACACCGGACACCGGCGACGTTCCCCCTCTCCTTCCCCCGTGCCCTACACCCCGGCAAGCTCACCGGAGCACCGACCCCCCCTCCCCTCGCCAGGTGTGGGCCAGCAGGCCCTCAGCCCCGTCCACACTTGAGCCAGGGTGGGAGACGGCAGGGAAACACGGCAACCCTCCAGTCACCAAATGGGGGCAGCGAAAGAGGAGCAGCCGCCACCCCGCTCCAGCAGGGCTCGCGGGGCGCGACGGGTTGAAGTGCCGGAACGGAGAGCCTAAGACCTCACCACGGCTCCCTTCGCCATTTTACCCCCACGCCCATTCCCCTCCTCCCCGCCCCTCAGTGACAGGGGCAGCTCGCAGCCGGCCAGAGCCAGAGCCCACCTCCCTGCCCTCGCTGCCGCCGCTGCCGAACGGCGGCGGAGAAAAGCGAGAAAAACGGCAGCCGTTTTTCTCCTCAGGCCGGTCGGGCTCTGCCGGGCCAGACCGCAAAGCGAAACGGCTGCGGCACAGCCTGTTTTGTTTCCTTACCGTGGCTCGCAGCCTCACAGCTGCCGCCGCCGCCGCCTCCTCCTCCTTCCTCCCACCTTTTTCTTCTTCTTTTTCTCCTCCTCGCC